>CM029554.1:14404868-15004868 GCA_017141385.1 Sogatella furcifera
ACAATCAATATCTTCCTTGGATTCCCTATCTCCTATCAAACTATTTACTATTTTCCATTGATTTTTTAAATTTCCAGAGCATCCGTCAAATTTTTTTAAATAATAGTTTTCTTTAGGTGCTCTTAATCCAGATTTTAACCTATTCCTAAATGATCTATAATATTCTTTCAAATTTTCATCAAACGGTCTTGAAATCATAAGCTTGTAGAGTTTTTTCCTTCTATTTATTCCTCTACATAGATAATCAGAGATCCATGGAGTCACTTTATCAGGTGACTTATCATTTCTTAACCTACTGTATTTACATTCATCTATTGATTCTGATAACAGCTCATTAAACGAAACGAAGGCATCCGAAACAGAAATCTTATCTAATACGCTCTCCCACTGTAGCCCTTGTAATACTTGCTTTAATTTATCAAAATCGATCACTGATAATATGCTATTGTTACCATTAGTAGAATCTTTAATACTCAAACTTTTTGTTATTTCTAGTTCTAGACGTACCAATGAATGATCAGTCACGCCAAGGTGTAATACATTTGCATTATATTTTAATACATATTTTAGTTGGTTGAATCGAATAAAGCAGTGATCCAAACATCTCTGACTATTATTAACTATTCTTGTCGGTTCATTGATAAGACAATGTAATCCATGACTTGCCATCTGGCTAAGATAAGAATCCACTACCCTATCATCTAGCAAAATATTAAAGTTTATATCACCGGCGAGAATTAAATTCTTTCCCTTCAAAGAAGTCAACAAGCATTCAATATCATCGAAAAACTCTGTTATCGGAATACTGTGTAACCGGTACACAGCCAAGATAATAAATTCGATGTTATCGTCTGAGCAGCAAAGCTGTAAACAATCAGCAGACCGCTTATCTGAACTACCTACAATTCTGCATCTGTATTGAGATTTGGCGTACACAATCACTCCTCCTGCTCTATAGTTATCATTGCAGCTACCAAAAGCATTGTAACCATTGATGTGAAACAAATTCATTTCATCTGTAGATATCCACACTTCAGTGAGAATTATAAAATCTGGATAATTTTCTAAGTTGTTCAATTCACTCAAAAACAAATCAAAGTTCTGCCGTAAACTACGAATATTCTGATTAAAAAATACAAAAACACTACTAGAGTCAAACATCAGTGAAGAGAAATGTTGTAAATTGATAATGAACTAAACAGATAAGATGTAATGAATAAAACAGATACGCTTCTTTCTCCGTTACAATCCATGATAATGATAAAAAACAATGATAATCATTCAGATTAGCGTTTATGAATTGGATCTCTCTTGAATCTGGATTATAATTGTAATAATGATGAAAATAGCAATAGACAATAATAACAGAGCCAAGTCTAATTTTTCTTCCATAGTGAAAAGGTTGAAATACTGAGAAAACAATTAACAAACTACAGTCCACTAGGTAAGATACTGTAAAAGAATAATGTAAAACAAGACTTACAAATTATTTAGATCCTCCATATTCCTAACCGTGATAACATTTGACCCCTGTTCTTTTCGTAGGAGAATTTTTCCACTTCTAACCCACAGATACTGATAGTTCTTATCTTTTTTCACCTGTCGAGCCGCGTTGTACAGCATACGCCGACCGGGTGACAAGCTCTCATTAATGTAGACCGGCTCCGCGGGGTTTGAAGTGAAACCTATGTCATGCGTGTTGAGGTTGCGCTTCACACGACGTTTCTGGAGCAGATCTTCCGAATCCAGCCTCCGTGTACCATCTTGACAATGATGCCAGGGTGCTTGTCGGACCCCACCTTCGAACGTAGACGATGGCAGGCGTCTATCATTGAGTCATCTATAGGAAAACCAAGCGAACGGCCAACATCTTTCACGATCGAGATGACATTTTCTTCTTTTTGCATCGGTACTCCATGGATCTCTACCGTGTTGCGGCGCGAGTATTGTTCACAATCCTCGACCCTCAACTCAAGATCAGCTATCTTCTTACGTAGCCCACTATTTTCACTTTTAAGTTCTTCCACAGTTTTCACCAACTTGGAAATTTCATCCTTCTGCGCCTCAACCGTCTTCCTAGTCTCTGCAACTTCAGCGTGACAGAATTCGATTGAAGCGCCGAGACTAGTTTCCACACGCTTGAAGTCCTCTCTCAGCTCTTCAATTAGTTTAAGAACGTCTTCAAATGTGACTGTACTCTTGGATTCGAGCGCCATACTCCTTCGTCGTTGTTGGGAACATGGTTTGCACCGCCACACGTCTCCCTGCTCCGTCAAATAGGTGACGTCTTCGGCGGACAGACTAACACACTTTCCATGAAAATGTTTCTGGCAGTCACTACATGAAACCTTCACTTTGACGCTCTTAAGTGATTTTAGACAGGTATTACAGCTTTCAGACATAATGTGGAAAATATTTAAACAACTTGTAGGTAGGATTGAAAAAATCAAGTCTATAGAACGAACTCTGAAGCACACCGTAACAAGAACACTTTTATCGAAACTTCTACTACAAAAGATAACGAGAGCGGCAGCGGTAGACGTCCTTCCTGCTCCGAGTCTTAATCATTATCGCTAGGTAATACAAATTATCCCTTTTGATAGGGATTTAAAGTAAGGGACATAAAACATATTTTCAGATCTATATTATTATGTTATCAAATCGAAACTCTGATTGACTTCTTGATCGCATTTAGAAGATGTTGGTTGTAAATGGATTAAATTGGTTTGACATTTACTTTTATTGTTAGTCACTTTGGCGTCACACAATGAATACTGAAATACTTTAAATTGTTAATTGGAGAATGGAGCATTTGCCAGTTCTTTATGATTTATGGTACATGAGTCATTAGTCTCGTTTTATCACAAGACCGTGATTCTCTCTGATTCATTTGCTTTGTGACTTCTATTATGTTATCTTCTTAAGTCTTCATATTAAGTTATTCTAGAGATAGAATATGGAGTCTGGGCAAAAAGTATTAAAAATTCCACTTGTACCATTTGGAAGATGAATTATGGAATGAATTTCATCAGAGAGTGGAAGAGATCAAAGAGAAGAGAGTAAACAAGTGTGAGTGAGAGTGAGATAGACACTTTGTATCGAAGATCATGTGAGATAAACTGAAGAAAAACGTAGAAGATCTGTGAAGATAATCTATTAAGAGAAAATGATAGTGTGAAAAATAGAGAGAGCAAGAGAGGAACGAAAGAGAGAGGAAGGAGTGAGTGAGTGTTGAAAATAAAACTGGAAGGAGGAAAAGAAGAGACCGATGGACGATGGAAGAGAGAGAGAGCAAGAAATGAAACGGAATATCAGGAGAAAGAAAAAATAGAGGTGGAGAGCGAAGTATAGAGAATAAGATAGAAAGGAATTGAAGATGGAGCTAGTGGAAATAGGAAAATTCAAGTGTGATAGGCTGAGTAAAAGGAAGAGAAAGAGTAAGAATAAGAGAAAGAGAAAGAGAAAAAGGATTGGGAAAGAGATTGAGAAAGAGAGAGAGCCAGAAAAAGATGAATAGAAAGAGAATGGGATTTAGGAAGAGACTGAGAAAGATATTGAGAGAGTGAGAGAGTGATAACAATTTGGCAATGTGCTCAGTAAAACGTTTGTCGGCATTAGTGAAGCCAACAAAAGCCTGATTGTTTGTGTATTGTCTCTAGCTCTCAGGGGTTGACGTTTGCGTTTGCACCTGATTCAACAGTGATAGAAATATACAGTGCACCAGATATGACTGTACTGATTGATGAATCCAGTGTATAGATATAGTAATGCTGGTCAATGCAACGTTTATCTTTCACTGATAACACTCAGTTCCGATTATAAGCCTATCCAGCTATAGCACTGCCATCAATAGAATGATACACTACACTATGCATACAGTTCCAGGCTTGGCATGGGGAATCGTGGGAAAGAGATAAAGAGATAAATTCTCTGAAAAGAGATAAAGATGAAATTGTAAAAAATGTGTTCTATTGTAATAATTATTGAAAACATTCAAGCAGGATTAGGAATGTGATCAAGAATGGATTATTGGAGGTTTTGAGTTACTGTGGTCAATTTAAACACAGCCTTTGAACATATCTAACACATTTAAACACAGCATTTCAAATCAAAATTATTCATGAGAAGAAAAACTTTGAAAGAGTTGAAATAAGTTATTATTATTCATTTACACAAGTTAGCTAGGAAACAATAATAAATAATTATAGCTTCTTTATCAACCTCCACTTTAATCAGAATCGTCAATTATTCCAAGTTCTTGGACTCTGTGGACAGCATAACTGAATGAACTTGATCGAACAATTGTTCAATCCACATTAATTTATTATACACGAAAATACGAGCATATTATAATTCTAAAATCTTGAATAAATATTATTTCAGTACTATTAGCTACTAAATTATATGTCCACACTACCTTTGATTTCTATACTTTTTGATTTTTTATTTTGATTTGATCAAAGTATCATCCAATTCTCATCCCATCACTCACAAATATTTATATTGGAAGTACAGTATAAAAAAGTTCAACAAAACATTCACAGCTAGAAATCTTCCACAATCATCACGTTGTGATCAACGATGCAAGACGACGTACAATATTCGTGTTATTCTTGCAATCATTTCTCCATTTTATCTGGAGAAATGAAGCATGCCACTTTTTTAGCATGGTTCTGTTGTTGGATTGATGAACGATTCCGTTCAATGTTTACGGGTCTCGTCAGTGTGCTCAGTACAGTAAAGCAGATTGCTGGCAAGGTTACTTTCACGAAGATAAGCTGAGATCGGGTCAGCTGTTGTGTTCTGAGCGGGCGAGCAGGGACGTCTTCTGTGACTGATGCTAAAATGCAAGAAAACTGAATGGTTTATCCTTTGTATAATCGACATCGGTAACCTCATTAATAAATCGGCAATTGTTAATTAAATGTCGATGAATATCTTATTGTTAACTACCTATTATATTATTGTTGATTGACGATCAATATCCCCATCATTAGAACTAACTAATGCTTACTAGCTAATCAGTACAATTGCAATATCAATTAAGATAAAAATAAAATATTGTACAATATGTAATTACTAGTATCTGAAGTTGCCCATTCTGTTAGAATTCATTCTACAATATTCGAAATTGTTGATTAGAATTCGAATTGAATTCTCACTTGGTTTTTATTGTTGTTAGTTTATCATGTTTTTGGACTTTGATCTCTTGCAAGATAACTATCATCTCCAGATTATCAATTTTAAACTCAGGATAGAGGATGTCTGTTGATCTTTCACTAATTGCAATGGATGAATGAATGATTATTTTCAATAAATAAGTGAGAGGGTTCCACCGTTAGATAATTATAGATGAATAATGAACAATATTGGATATTGATGGTTCAGAGCTCCAGTAGGCAATCTCAATTCCAGAAACCCTTCAAGCAAGTTTAACAAAATATTGCAAATCACCCTATTTACATTCTTTTAGTGATTTGAATAAATAATTCAATGATGTTACTACAGATAATATTTTGATCAGAATTTTCACAAATCAGATACTTTGGATAATTTTTCCTCTCTTCCGCTCTATATGGATTGGAAACTTAGCCTACATCTTCTGCAGGACTAAGAAATCAACTAAATCTATTTCATAATAAACATTTATTTTTGATAATATTTATAGACTCAAACTATTGGTGGAATAGTGGAATTCATATAATAAATTTTTTCTCCTAAATATTCAAATTCAAATCTATTCATTTTTTAAACACTGTACATCGTTAAAAGAGCTCAATACATAGAAATATAGAATATCATGCTTCAACAGAATATGAAGCTCACAAAACGTTTCGTCTTTTCGCGATATGATAATACTCTTAAAATGTGTTTTCTTTGTGTATTCATATTTGTAATTGGAATTGATTCAGAAATTTCAGGAAATAGTCCTGCCACAGAAGCTCGTTTATTCAGTTTCCAACATTGATAAGTGCTCATTAAAACATTTATTCCCACAAATCAAGAAACATTGATCACACCTCTGCTCATATTTCATTTTTCCATGTCCTTGATGTGGAGGATCTTTGCCAAGAAATACACTCGGCTCAATAGAAAAGTGGCTGAGTTAGATTTGTTTGTCCGCGATATCTTGATGATCTAAAATTAGAACTTAGTAGGTGTATTAATAAATAAAATCGGAGAGAGTGCTTGAGTTGATATAGAAAACATGGGAACATTAATGTAGAGTGATCATTCGAACTGGAAACTGGTCTGTTGTTTGTCAAACTTGAGATGAAAAATGTGCCTTATATTTGAAGTTTAGGTATAGAAATAGATTATAGGAAATAGGTTATAGGAATAGATTGGAAGATTGGTAATAGAAGGAAGATTTTAACATTGAGTAACGTCCATTTAGTCATTGGCATTTGCTTGGTTTGGTAACTATGAAGCTCTGACGTTAATGTTCAAATTACTTGAGAACATGGAAGTAACTTTTTATTTTATTTTATTCTTCTACTTAATTTTTATTCATGTAGATTGTTCTCCTATCTATCATCTCTTTATTTTCTATGTAGGCTTCTGGAATTTTCTACTGTCAAGGTATGAAGGATTTATGACATGGCAACAGATAGAATATTAGGCTAAACCAGAATAAATTAAAGCATTCAAAGTTACAATATATTTTGTATTTTATTCATCGTCGCTTTTAAATGTATTTAAAGTTTAATATATAATTGATCATGCGTACAGAAGCATAGTCTTGATGAAAGGGCACTAGTATAAACTAGATGGAAATGGATAATATTAAAAATTAGTCTTTTAAGTTCATCAAGATCGTGGACATAGTAATGTTCTTGTTAAAAAATTTATTTAAGCATTGCTGGTACATAGTATTACAAAACGATGGTATTAAATAAAACTCAATTTCTATACATTATTCACGCACAAGCCTGAGAGATAATCCGGTAATAACCCTTTGATAAAGTTAAAAGTTAGCTGAACATACCACTGTAAATGATTATGTCTTTACATTTATATGGCTGTAGTTATTTTGGATTTCTTGAATTCATTGATTTCATGTCATTTTACAGTGCTTTCGAATTCTCTGTTTAATTCGAATTCGCGATTTTACATTGATCTGAGAAGTTTTAATGATATCTTTCTTGAATAGTTCTAGTAAATCGGGAAATGTGATGTATTTCCAGAACTTTCTTCTTTTCACAGACTCTTGACTACAGTAACTATCGCGACTTGTTTGTAAAGCTAATCGACCTTAAAAAATTGGTCTCTTGATCTCTCTGGCTCTTTATCTCTCTTCCTCTCATATATATCTTTCTCTTTTTATTTTCATCACATTCATGTTTCTTTATAATACCATTTCTACACCGAGATTTGTGATATGAAGTAAAAATTTGGCGTTGTTCTATCTTAGCGAAATTGGCTCAGTTCTCTTCGAAAAGCTTTGGTCGATATTTGAAAGAATTGTAAATCTCTATCCAATTGGATGTATCAACTTCAACACATATTGTTTTAGAACAACAAACGTGTGATTTCTTCTGAATTTCTGTTCTGTTCATAACATCATAAATCACCAAGTATTGAAATCGAGAAATTTGTCACCATTTGACAATAATATTTTCGTAGGAGTTCTCTCGAACCTATACGGTCTGTTTTAAAGTTCCTGTAATACAGTACAGTACTTTGGTTTTCAAGCAACTAGTTGGGTTAATATTCATAAATGCTCAGTTGAATCATGTCTACCATGATTTATGTCTTATTGCAAATTTTACTCTTGGTCTTTCCCATAGAAATTCAGTCACATCTTTGCCTGCTTGTTTGGAAATTCCAGTACATATATCAAATTATCAATTAAGTATTTGAAATGTCAAGTCAAGATAGTACTTACATGTTGAATTCATTCGGATTTCGCGAAAACCATCTCTACTTTTAAAATTATTTATTCATACATTTATTTTAACACAACCACAATACAATATTGCAATTGTTTTTTAATCCAAATAATTATCAAAGTAACCATTTTAAATTATTTTTTTCAATGCGTTACATGTTTCAACTAAAAGAGTATTTAAAATGGAAAAAAGTGATAAAAGTAGCCCTGGGATTAAGGAAATATTGCAATTATACATGTAAAATGAATCTTATGTAGGCTACCCATATCAAGGTGGGCTACCTCATCAAGTTGAAAGATTTAGACATCTCTCAAGTAACTTTAAATTTTAAATGATATAAACAATTCGCGAGTGATCACAATCTTAACTTTTATTGGAATCTCATGCTTTTCAACATAATCCAGTAAACGCTTCGTACTTTTTACAATCCAGTAAATGATAAACTAATGGTATTATGAAATTTATTGTGAATTTCGATTCCCCGCGAGCAATATATTACTAGAATTGCCGTCTCAGACGTTGGATGAGCCAGTAGAGTGGCTGAGCTGCTAATTTGTATTCAGTCGATAGTCAGTCGTTGATATTACTATTCTACGACTCCAGTAGTTTGCGACTCAAGATATTATGACGGCCACATAAAGTTTGAGGAATCCATGCTTAATAAAGGTCTGATGTCTATTGCACACGCCGTCGCTGGCTGGTCTGGACGCTATTCAAAACGTGAGTAGGTACTCTACAACTCAGCTTGGAGTTTAAGCCACGAAGGAATTTGAATATTGCCGTTTTAACAAGAATATTTTCAATTGGTAATCTTGATTCGCATATAATTGTAGATTTCAATTGTTCTCATCTTTCCTTCAGTAGGCTACCCAGCGCGGCTTTGTATCACAGAGGGTTTTTATTATTATTGTTATAACTTATACCTGTACTATTTATAAAATTCTCAATATTCCATTCACGATACAGACGAGCCACTTCTTCACAAAATAAATCGGACTTGAAAATTCATCTAAAAATACCATATAAATCTCGTTGAATTGATTTTGGTTGAAAGAAGCTAAATTTAACTGATCCAATGCATGAAATCGTAAAAATATAACTATTATAAATATCATGTGAAGGATCAATTTATGATATTGGCCCGTTAACAAGATCAATAATACTGATATCATGTTCATGGAAAGCTGGTTGAAACAGCTCAATTTAACCAGAATACAAGTTGAACTGAAGAAAGAAAAACTGATAAATTTACTGGTTTTGGCTCAGCTCTGCTTCGCCCTGCCTGTTACCCATCTATACTCTGTTCAAAGAGTGTTTGGAGCGATTTCCGTCCTTCATGAATTATTATTTTTGTATCCTGCTTAGAATACGTTTTCGGAATATTCTAAAGAAATGTTGAAGAATGCAATCTAACCAGGATAGGTATAATGAAACCTCAAAGATGGAATTTGTTCCAATACATTGGTGAACAGAGTTTATTGGTATTTATCAATAATAATTTCACGTTTATAAGAATTTTAAATATGAAGTTGCGGGATCTCATGTAACAAAAACACGAGTTTTCAAAGTTATACAGTCACGTGTAGCATAAACATTAGCCTATCACCACTTTACTGACAACATTTCTCTTAATTAGAGAGTGTTGTGTATGGGGTTACAGGGTTGGAGGAGGGAAATTAGTAGAGAGGACTTGGGAAGGGGGACTTAGGGGATGTGTACTTCGGCTCCCGATCAAGTTTCACAGGGTCAAGTTTATTACAGGAGCCCGTGCATGTTTTTACACCAGCCCCATACCAGAATTCGTCAAAGGACTTTGCTAATTGAAATGATTCGAAAACAAGCCCGTCCTGCTGAAAAATTGACGCCCGTCGAAAAGTTCAGAGTGTTTGGTTACTAAACACATCCCCCTATCCAGTGCTGAATAGGAATTCAGCCTAAATGGGGCAGAGCTTAAAATAGACAACATGGGGATGAACAGATTCGATATTTTACAGGATTGTCCGATTTATTTGTATCGATTCAATTTATTGGAAATCGAAGTTCCCTTGATTTATTATTTATTGAATGAAAAATTTATATCAATATTATAAATTTGAAGTGAAAATAATCATAACCATGATCATAATAATTTACTATTTAAAGTACAACAGGATTTATCAGAAAACTATTTCTCTTGTATGCTGAGTCACAGCACAATTAGTAGGACTTACAATGTGCTTGATAATGTGCAATACCAGCACGAAATTTAATCAAGTCCCACTCATGAACTCAAGTTATTTTTAAAGTATAATATTGATCTAATTTGTACTCGTATCATATAAAAAGTTGGATGAACAACAGATTCAAGATTAAAAATTGAATTTGATAACTCTATTTTTGAATTGAAAATGTTCATTTGCTTAACTCAGTTCGAAATTTGAAGCAATTTTACCATTGAATCCGAGGCTTCATGTTCATGATTTCCAAAATGAATCTAGTGAAATACAATAAAGGAAGGTGATTTTGCAGCCCGTTAAAGGCATGGTTTCACTCCCTTGCCTGCTGCATCCTCATACGTGATTTCCATTAACAAATACGAATACGTGCCAATCTCGTTGGATGAATACCTCATCCTTACTCCTCTATACCGTTATCTCAATGTAAACTAGTTATTAAAATGCATAACACCACATTATGCTTGAACTTTGTAACTTGAATCGAATCTAATCGGTTGAGGTACTTTAAAAAATGTAGCTTAATCGTCTTTACAATGGTAAAACAATGATAGAAATGGATCATTTCTCATCCTGTTGTTTTCGGAGTATTAGTTGGAACAACAACGGATGAAAAAGTTTCAGATTAGAAATGAATATTCTGCAGAGTTGTTTGAACTAGATCGGTTCCAGTTGACAGTTGAAGGATCATTGTTCGTCCAGAGTTCGATTCTGAATCTGAATCAGATTTTTATTAGTTAGGAGTGTAGTAGTAGTAGGCCTAGTACTAGCGTTCCGGTACCACCAGTACCCTCCCACCTGATAGAGACATCAGAATCAGAATCAGAATCGAAATCGGAGTGTACTCTGGATGTACTTTAAGATAAAGTTACGTCCAGGCACGATGTGATTAGAAGTTCATCATCTTAGTAGCATCATAGAGTTCGTATAATAACTTGTTCCAGTACACACCAGAGACTATGCATGCTCTATGTATCTATGACTAAATATAGAATAATTCCGGTAGAGATTACACTTTTTTTATGAAATCTCATGAGTTTACAATTTTTTGGATAAATACTTTGGTAGGAGTATGCAAGTTTTAAAGAACATGCAACTGTAGTATTTTGTGTATAAACCCTGGAAACTTAGAAAAAACTACAAGGAAACCACTGGCGGCTCGTCAAGTGAAGTGCACGTATCTTATATTCTACAACACTTCATTTTTTCCCAAGGCTTGAGCCGCCAGTTCTATTAGAGAACGGGTTTCACAAACCAAATATTTGAATATGAAGATATTTCACACTCGTAAGATTGTTATTCCACCGTATGACTCAGCTAAATCATGAAATAATCAGCACAGATACTCACAATCAACAAAATTTGTCACGATATTTACATACTACTGGTAAAACGCTCTGTTAATTGAAAGCCGCTAGCTCAATTCTCCCGGAATTACCTCTTATTTGGTTTGTCTATGGCTGTCCATCCTAGAAATTTCTACTCTCAGCGCATGTGGGCTATTGTAACATTCGATCTAAATCAGATGACTGCATTTTACGTCGATTAGAATTATTCGACTTCCAGAAAATTGTTTTGTTCATGTATAGGATGCTTTTACTCGTATATTGTTGGAAAATTTGCGAGATTCCTCTTCGTGAAATTAGACTTCTGTGGGGGAAGTGAAGACAATATACAATATGGTGTTGGAAGGAAATTGCTAGGATACGTAGCCGAATTGTTGGTCACTAATTAACAACACAAAAGGACAGTGCGGGACAACTTGATAACGAATCGTGATTAAACGTGTTGTCGTCGGGGTGTTGCTGATCACTGCTGAAGAGAGAAAGAGCGAATGAAGGGTGAGAGAGTGGAAGGAAGAGAGAGAGTGAGAGAGAGAGAATTATTGAGAGGTAAAGAAAGACGAAATTGCAAAGGGTACATGGGTCCGTGGTTGGTCAACAAGGTTGGACACAAAAGATGAGAAAAGGCGATTCGGAAAATGTGACTCGCTTTTGTTGTGGCGGGCTTTGCAATAAGCCAGCCCCCTCCTCACCACAAGGGAAGGAAAGGGGTATGTGCCTCTCAATTTTGAGCAAAAGCTGCATGTCCATACAGGGCTCACAATCTGCTCGCTATCAGCTGCCGTCTGGAACAGAATTATCTTCGATACAAACCGTTTCAAACAAAAAAAAAAATTCAGGTGGGCTGAATTATAACAATGGAATATATGATTCGAAGTTTTGACGAAAATTGCAGTCAATTCCCAACTTCTTCTAAAGGCCTATATCTAGCTTCCTTTGAGGTACATCATTAGACTACCATAATACTCATTTGACTACTCATCAGTTATTATTCCAAGTTTATCATCCTATATTTATCATCCAATTCTTTATTTAGATTCACTCGCTTTCAACCACTTCCTATAATTTTAACTTCCCACTTCCTAGATTTTTAGCTCACGAAGCTACCTGCCTACCTACCTGCAATCTGTATTCTTCCTTTTCCCTCCAGTTGAATTCTTACTTCTTGAACAATCTCCATTACAGTCTCACCATCTCTCTTTCTCCAAATAATGCATTTGTTAAACGGGAGTATTTGCACAAAGTGTGTGAGAACATGTACAGTTGATGCGTAAGGTAACCAGAGAAACTCGTCAACTGTTCACGTCCTTTTGAAATAATAAGCTGTTAGCGGCGACATACTCACTGGTTCGTGCACACACGCGTGAGCTCACGTGACATTAGTCACGCCGTGCTACAAGGTGACCGCAGCTTGTCACTCCATGTCAAGCCGAAAACCAAAACATGATTCTCTCACTCACAACTTACGGTCGAGAAACAAGTTACTTGAATTGTTACTGATTTTCATCTGGTCGGAAAACTTCATTTGTATGTAAGGATACTTATCACACATCTATGTGGACTTTGGTTATATTATTCTTCTATTTGGTGTGTTGATAAAATTTTGTGATTCATTAGATTAGTAATCTGATTTTAATTATAATATTTCTCATTTAAGAGTTGTTGTAATCATGATACTTTGGTTTGTGCTATATAGAGCTCTATAAAACTCTGTATAGAGCCTTAGTTTCTATCAATAATTTATTGAGTTTTCTGCAATTGGATTTAATTATATTGGTGGTTATTACAGTACAGATCAAGCACTGAAGTTTTGCGTTGTACAATATTGTACTCGTACATGTAGAATAAAGGTACGATTCCCAAGCGGCAGCTCGAGACGCGTGGTTCGAGCTGCCCAGCTCTAAATTCACTGCAGTTATTTTTAAATATCAGAAATACTGCAGTCAATTAGACGTCTCATCATCAACTGCCTAACTATAGAAAATAATATTATAAAATGACTATTTGAATTGAATACCTGAAAATGTAAATAACTATGTAATGGGAGTACTTTATTAGAATATAGAAACTATAAACGGATAATTCCAAAAGAGGAAAATATCTGATCTTGAATAAGAATAGAAAATAACATTATAAAATGACTATTTGAATTGAATACCTGAAAATGTAAATAACTATGTAATGGGAGTACTTTATTAGAATATAGAAACTATAAACGGATAATTCCAAAAGAGGAAAATATCTGATCTTGAATAAGAATAGAAAATAACATTATAAAATGACTATTTGAATTGAATACCTGAAAATGTAAATAACTATGTAATGGGAGTACTTTATTAGAATATAGAAACTATAAACGGATAATTCCAAAAGAGGAAAATATCTGATCTTGAATAAGAATATGCTTGGGAATAGAAGGTTTCTAAGGAACAGTAATCGAAAGTTTAATCATAGAACTGCTTGCTTGATTTTTTGCTATAATTTGAAACCAACGTAATTCTATTTGACATTTATCAAAGGATAAGAAATTATCATAAAAACTATGAAAATCAAATCTGCTCATGGAGTGTTCGAATCTTGAATTTTGAAAGAAGGAAAACAAACATGATCAGAATAGCAATTTGACAATGATGATCCCTACACTCAATCAAGATACACTATCCATCGTTCTGCTCGATCTATGACGTCTCCATTCCTGTTTTTCATAACCAAAGAGGTGTAAAATTTCCGATCTGCTTCATATAAGCTACAGAACGAATGGCAAAGTAGGAAATTTGATATGCCGCTGAAAAGGCGTCAGTCATTTCTCTATTATTGCTCTTCTTCCCTTCTCTTAACCGCTAACTCTTGACCGTCTCTTTCTGTTACTCTGCTATAGTCCATGCAAAGAAGACATTTTGTCAAGATGTGAGAATGATTCCAGCACGGTCAATATTGGTTCAATAATGATAAATTTGGTCTGAATTTTTATATCAGATTGTTTCTTACAATTTGAGACCAAATTTTTTATTATTGAACCAATATTGACCGCGTCTCTTTCACATCTATCCAGAATGTCTTCTTTGCTTGGACAGACTACCAATCCGGTTATAAAACTCGATCGCTGCTTGTGGTCAAGTGGAATAGAGAGAAAGCATATTGACGGCTGTATATGGTTGTAAGATGATACGGATGAGGGATGAAAAGGAGGGTGAATGTGTGAAGAAGAAGAAGAAGAAGAAGACAGGATAGGATGTGTAACTTAACATGGTCATAATAAATGGAATAGGAGAAGCCTGAATGGTTTTCTGTCTCAATTATTATCACAAACATCTTCAGTTTTGAGAAAAACATCTCAGTAAGCTATTGATTACACGATTCTATTCTCTATATCAGTGTAATGACGCTGTTCGGAATAGTTATAGTTTCATCAAGGATTGTTTTTCCTTCCTTCTAAGTCTATAATGAGGAAAGCCTGAGAAATTATGAGATTTGAGATTTTTGTTGATGTTCACATAAGTTTGTATTTTCTGACTGGGTTGTGGGGTGAGGAATAAAAAACAGGTAATGTGGAAAAATCCAGCAAAATTAAAATCAAACTCTATAGACCAGAGCAACTCATAAGAATCGTGAAAATAGAGACAGTGAGATAGATATGAGTTATAATTTTATGTCCATAGTTCTTCAGACAAAAGTGTGAACCGTTTATTTAAGTCTTGAAATAAAGATGGTATTGTGATTTAATAATCGAGTTACCATTCTTGGTGAGCTCTGTACGTCGTCCAGAATTTATTGAGGAGTAAAGTATGAGTAATGTTTAACAAACTTATCCTAAATATATATCCTAATAAGCAGATAACGGATTTTCTAAGTAACCATTTGTCATGAGTTCGCTCCAGACTCGCTAGTTAGTCGTATATAGGTTTCAGAACTGATTAGCTGATAATTAGATTGTTTAAAGCAACAAACTTCTGTTTTTTCAACTTGGTCAGTACTGCCGAATCACAGCAAGGTCAGCAACAGAACTCATCAAGCCAGAGCTTAGTGGCTGTTCTAATTGAGAATGACGGAGAGATGGGGTCTCAAGTTTGGTATAGTCTGTCCAAGCAAAGAAGACATTCTGACAAGATGGGAAAATTTCTCCAGCTCGGTCAATATTGGTTAAATATTGTATTATGAATTTGGTCTAAAATCGTAGATCAGAGTGTTTCCTACAATTTGAGACCAGATTTATCATTTTTGTAACAATATTGACCAAGCTGTAGTCATTTTCCCATCTTGCCAGAATGTCTTCTTTGCTTGGACAGACTATACAACTGTCTGAGCAGACAAGGGAAATGAAATTAGTGCAATGAGCTTTGAACAGTTTTTCGAAAGGAAGGGGAAGAGTTGAGGGAATTTTTGGAAAGTTATTTTTGAGGGGAAGAGGGAGAATGATTGCAAAAGGGTCGGAAAGTATGGAATAGAAACGGTTTGGGGGTAGAGAAAGGGAGAGAATGAGAAGGATAAGAATGCTGTGGAAAAACCAGGAAGTAAGAGATGAGGCTTGGAAAGGGATTAGAAAAGAGATAGAGAACTATAAAGAATGGAAAATATTGGAAACGCGTGTGCTGAGGATCAGCCACAGATGTTTTTGAAAACCAAAGTTTGCGCTAATTAAAAACGACGATACAATTGCCAACAAAGTTTGGTTTGTTTCTGAGCTGTGTTAAGCTGAATATTGTACTGACAACTCATTATTTGTATTACATTTTAAGTTATCATCTCATGTTCAAATTGAACCGGAAATGATCTAGCTGAACTGATAATGTTCCCCATTATTATTGGGGGAGAATCAAATTAGTAACCAAAATGCTAACTTTGAAAAATCAAAGTGTTACAAAATTCATGAAATTGTTATTATGGGATTGAATTTCAATCAAAATGTTCGCAGAACATTTACGATTCAATGATACAGTTTGTTTTGTTTTCTGCGGGTGAAGCCCACATGAGCTCATAGGCTTGTGCGTGGGTAACGAGATGGATGATTACTTTTTAGGTAGTCGGAACCGATGGTTTAACCGTTTTAACGTCTCCTCCGAAAGACGGGGTGGCCGTATTTAGCCTATGTGGTTGTGCTGTGGTCAATGAATTTCCCCGATTGAGACTCGAACCAGAGTCATCCGACTCTGGTTATTTGACCGACGCGTTATCACCTCCTCCAACGAGTTCACGAATGTTATTACTGTACCTCATACTTTTGGAAGTGCTAAGATGCTTCAAGTGGAAACCGATCAAATTTTTGAAAGCCCTCCCCAGTCTATCACTTTATCAAAGATAAAATTTTGTCTCACATTATTTTACCAAAAATATCATGTAGGCTATATTTGTAAACATAAATAAATGAAAAGTATCCCATACGTGTATTCTGATTTCGTGAATAAATTAACATCTCGAGCATCAACTTTCTCTGAATTAATTGCATTGTGGAAATCAATGAAGCACTACATTGAGGCTCTCATTAATTTTTTTGCGAGTATACTCATTACATAGCCAGTTGCGAGAAGAGCCTTTGTAATCAACATGCGTAAATATTATCCTAGCCAGTATAACAATGTTCCTATCGAGATCCGTGGAATAGCGTCATTTTACGGCGATGGAATTTAATTCAAGTTCAAATTTGGTTTCTCGGGAAATTGAAGAATTGACCCTAGTGTTTTTCTATTCACTTCAAGATTTTTTCATTTTGGTGTGCACTGTGCATTTTTTCTAAAGTTTTCTTCTGTACTTTTCAGAGGAAACGAGACACTCCTGGACTTTTTCCACTATGGTATCACAAGGAGGCAACTATACGACGAGAAAGATTCCATAGTTGAGCATCTACTCCAGGACCTGTCAACTAGGGAAATCGTACATGTTGGTAAGTAGGCCTAGACCTAAAGTATAATAACAAAAGATTCTTGTATTGAATGTCAATATAACCTTAATTTGGACTTTTTTTATTTTAAATTGGTTTTGGAACAGTTTTGGGAATTATGCCTGTTGTACTAACCTTTGTATTTTTTTGTTTGATTGAATATTAGATGTGTGGAGAACATTTAACAATTACTCACATGACGGGATCGAGATTCATGAGCTCTTTGTAATACTCATATCGTAATATTGACTGCATGTCGTAAAAAATATTTTGAGAAATCATGAGACTGATAACTCTTTAAAATTTCACTTGCTCTGTTTAGGATTGTTGTATTGTTGTTCAGGATTTACTTGTTTTACTGGAGATCAATGTTTATCATCAACAATTATTATTTTGAAACAGAGTTTGACACTTCCGCTACCTAAAGTTGACGAAAGAAACTCTAGGGATTCTCAATCATTGATGATATCGCTACCTGGAGTTGATAAGAAATGCGAATGAACCCATCAATTTCGACATGTTTAAAAACAATTCAAATTAAGTTATGATAGCCTACTTCCATTTTCAAATATGAACTTGGTATAGGTTTACTTGACATGTTCAAAAATAATTAACTGGAAGATTTCAAGTAGTTGAGTATTCCTCAAAGGTCAAAATGAATGATACCCATTACTTGGTTTACAAGTAATTCAAGTGGACCCTATCGTATCATACTAATAATTATTACCAATGAACAAAAGTTTCAAAATGTGAGTGATGTTCATGCTTGAAAAATAAACTGAGAAATAGCCTAAAAAAGACGTGAGTGGACGCACTAACAAAGTTTCATGTCAGATTTCGACGGGGGTGAGCCTTGTTTGCAGATGAAGTGAGAGAAAACTGGTGAAGATCGAGAGGAAAATGTAGATAAGGAGAGAAAAACTGTTAATGTCTTTTGAAAGAGAGAGAGAGAAGGCATGTAAAGTTCGACTGAATCGACTTGTGTTGCCTTAAAAAGTGCTCGTTTACAAAATGCATTGTTACGATGAAACATCCATCTCTTTCTGTGGCGATTATGAAAAAATCATGAGACCAACTCTTCATTAATGAGTTATCGAGCGTTTTTTGTGTGCAAACAGAGCGCGGGCGATGTTTTACGTATGTTTGAAGACGCCTGTCTAGCTTTCAACGCTACTGTAATTTCTCCATTAAGCTTCCGATAAAACACGCAACTAATGCTTGCAATCAACGACATTTCAATGTAAACTGGTCGATAGTTTGTAAACTTCAGCTCTAAAGCCAAGTAATTAATAGCACCAGACTTCAAAGGCATTGTCATTATATCCTTCAGTTTCTAATTTTCATTAGTTTCAAGAATAAGCTGATAAATGTCTTCAATTCTCACTGTTGAAGATTGTGAAGTGATTAGTTCGGCTTATAGTAGGCCTATAAGCAGTCCTAATACTTGAACTATAGTAGGGGTTAATCACTTTCAATAGTTGAACTTTTTCGCTTCAATATTAACTGAAAAAGCTATTAACTTCATTTATATCTTCACAATATCCATACTATACACAATGATGATAGTATCAGAAGTTTTGTAAAGACGATCCCGAATTAAATTCTCCATGAGTTTTCTCATGATGTTTTGCGGTTCAAATAAATCTGAAATAACTAAGCTTTTCAGTTAGAACATATAACTCGAAACCCCATTATTTTCCGTTATCTATTCAAGCATCTGTGCTGCATATAGTTTGTGAAATGTTTTGAATGTATTGTGATAGCTCCTTTGCTTTGTTACCAAATCTATTTTTTTAATTATAACTAAATAAAATGGATTGAACATAAAAAATTTGAGTAATTTGATAGATTCTATGTATCTCAAGAACTTATTAACATAATTATGCCACAAACTCATTGGATATTTGTTATTGGACCTGTATTAAGTGTTATAATAATAATGAGTAATATTGATCGGTACAATGATTCTGTTGCAACACAGCCTCGCAAGCTGTGTTGTTTCTCCAAATTTCAAGAGATTTATTGCCAATTTGGAAGCTTACATGAAACCTTGCCTCAACATATTAGATAACGTCTCACACATAATCTTACTTGGCTAATGATTATAAGGAGCACACAGACAGGATTATAACGTAGTGAAGGAGCAAGTCATAAGTTATTGCAGGCTGAGAAAGGAGTGATCATTATCTTGTAAGATACGATAAGATAACAGAGATAAATTGGAATTTTGTGACCAATTTTATTATAAAGATCATCCAATTGTGCTTCCAGTGATATTTGTTAAATGAGCTACAATAAATGAAATATCATAACGTTGAAGTAATTTTATTCAATGCTCTGAAAAATTGATAGAACATTTTCAGCTCTGTTATTGGAACATCATCTGATTCTAAATTTTCTATGCTTCAATCATACTTTCCGTATCTTATTTCGACACATTATGTACTGTCATCATTATTCGTAGCTAATGCTTAGCATATCATTAATATGCATTACATGATTGCATCAAAGAGCATTCATCATTTAATAATATGCAACTAATTCACAATATTTAGTCTATTTTATAAATTAGTTGCAAGATAATTCCATCCACAAAAAACGACATTAGTAGTTGATAACTGTGCCAGGAGTTGGAAATTTTTTTGTACTCTTATCAAGTGAATTGATTTGTTATAGAAGCAATTAAATTTATTGGATTCTGACAAACTCTACCGTTGTTATATTTTGAATTTGATCAACTGAATTTTATAGATCAAGTAATGAATCTTATTGTACTCTTATGCAGTTTACTGTAGTGGTATACAACTCATAAATTTAGATCTATGTTAGCAAGTTTGAAACTCAATCTTCTCTCAATTTATCATCCAATAATTAGTTTTCACACCAGCTGATAATATCACAAAAAGCCACTCCAGGAATTGAGCCGCTTTTCAAAGGAGACCATTGATTATTTTGTCGAAATTAATTATATTGTTATCTATTGAGCTGTAGAATTACGGTTGTGATT
Organism: Sogatella furcifera; assembly: GCA_017141385.1. Lineage (NCBI taxonomy): Eukaryota > Metazoa > Arthropoda > Insecta > Hemiptera > Delphacidae > Sogatella > Sogatella furcifera. Next base: position 14,425,199 of record CM029554.1, read on the forward strand.
TATTGCTAGTGCTGGAGCCCTCACAATAGCATAAACAAAATGTGGAGAGTGTTTTGACTGGAGGCATTCGCTCAAGCTATGGAGTCATAATGTCATTCATCAGAGGTGACGGTGACAGTGGCGTCACGCTACCAGATTTTATTACATGGATCACAATAATTTTCAATTCGATTTCTAAAGTGAGTTAACAAAATCATGTTGAAATTAGTAAGGAACGATTAATACGTTAGACAGTACAGTACTTTTAAATTCAAGTTATTCAACATAATGTGTAATACTAAGTTATCAAGTATTCACATATTCAAATTTTATGAAAAAATATCAAGCAGTCATCTACATAATAGGAGAGACAGTGTATTATTATATTTATTAATTTATTATATTATTAATATTATATATTAATAATACATTGTCTCTGATAATAGTGTATTCTATTCCTCTAATCTACACTCGCATTATTGGACAGTTATTTATATTGAATCACAGTCTTTCTTCATTAGAGCTACTCATTAGTGTAAGTTATTGAATAAAAATTGCAATAACAGTACCCTTTTTGATAATTTTCAAAAAGGATTGGAAAAGTTGTCAAAAAGGATACTGTGATTGCAATTGCTATTTAATAACATGGATCATTCTTAAGATTCCATTAGGCATGTCTTGAAATTTATTATGAATCCACTCATATTATGTGATCGGATCCTCTTTTTTATATATTTAAAGAAGTTAATTCTGTGAATTGTGAATAACATTGTTCATTTTTCTGTTCCACAGCTCAGAAAGATGGAGGAACTCAGATAAAGCTAGTGATAGACTACGGGAATGGCCAACAAGCATTGTTCAAACCTATGAGGTACGTAGGTAACATTGATTTAGTTAGTTGATGTTTGTAACAATCTATTTTAATGCATTAGAACAATGATTGAAAGCACACTTCTGGAATATCCTCAAGTTGTGCTGCTTTATTAATATTATACTAATAATATTAGACCAAATTTATATTCAATACGTATTGATTAGACTAATATTGAACTGAATTAATACTAATTATTAGACTCAATGAGATCTAATTAATCCACCATTCATGGTTTACGGTTTACAGTATTGTAGTAGGAAAGTTTTTAAATGGAAATTGATTTGTCCTCTTTTTCCAAGTTTGAACTCAATAATAACTTCCTTCTTACATGATAAACACTTAAATGTACATGTATATAATATAAATTCTCTTCTATAATCGCTAAATACTACTTCTTATAAAATACGCCATTCTTTAAAATTTAATTGACTTCTATTGAATTTTCTCAATTCGTTCCAATTCTAGATCAACATCTCAACTCGAGATGATCCCGAAATTGGATAAGTAGAAAACGATGTGAGATGAATAACCATCTGGATCGATTGTTGGCACACTTTGAAGTCGTTCGCTGACTCGTATAAGCCAGCTGATTGGCTTGGCCCCGGGATATTTCCCAAATAACAACTCGACTATCATTGGTGAAGCGTGTAGACCAGCTTTGTCCCCATTTACTGCCACTTTAATCTTACAAGTATTGTTATTTCCCAGTAATGACCGATGTCTCCTAAGGGCTCCTTTCAGTGTGCCCTCTAATAAAACGGCTCAGACTCTAATTTGATGGCTGTGGGAAGTCTTATTCGAAACTGCCTTGGGGTAAACCAGAATTGGGAAGCTATCAATTGATACTCATCCTCTTGTCTCGACAAAAACAATACAAAACATCTCAATAACAGTAATCGAGAAAACCTAATCAAGCTCCAATTTATTAACAGCGAGTGGCTGAAAAATATAAAAACACAAAATAATATCATTGAAAGGTTTCCTTGGTGGTCTATGTTCGAATAACAAATGAGTGTTTTGTTTCATTTGGCTGACTTTTAGCGGGCAAGCTAATTTCTTTTGCATTTCCTGGCACTGCTGGAAGCTAGGAATACAATATCTATATCTCGATTGTTGAAGTTTCTTGAGAATTCTTTTATCACTAATGTTGAGAATATTTAATTAAGAGGGAGTTAAAAATGATTGCTTTGTTGTTCCACTTCCCAACTGACAGAGCTCAAGAGAGAAGATTGAAAATTGTAATGATCACAAATTAATATAAGTTGAGAATAAAGTTGTGATGCAATAATAGTAGGTTATTCAAAATTTCAAAGAGGAAATGAAATTTTATTATTATGAATATTTCCTCAATGAGGAATCTCCCATTATTTTCACGAATATTGTTTTTCTTCAAACAATTCTCAGAAAGTTGAGACCTCTTCCTTGGCAAAAAACTATTAATGCAAGACTCCATGCTTGGAATACAAATTAGCTATCAATATTATTGAATGAGAGCAGATCCTCTGTTTTTCAATCATCAATCGCCTTCTCTTGAATTACCTGATAGAGCTTGTGATAGAAACTTATGAAAGAACTTCTCTTCAAAAGGTGATTTTATCAAGGTATCCGTGTGGCATTTTTTATCTCCTCACAGACAAATCTATTCTATAGCTCCTAGACTGTATTTTGAACTAAATCTCCTATTTGAATTAGAATTTCACACATACTTTCACGTACTTTGTCTGTGCCCTTTAAAACTTGGCCCAACTAGAGCTAATTGTTAGGAATTTATCATTCATGACTGAAAAATGCTTATGAAAGGATGAGTATTCTCGATTTTTTAAATTGAACGAACATTTTAACCTACCTTTTCACAGAAAACGAGAGAGGCAACAGTCAAATAAATTTCGTCAGTTCCGGTCCATCCCTTCTCTCATCATTTTTCTCTCTTTTTCCTCTCTCCTCAGTCTCTCCCACTCCGTTTTTACTCAGCTTTCAACCTCTATTACCTCACTTACTCCTGGAGAAATCGGTTTCATAACATACCATTAACTGTTACACTCGAGTGACTCGTGTAGGGTAGCTTTGCTTTCCTATGCTATAGGAGCGAGAATGTGTGTACTCTCCTCCCTGTAGTTAACATTTTATGCACACCAATAAACATTACCTGACCTGGAATTATCTCATCAATCAGCTCACAAATCATTTCTGTTTATTTATTTTTTGAAAGTTTGTTCCCGAAGAGAGTTCAAACGGTTGAGGACGTTGCTTTCGTTCTAATTAATTCTCTGAAATGTTCTGTGTGGAAAACTATGTTTGTGAATTATAATTCTGTTGATTACCCAAGTATATTTCATCCTCTGAATGATACCAACAAGTCCTTATCTGGCTGCATAGAATGACATCATTTTTTTGGTGGCTGAATTTGACTTTAGCCCTAATGAACGTATTAAAAGACATATTTGAAACTCTGTTTAAAATTTGTATATTGTTATCGATTATTGAGTAAAATTCTCTAAAGAATACACATTTCAGAATTTTGAAAATTAGATATTGCACTTGTTTACTTCAAAATATATGTAATAGAAGGTCTATAGCCTCTACTACTTTACCCATCCAATTTAGGAATTCATCCACTCATCCATCACTCAATGAATCCATCAATTCAAAGCAACCTCCATCCTTCTCGAACAAGTATTGAAATCCATCAAAATTTCATCTATATAGTTTCGCATGTTAAAGTCAGGCTACGGACAGACTAGCAGCAAATTGTTGCATCAATTCAGCATCAGATTGCAGCGGCAGGCGATTGTCGCACATATGCCACACAATCAGTTGAAAGTTAACAGCTAAAAAACAGTTAACAGTTTGACCTACCTACTGAAATAAAGTGTGTCTATTTGTATCGCATCTGCCATCTGGCCACCTTACATTACATTTTATTTTCAACCATTTTCGAGCGACATTCATCTGCAAATACTGCGACAGTTTGGTTTCAGCAAGGTTCGGCCCTAGCCTAGATCTTCTCATTTATCACAGTAAATGTTGAAATTACGCAGTTTCTTGCATATCAGTGACGTTCCAGTCATATTTATTTTTTTTTTGCACTCAATACTCAGATTAGAGTGGCCAGTATGAATAGTAGCTCCCGTGAGTTCCATGTGCCACTATCACGAACCATCAGTCTTTTCTGTAGTTAATAATTGTAATCGGAAAGTGAGATTAGCTCACAAACCTCATGATGATTGGCTGTTTTCAACCAAGTCAGTTGTTGGAATAACAATTGGGAATTGAATGACGGGCGCCAAGTGGAAGTGATTGTCTGTTGATGTTGATACCGCAGTTGGAGTTTGAAATCTCATCGTAGCGCCAACTTCTTCAACTTCTAATCAGATCGCATCTCTGATTGGTTGGTTGCCACTTTGCTAGTCTGTCAGTCGATTAGTCGAATAACTTTACCTGCCTCTTTCAAATACCCCTCTGTTTCTCTTACTACACCTCTTTTCCTCCTTCCTCATCATCTTCAAACTTACACTCCTTCTTCTCTTCGCCACCACCTCCTTCTCCTTTTCCTGATGATCCTCCTCCTCCTCCTCCTCCTCCTCCTCATCCTCCACCACCTCCTCCTTCTCCTCGTCCTTCTCACTCCAGTTTATTCGTCTCCTTCTAATTTGAATTCTCTCATAGACTCATCTTCAATCTATAAACATAAGTTTTTCAACATTCACCTGCCCCGTCCTCCTCCTCCTCCTCCTCCTCCTCCTCCTCCTTCTTCTTCTTCTTCTTCTACTTTTTCTTTCACGTCTTCTTCTATTTCTTCTTCTAATTCTCCCTCTACTTCTCCTTCCACTTCTACTTCTCTTCTACTTTCCTTTTTCTATTTCTACCTCTTCTTCTACTTTTCTTCCTCTCATTTTCCTCTTCCTCTTCTCCTCATCCCCCCTTATTATTTCTAAACCTCATATTACTTCTCCTGCTATAACTCCTCTCAAACTCCTCTATCACTGATACTCTCAAGTATAATTTGCACACAAGCAAGTAGTGTATTGGCACCCCGAGTGTGATTCCATCCCTGCAACTAATCTCCGGCAATCAAACCAACCTGTTCTAATCTCGTAAGCCTGTCTGATGATGATTCCTCCTCCCCTAAATGTTCTGTGAATCAGTTCAGCAATCCAACTTCCAAAGTCGATTTACTACTGCTACTGATCACAACTTAACAGTCGTTTTGTTGTATGTTATACAGTTAATTGAATTTCGAACAATTAATTAATTAATAATATCGCTATTATCTGACTTATTATTCGAAGATTTAGTTTTGAACTTTAATAATTGGAGGGGGTGATAACGCGCCGGTATGATTACCAGGGTGACCTGTGTTCGAGACTCGACCGGAGCAAAATTATAAGACCACAGTACAATAACATAAATACCACTGGCGGCTCGTGCCCTCGAAATAGGTGAAGTATTGTACAGTAAAAGATACGGGCACTTCACCTGTTTCGTGGTACGAGCCGCCAGTGATAGATACGACCACCGTAGACTTTCCGACCACCGGCTTGAATTTCGTAGAAGACGATAAGCCGTCGGTTTCGACGACCTAAAAATTGATCATAATTCCCATTCATCTCATTACCCACGCACAAGCCTATGAGCTCACCTTGGCTTCACCCTCGGAAAAACAAACGAAACAAACAATTGTTTTGTTCTGTTTGAAAGTGGAATGATTGTATTTTAAACCATACTCAAAGGTTTATGTACTAGTCAATCTCGAATTTTGAGATATATGGTTAATTACTATTATTATTTCGTGATGATCTGAATATTCGTCAGAATTGTCGACAGACGGCTCATCTCGAGACATCAGCTATAAAGGCTTGGTACATCTGCCTCTTATACCTACTATCAGCTGATGTGAATTATCTATTGTTTCTTTTGATGCTGAAAACATCTATGCATAGCTAATATTGGTCTGATGATGATTGGCGGGTGAAATGGGTAAATGACAAAACCAGACATCAGCTGTTGAAGTGCAAAAGGAGCAAACGAAACCGCCTTAATTATGATTTCACCTAACTAGTATGTTTACTTATGGTTTTTTCATCTGTGATCTAATAATAATACAGTCTATGAGATTCCGTTGGAAATTCTATTAATTTGATTATTTTATCATAAGGGAAAAGCACCAGTAGTGGCCACTTGAATGCTTTTTTCTTTAAAACACGAATTTTATGCCTTCAAATGAGTTCCAAACCTGCTAGAGGCTTAGCTTATACTATTTAGCAGCTAAATAGTTCAAGTAGGAGCTAGCAGAGAATCATTAGAGATTTTTGAGAAAGATTGATTGTCGCTATTTCACTCGAATACGTGGATTCAGTAAGAAGTTCAATTTTCTCTTAGCAGAAAGAAGGTTTCAGTAAGAAGGCATGTATACAAATTCTTGTATTATGACTAGAAAGTCTGTAAATTTCGCTATTTCTGGTGTTATAATCATTCCCTAGAATGTCTAGATGATGTTTAGAAGGTTTCTAGCCAAATACAGCTAATTTTTCGGCCTAAAAGCAGACTGGCCACTACTAGAGCAAGAAACCGTGGATAATCTAGTAGTGGCCACCCAATAGAAATTGTTGTAGAAGTTGTAGATATTGTTGTAAAAGTTGTTGTAATTTAAATTTATATTCTTCTTAGACTGTTTCAAATAGGTTACAGAGGAAAAATAACTTTACAATATTTATTTTCTGATTTAATCTCACTTTTCTAGTGGCTTGTAACCAACAACAATGCATTACCAATTCAACTCATTTTAATATAACCTATTATTGTTTCTGGCGTTATAATCAAAGTAGATACATTTTACCACTCCTGGCACAAAATCAGTTACCACTCCTGGCACAAAACTTGGGCCACCCACGTGAAGGTCATTTATGACGTCATAGCGTAACTTAGGCTAGCATATAGCTATTTCACTATCAAGATGGCAGTTTTTGGTGGGAAAACCCGAAATTTGAAATTAAATAAAATTAAATAAAATTAAATAAAATTAAATAAAAATTAAATAAAATTAAATAAAAATTAAATAAAATTAAATAAAATTAAATAAAAATTAAATAAAATTAAATAAAATTAAATAAAAATTAATTAAAATTAAATAAAATTAAATAAAATTAAATAAAATCATCCTTTCCTGGCACAAGATGTGCCCCTGGGCCAAAAAAATAAAAGTGAGTCTCAATTTCCAGGCTATTGTGGTCCAGGGGTCAAAAATAAAATTAAATAAAAATTAAATAAAATTAAATAAAAATTAAATAAAATTAAATAAAAATTAAATAAAATTAAATAAAAATTAAATAAAATTAAATAAAATTAAATAAAAATTAAATAAAATTAAATAAAAATTAAATAAAATTAAATAAAAATTAAATAAAAATTAAATAAAATTAAATAAAATTAAATAAAAATTAAATAAAATTAAATAAAATTAAATAAAAATTAAATAAAATTAAATAAAAATTAAATAAAATTAAATAAAATTAAATAAAATTAAATAAAATCATCCTTTCCTGGCACAAGATGTGTCCCTGGGCCAAAAAATAAAAGTGAGTCTCAATTCCAGGCTATTGTGGTCCAGGGGTCAAAAATAAAATTAAATAAAATTAATTAGAATTAAATAAAATTAAATAAAATTAATTAGAATTAAATAAAATTAAATAGAATTAAATCCCAAGGTGGTGGGGGTGAGGTTCTGTATATATTGACTGCCACTGGGAGTCCTTGGGGCCGACGCTGGGGCCGACGCCAACGCCAAAGCCAACGCCGAAGCCGACGCCAAAGCCAAAGCCGACGCCAACGCCAAAGCCGAAGCCGACGCCGAAGCCGAAGCCTAAGCCGACGCCGACGCCAAAGCAGAAGCCGACGCCGACGCCGACGCCGACGCTGAAGCCGAAGCCGACGCCAAAGCCGACGCCTACGCCAATGCCAAAGCCGAGGTCTATAAACTATTTATAGCTGATGATGTAGGTGTTATCTGTCAGTATGGATAAGTCTGTGATAGCAAGAGAGCTGCACAAGCAAGCTCGTAAGATATATACAGGCTTCTTATTCCAAATGTTCTAGGTTCAAGCAAGGATGGTGTAGTATACCATTACACCACAATGGATATCTTTTGCTGCTTAGACTCAAGATCAAGAGTCAGCACAAACTAAGACTGAGTTAAATTAGGTTTGGTTAGGTTAGTCATACTAACCTAACCCTACCTATTTTAACTAAGACTGAGTTAAATTAGGTTTGGTTAGGTTAGTCATACTAACCTAACCCTACCTATTTTAACTCAGTCTACAAGTTTTCCTATTTAATACACTTACAGCTATAAGGAATCAGGATATTCAATAATAACAAATGTCAAATTACATAGAATTTATTGACAAATTATACCATAGTATGCACAGATGAATCAATTTCAGTATTGAACAAAATATACAGCTGAATAAGTCTTTCTCCTCAACTATAATCTGTATTGGTAACATAATGCTCAACTGATAGTACATCCCTTTCACAAACAATTCATGGGCCATCAACTTTGTCATATCCCCAGTAGATGGCGGTGGCTTAGGTTTGCGTATAGCCTTATAGATGCTAATCTCAAAAGCTGAATCACCAGACTTTCCATTCTCCAGCCTGAATCGTTTCACATGTCCTGTACTCTCAATTTCTGTAAATCCTGCAAACTTTATCTCCTTTTGACCCAGTCCCAGTAGACATATAGATTGATGTCCACATATAAAATCACACTTGTAGTATTGGTCCTGATTGAGAACACTCAACACAATCTTCACATCCTTGCTCCTTAACTGCATCGCATCAACAACAGCCTTCTTCTTCTGCCTGAGTCGTGTGCATGCACAACTATGAGATTCACAATCTGCACAAAACTCCAAATGACCAGTATCCTTGAAAAAGTCACTCAATGTCATTATACCGTGATAATTCAGTTCAGCTTTAAGCTCACTCACTGCATTAAGCAGACAACGTTCATGTTCACTGTCTGACAACATTGTAGACTAACGCCCGGTTTTTCCAAGCAAACTCAAAGTTGAGGGACCATCAAATTTTGATGAACAGCTGACATTTTCTATGACAAGTATAGGAAACGTAGTAAATTGTAGTAAACTTGAGGGTCCCTCGAATTTGAGTGTGCTTGGAAAAACCGGGCATAAGTGTATTTCATTATCAGCAACCTCTTTCATACTCTGAGGCAAGCTTACTGAGTGGTGGGGTAACCCATTTCCTGTCTCAACAGGTCTGTGTGACATCATACAATTGCACAATATTGTACAAGTAAACAGTTGATTGACAGTCAATTGACAGTTGACTAATTTTCATGTTTCAACAGGTCTGCATGACATCATATGATTGCACAATATTGTACAAGTAAACAGTCAACTGATAGTTGACAATTGACAGTTGATTGACAGTTGACAGTTGACAGTTGACAATTGACAGTTGACAGTTGATTGACAGTTGACAGTTGATTGTAAGTTGACTAATTTTCAACAGGTCTGTGTGATGCAAACTAACTTAATGCTATAGGAGTGGGGATAGTAATTGATAACGCATAGAGTTGATTACAAAATTTTATTAATGCAAATGAACATTTACTGCATTGAAAAAACTATGACAAATGGGTCAATCTTCAAACAAAGTTCTCTTAATCCAGTCATGTAGAACATGAACAATTTTCATATAGGTAAGAAATCACCTTACTTTACTTTCAACAAAGGCAGTTTCAACTGTCAATTGATTATTTATTATCATTTTGTACAGATCTTACACTACTGATTCTATACTCAGCTAGCTGCTCCATTGTGCAGACATGTTTTGCCTTTTGAAGAACACTGGCAACCAATAGATTTCTGTGTAGACGTATCCCACCACGCTGATGAAGAGATTCTAAAAGCTTATCTATTGACATACTGTATATCCTTTGTGCCTCTGACTGCATATTGCAAAACAGCTCCAACAAAAATGATGATCACTACCAGTAACAGCTATATATATATATGTATATATCCAAACCAGTAGAGTGGTGGTGGTAATACATTTCCTGTTTCAACAGGTCTAACACAGCATACGTGTAGTTAGTTTCAACTGAACTTTAGTGAGCTGAAGTGAACTGTAGTGAACTTAAACCTATAGGAGTAGGTAAGTTAAATGATTAATACAGATTTGACAAATAATATTGAATATTTATTGAAATACAAAGAATGGTTACAAGTCTCCATTATCATCATCATCTTCAAAAAGTTTATGACATAAAGATTTATTTTTGAACAACGTTTTCATAATCCAAGCATGAGTAATGTTAACAATATTGAGTGCACAATATGGCGGTGTGTACATGATGCATTGTCTTTCTGATTCAGTGTTGCCAACCAGCCGTCTCCTAACAGTTTCCATATAGTTGAGTAGGTAGTGCTCTGGACAGTAGACTCCATTCCCAGCACTAGCCTGTATCAGACCCTCCAGGTTAGGCAGCTTGCAGAAGTTGTAGGGCGATGTTAGATCAATGTACTCCAACCTCTGCTTCTCATCAGCCAGTGGGTTCAGCAGGTTGTCCAGTAGATTAATCTGCTCATAACCATAGATGTAGATTTTGATTCGCTGTTGTTTGCTGTTGGCTAACCACCTTTGGACTATGTTGCATACAATTGGCTGCAACATAGAATAGTTGAGATGTTTCTGTCCAGCTCCGTTGCCTGTCCATCGCAGTTGATGTTTTTCTCCAGTATTGGCAGTCAGCTGTTTGCATTGTCGCAGCAGTGTGTCCGAGTAGGGCGACATGAAGAAATAGTGAAGACTTGCCACATAATGTTCATCTGCACGCTCCAGCATAGCCATCTCCTTGACAATAAATACATTATCTAATCCTTGAAATCCTTGAAAGTCCAACAGGTAGAGCGGTAGAGGTCCAAGCATGTCAGAAACATTTTCAACTTTTATCCTGCTGCAGACATCTTGCTCATAGTCAGTGCAACCCTCTGATTCTCCTCCAGCAATCGTATAACTAGATGTAGTAGATATATCATCAGTTATTTCACCATTCTCCACATCTGTAGAGCAGGTCATACGCGGAGTAGTATACATGTCTGCTTTGCTCAGTGTCTTGAGCACCACTGATCAACTCAGTGCTCAATTGCTGTATTTATGCTGACAGCACAAGGCCTGACATTGGTCGATACTCTTTAATTACCTCATGAATCATTAGGCAGTAGGCAGTTGTATTTGCCGGAATATTGTTGGTTGCTTCAAATTCAACTCGCACATCAATACTTCCAGTTTTGAGTGACTCATTTTGGGGAACAATCAAATGCATACAACATTATTTTACCATTGCTTATAGCTCCTTTCTCAAACAGTGGATTGCATGCACGAGTATCATTATGATTGTAGACTCCATTGAAAGCTGCATACATGTTGTAGACAAGATTGTCATCACCCTGAATGCTTTCATACGGATAGTATTTGTTGTTCAGAAACACTCGAATATCCTTCATATCACACTTATCAAATTTTGAACTGTTTGATGCTGCCACTCCCCGCCTGTTTGTCTGCAGTCCAACTATAATGTAACGAGGCTTCTCATGCTGAGATGTTGACTTGACAGTCCATGTATGCTTTGTTGCTTGTGGTAATGCTGGATATGTGTACAACTCCCAATGACGGAATGGTATACTGATGGGTGTATCATTCTGTACAGTCTGCAGCAGGTGCAATCTAACATCATCAGCCACTTCTATGTAGGGCATTCTCCACAAGAGCTTTGTAATTGTGACATTGGCAGCAGCCACATTCACACAGTCCAAAAAGTTTGGACTGACTCTCAGCACCAACTCCTGTTTCACATTAAGTAAAATTTGTCTATAGTCCTCAGCAAATCCCAACAGGTATCGTAGTGGTACATCCATTACAGTTGTGTTGGCTCCATTAGCAGCAAAATCAGCAAATCCATCATCTGAGCTAAACTTGTAGCCAGCTCCTTCCATCTTACACTTTTCATCTCGGTCAAATGTCATTGCATTCTTCATTAGACTGGTAACTCCCGGATTGCGTATCCCATCCACTTCAACTCCATTGATTTCATAGCGTACCTCTGAAAACAGGTTGGCAAAGAATCCAGACACACATGGTGTTCCAGCCACAGCAGCATTGTTAGCACCACGCACAGTATACTCTAGATGTAGATAGCTCTCTGATGGTAGTGTGTAGATATCCTGTTGCTGGATTGGAATCCTTATTTCATCATTGGCATTGAAGCTTGTAGTATATGGTGCGTGAGAATGGTACTCAATGCCAGTGATACTGTTGTCTGAAGACGGTCCTTGTCGTGTCACATCCAAAACTCCCATTTTTTCTACTGTTTAACTTGGCAACCTCGTTCCCGTAAATACTCAATGCTCCGTGATGTTAACCTCATGGAGGTTGGTTCTTGAATGACTCCTTTCATCCTTTCATCTACTTTTATAGGCATAGGATTAGGAGGGTGAACTGCAGCCTCCATATCTAGCCCTCGGTTCCACTTTTCAAATAACAGCACCATCTTACTTGCGTTGTCTTAGATGCAAAGCTATATTTATCTCCTCGTCTCTATTATTTATAAGACGTCCGTTCTCGTCAACTACCTGCAGCGTAATGCTACTAATCTGCTTGACGTCCACAGGCAAATAGACTACATTCTGCACAGTCACCATCATTTTATACCCTGGATCAACATCTGGGTAAAACTCATAGATCACGTGATCTCTGACTCCATTTGAGTAGGATCCAGTCACAATGTTACATGTAATGCGTATCACATTGGGCCGACTGATCTGTACAGTAGTATCACTTCTGGCAAATGTGTTGGCTTCTACAACTTGGTTAAACCCCAACAGTTTTCCTATTGAGCCAGGCTGACTGAAATCCAACTTGGCAGTGCTCAAGACTATACATTTTAATGTGGATGGATCTACAGTTGCTTGAAACTCAATGTCATGCTCCATCAACCTTTGTGCAAGTAGGTCAGCAATTGTATTAAATTCAAAACTGCCTGTTGGCAATGCTACTTGATGCATAATCAAATCTTTAGCAGTAGCAGCCCTTGCTCTCCTCCTCCTACTCATTAAATCTTCATCTACAGCATCCGCATCATCATTATTATCATCATCATCATCAGATTCCATGGTTTTTTGCCTCCTACGTTTGATATTCAAGTTTTGCCAGTAGTCTTCAAATTTTGATTTTGACATACCTTGAAGCTCATCATGTGTTATCTCTGCATCAGTGATATGCTTCTTTGAAATGCTATTGCTAGCATAGAAGTGTAGCACATTGTTGAAACCTGTTTCAACATTAGGTATTGAGTTACAACTTGTTAAACCAATCAAACCAATTTCCCATTCACCACTACTTACATCAATTGGTGGGTAAAAGTCACTCTTCAGTACTGATGTCCTACCTCCAAAGCAGAGCATCATCTTGCTCAATGTACGTTTGCACAATGACTAACACTATCAGCTTCAACTTTTCACTTATATACTATGAGGATGATGAGGAGGGAAATAATTTGGGAGACTGATCTTTTCAAATTAATCATTTATTTTCATCAATCAAAAATTTCAAACACAAATGTCCACAGATATGTGAGTATACATCCATTTGCTTCTGATCATAGTTGTATTCAATCCTTGATGCTGCCTCCAGTCCTTGATGCATGTAGTTGATAAACTCCTGCGGCGGTCTTAGGTTGCCAAATCCATCAAAGTAGTGAGCAACAGTATCCTTCTTCACATAGCACACCCAATGTGTGCCAGCTCCATTGCTGGTGTCCAGGTTGATGATGCCACACTCTTGTCTCCAAGGTCCATCCAATGGTAGAGCATCTCGCATAAACACTCCTCGAAAATGTTTCAGCTTTAGGCGGCATGCATACTTGTAGAGATCAGCATCTGTGAGTGCTCGATCAGGTAGAGCAATCATTGTCTTCTCTTGTTGCCGCCACATTGACGGCAATGAGCTCCGTTTCCCTGGGTCCTGCGCTGTTGTCTCAGATAGAGTCCCTTTCCCTTCTTTAAAGCTGCTGATGCTTTCTTCTTCTTCTGCTGCTGCTTACGTTTTACCCCTCCACCAAACTTTGCCTTGGCCTTCATGATATTAGTCACTGCTAGTGCTGCAGCCTTCTCAAGTACTCCTGCGTCTGAAGATTTTACCACACTCCAAGCTCGGTCTGCCAAGATATTGTCAGCCTTTGCTCTGCTTGCTGTATCACCACTTTTTGAGTAGGCAATATCGTGCTCTTTGCAAGCTCTATCAAGACTATTTATACCCGGATCACCTCTTGCCAAACGCTTCTCTAGCTTGGTACCTGGTCCACAGTACTGGTAGCCGCCAGGGATGTGCAGCTCAAAAGGTAAAATATCAATAGCTCTATTAACAAGTGTGCCAGCACTATTTGTAGCTATTGAACTGGCAGCTTTTGCAATTGATGCCAGTACCCCCCTTCCGCGATACCTCTTCTCTCCTCTAGATCCAGCCATCTAATGACAATATGCATTCTTCTCATTCTCTTTTATACCTTATTCTATAGCTGCTGGACAATCGATTGTAATATCTTCATCGTCCAAACCAATCTCAGACGTCATTAATTTATTAATATTTTTCTCAATATTTTTCATTACCATTGTTCTCATTTGTTTACTATTTTTTATGTTTCTACCACACTCCCTGAAGCTATCACTGACAATTACTTTGACAACTATACTCAATACACGTAGACTATTCTCTTTCAGTCGTGTTTCCAGATGTTGCTTGTCAACCAGTCTATTCTCAAGCTCCTTCAATCTAGCTTCCAAATATCGCTTGTTCACTCCATCAGTAGGCTTTATTGGATCTAGCATATCAGTTAGTATTGAATCGTTGAGGCTTGTAAATACCTGCGATGTGGTATTGTTCCTTGTCTTTGGCAGCCATAGTGAAATCAGATCTCTACATGTGTAGAAATTTACAGCATCCCTATTGGCACGCGGATTTGCCAAATTGATCATACGCCTGTAGCGGGCATTGATGTTTCCAATGGAATCCATGATGTACACTGACACTTATCATCAGGTATACAGGCTTTTATAGCTAGTTGCCAACTATGTAACCACCTTCCACCAACTCTTCCAGAATTGAATTGATTTCATTTTCATGTCCAGTGTTGCCAACTGCTTTGGACTGATCCAACAGTCTCAGTCTATCCACTAACTCATTGGGATCATTGTAGTAGACATACTCAATCTTAGTACGATTGTTTGCCACCATATTGAATGGCGCCACCAGTCCTCTTCCACTAACCTTACTATACTTTGCTCTAGTATTGAGAAGCAGTTTATGGATAACTGTCTTATACTTGGTATCATTGTGGTTGATAATCCTGCCATCAGGATCATTGTTTTCCTTATGCAAACTTGTAATGTTTAAAATATGGATGTATGCAACCTCATCAGCTTTCAATGGTTTGTTTGGCTTCTTTTTGAAAATGAGATCGCACAGTCCAGGAGTTGCATCAAATGTTAACATGTTTGCAGAGTTTTCTGGGTCAGTCAGTACAATCTTTGCCCCATCACTTCCAAAGGTTAGCAGTTTGTTGCCCAAATAGTACTCATTGCCAACAACTTTTGGACCATATGTAGCATCATAGCTGCTATCTCCACTCATAGCTCTATGAAGATAGCGCCCTACTAGTGTTCCAGTCAGTCCAGCACTTGCCAATGCCTGTCGAACTCTTTTTTGACTGCTTGTTAGTAATGCTTCCTGAGCAGTAGCACCCCTCTCCTTCTCCTCCTCCTCCTCCTCCTCCTCCTCCTCCCCCTCCTCATCCTCCTCCTCCTCCTCCAATCTATTATCTTCTTCATCATAATTGTCTTCTTCACTTGACAACATCAATTTGCGTGCAACACTTGATGTACTTGCAGCTGGACTAAAGCCTGATGCTTCTCCAAATGCTTCATAGATTGAAGGGGATTCCTCTCCAATGTTAGGCAGTTCTAGATGTCTCACAGCTTGTTTCAGGGGCCTGGGCTGTAGTGGTGTAAGCGGTGGTGTGTATGGTACACGATGTCCACGATGTCTGCGTACTCGTACAGGTTCTTTAACACGTCTACGATGTGGGCGTGGCTCTGATTCTGGCGATGGTGGAGGTGGTGGAGCTGCTGCCTGTTGATTCAGAGCTTCAACTATATTGCTAAGTGGTTCACTCAATGGTTTAAAATGTTTTGCATGCTGCTCCTCTGCCACTTCCCGTCCAAGTGTAAGCTCCTTGTGTTTCCTCTTGATGTTGCGTCGCAGCTTTGCAATTGCCTTGATGGTGGGTGCAAGCTCCTCTACAGTCTTTTGACAACGCTTATTATTAGAGACGTCCATCCTGCTCATTGTTCTAGAGTGTACTGAAGTTCAACTGACACTACACTTCAACTAAATAGGTATCAAGACCGTTCCTGTAGCGCCCTCTATTTTTACTTAATGTCCTATCAATCACTAGAAATGAGTGTGCTCCCAATAACCAGACTTTATTGCACATGTCCTTGAACTGATCAAAGGTCATGTCAGCACCTACATGATCTCTGTACAAGTGTTTCATGTTCAGCTCGTCCTGTTGAAACATTATCAAAAAGTTGGCATTGTCACGAATCAGCTGTTTTGGAATTCGGCTATAGGTTTGTACCAAATAAAACACATCAACGTCACTGTGTCGACCCGCACTAAAGTATTTCCTGATTGCATCCTGTTGTTCACAAATCACATCATCAAAAATTATTATTGAGTTGGCAGGCAGATCATGCGGCTCAGGTATTTCTTCACTTGTATCACACTCTACATAGTTTAGTTCATTGCATAAACCTTGCATGATTGTACGAAGAAGCTGATACTTGGACTGAAATGTAGTCTTTGAAAAAAGGTAAATGTTTGAGAAGCAAATTCCTTTTTGGTCAAGCAGCATGTTGAACAGTAGATTGGTTTTACCACATCCTGAAGGTCCGCATATTATGCATCGCACATGGTTGGGAAACAAAGGTCCATGACGTTTACTCTTCTTTTCATTCATCTCTAGACCACACCCTTTCACAACCTGATCAAAATCAATCACTTTGAATAGGTTTTGCTGTTGGACAACCTGTTTCATATCTCTTTCTCTCTCTCACACAAGATCACGTTTATCAATCCAAGAGTCGTGACTGGGACTATAACCTTTCCAGCGAACAAGCAGTTTGTTTCCCCTTCTCTTCAAAACTTTTTCAATCTCAAAGACAGTTGGTACTTTTGTCTTTACAATTTCTTCTGGATAGAATCCTCCTTGAACCGGCTCACCTCTATAGTCTTCCAGCTCATATGTTACAGGTACTGTTGGTCGTACACGTGTTACTGTAAACAGTTCATTAGTCCAATTGGCTAGATATCCCTTGTCAAACGTCTTTTTATACTTGCTGATTCTCACATTATCACCAGGCTCAATGTTTTGAGTGGAGCCAGGATAGAACCTGTTTGGCAGTTTGCTAGCCAACTTATCCTTATACTCTTGTCTTTGTTCACTAAGCCTAGAAAGCAGCAATCTCTCATGCTTCTTACTCTTAACATCAGCTGGTCGCATTCCTATTGTTCTATGGACTCGTCCATTGTACTCTGCAAGAAGTGAGGTTAGAATGCCTGTCCAGCAATAGGTTCCCTGTTCAGTAAACTTTGTCCACATTAGCTGTTTAAGTGTTCTATTAAAACGTTCCACTATTGATGCCTTCTTATCGGAAAAAGTTGAATAATGATTGATACCATACTTTTGTACAAGTTGTTGAAACTTACTATTGAACCATTCCTTACCATTATCAGTTTGCAAGTGTTTCATTGGATTCTGCTCAAAAATAGGTTGCATTGCTTTGACCACTTCATCGGCTGACTTGTTTTTTATTGGTATAGCAAAAGCAAACTTACTAAAACAATTGATTATTGTAATAATATATCTATAACCTTTGTTCTGTCTTGCATATGGCAGCATCTCTACAAGATCGGCCTGATAGAGGTCATTGAGACCTTTTACAGTGACCATCCGTGTAGGAAAGTTCCTACGAGCTTGCTTGTGCAGCTCTCTTGCTATCACAGACTTATCCATACTGACAGATAACACCTACATCATCAGCTATAAATAGTTTATAGACCTCGGCTTTGGCATTGGCGTAGGCGTCGGCTTTGGCGTCGGCTTCGGCTTCAGCGTCGGCGTCGGCGTCGGCGTCGGCGTCGGCTTCTGCTTTGGCGTCGGCGTCGGCTTAGGCTTCGGCTTTGGCGTCGGCTTCGGCGTTGGCTTTGGCGTTGGCGTCGGCCCCAGCGTCGGCCCCAAGGACTCCCAGTGGCAGTCAATATATACAGAACCTCACCCCCACCACCTTGGGATTTAATTCTATTTAATTTTATTTAATTCTAATTAATTTTATTTAATTTTATTTAATTTTATTTAATTTTATTTAATTTTATTTAATTTTTATTTAATTTTATTTAATTTTATTTAATTTTTATTTAATTTTTATTTAATTTTTATTTAATTTTATTTAATTTTATTTAATTTTATTTAATTTTTATTTAATTTTATTTAATTTTTATTTAATTTTATTTAATTTTTATTTAATTTTATTTAATTTTATTTAATTTTTATTTAATTTTATTTAATTTTTATTTAATTTTATTTAATTTTTATTTAATTTTATTTAATTTTTATTTAATTTTATTTAATTTTATTTAATTTTATTTAATTTTATTTAATTTTTATTTAATTTTATTTAATTTTTATTTAATTTTATTTAATTTTTATTTAATTTTATTTAATTTTTATTTAATTTTATTTTTGACCCCTGGACCACAATAGCCTGGAAATTGAGACTCACTTTTATTTTTTTGGCCCAGGGGCACATCTTGTGCCAGGAAAGGATGATTTTATTTAATTTTATTTAATTCTAATTAATTTTTATTTAATTTTATTTAATTTTATTTAATTTTTATTTAATTTTATTTAATTTTTATTTAATTTTATTTAATTTTTATTTAATTTTATTTAATTTTTATTTAATTTTATTTAATTTTTATTTAATTTTATTTAATTTTATTTAATTTTTATTTAATTTTATTTAATTTTTATTTAATTTTATTTAATTTTTATTTAATTTTATTTAATTTTTATTTAATTTTATTTAATTTTTATTTAATTTTATTTAATTTTATTTAATTTTTATTTAATTTTTATTTAATTTTTATTTAATTTTATTTAATTTTTATTTAATTTTATTTAATTTTTATTTAATTTTATTTAATTTTTATTTAATTTTATTTAATTTTATTTAATTTTTATTTAATTTTTATTTAATTTTATTTAATTTTATTTAATTTTTATTTAATTTTATTTAATTTTTATTTAATTTTATTTAATTTTTATTTAATTTTATTTAATTTTTATTTAATTTTATTTAATTTTTATTTAATTTTATTTAATTTTTATTTAATTTTATTTAATTTTTATTTAATTTTATTTAATTTTTATTTAATTTTATTTAATTTTTATTTAATTTTATTTAATTTTATTTAATTTTTATTTAATTTTATTTAATTTTTATTTAATTTTATTTAATTTTATTTAATTTTTATTTAATTTTATTTAATTTTTATTTAATTTTATTTAATTTTTATTTAATTTTATTTAATTTTTATTTAATTTTATTTAATTTTTATTTAATTTTATTTAATTTTATTTAATTTTTATTTAATTTTATTTAATTTTTATTTAATTTTATTTAATTTTTATTTAATTTTATTTAATTTTTATTTAATTTTATTTAATTTTTATTTAATTTTATTTAATTTTTATTTAATTTTATTTAATTTTTATTTAATTTTATTTAATTTTATTTAATTTTATTTAATTTTATTTAATTTTATTTAATTTTATTTAATTTTATTTAATTTTATTTAATTTTATTTAATTTTATTTTTCCAAGTTGATGAGTAATGCCATCTTTGGTAATCTTAATTTTATTTAATTTTATTTAATTTTATTTAATTTTATTTAATTTTATTTAATTTTATTTAATTCTATTTACTTATATCTCATCCCCACCATCACAGAGGGCCTTAGGATTTAATTTTATTTAATCCTATTTAATCTTATTTAATTCTATTTAATTTTATTTAATTTTATTTTATTTCAAATTTCGGGTTTTCCCACCAAAAACTGCCATCTTGATAGTGAAATAGCTATATGCTAGCCTAAGTTACGCTATGACGTCATAAATGACCTTCACGTGGGTGGCCCAAGTTTTGTGCCAGGAGTGGTAACTGATTTTGTGCCAGGAGTGGTAAAATGTATCTACTAATCAATGTCTGGAATGAAGAAATAGCTTACTTGAATAATTGCAACAAGCAGCTCGAGAAATTGACTTGTCAATGAGCATAAAACATCATGTGGCCACTGTAGAATCAGTGCCTGGCCACTATTAAATCATAGTGGCAACTTTAGAATCAAAATTGAGTTTCACGAAAAATTTAATAATCCATTTGTGAATTGACACATTCGCCATTTCAAGGAATAGGTCAATCAGGAAGGATCTGGGCTACATTCTTTTTGAGTTTTGGATGAGATAATATGGTCTCACAATTCGGCATTAACTATAAAAAATTCCTTAAACATGGCCACTACTGGTGCTTTTACCTTATTTGTTATTTTTCAGATTTCCTAGAGAACAACAAACGTTACCAAACCACTTCTACTTTACCGATTACGAGAGACACAACGCTGAAATTGCTGCCTTCCATCTAGACAGGTGAGTTATTTGCTGCTGAAACTAATATTCCCATATCCGCTTTCTAGAATTTTCGGTTGACTTTACTCCATTCATCTAACTGAAGAAACAAAGGTCATTAATTGTATTAAGGACCTGAAACATCTTAGAAGCTCAAGAGTGTATTTTAATAGCTCTTTTTTTAACATACAAGTAATCAACAGCAGAGACGTGGATTTGGCATCAGCCTCAGGAAAAGAACGTTTCATTCACTACAGGACCCCACCACCTTATTTTAGAATGATTAATTTTATTCTCCTTTGTTAGGTCTGAAGAGAACGACAAAATACAAAAATACATTCCGAAATCACATCACAAATATAATAATATAGAATCAGGCCTATATAAAAATTACTACATTTTTTTGAGAGAGAAAGTATACTTGAATCAATTTAAATTAGGTGGTATTGAACTCACCTAAAACCCTGTTATATAGTTCTATCAACTCTTATATTCTGTTGACTTGACACTATCCATCAAACGTTATCAATTCCACATAACCCCCACTAATTCACTCACAATTATTATGACAAGCCTGAATCTTTGGTGTACATTACCTTTTGTGAATAAAAATGGTAAATCAGTCTCAACACTTTTTTGAGTAGCCTATATTATATTTGAATATTTTATTATCTATTATAAAATTGAAATCTCGATCACAGTACCCTTTGGATAATTTTCAATGTTAACACAATATGTTAACTCACAGATTTTTATTTTATAATATACACTGATGAGTAGCCCAGTTAAAAATGAAATATAATTTATTCTATATTGTATCACTTCTTGGGTGTTGGGACTTCAAATTAATACATTATCCCTCCAATTACTCACTCGATTTCAAAGGTTATGGAGGAGTAACACTTGGAAAGAATAGAAATTATTGAAATTCCAGATATGACAAGAGAATAACTGGATATTTGTAGACAATACAGCTGATACCTCGATTACCAACTATCGATTAGTCAACTAATCGATTATTTCTAGTCAAGCGAGCTACAACTGTGCGCCAGGGTATTGGCCAAGTGCTAAAGAAATGGTGATCTACGCCTCTCGGGGCTGCAACTTACTCCCAACCTGAAGAAGGGATCTTCCCGCTATCACGATTAAAACAGATGAGCAGGTCTTAAGGACAATGATCTCTGTCGCTCTCTTCATTTCTCTCAATCTTCCTCCATGTCCCTTATTATCTTTCTATCTCATTGCCTTTCTCCTTTGCACTGTCAATGATAAACCCTTTCCTTGGAAGACAATTCCCGGGTTTTTCTCTCACTCACTTTGTGAGGAAAACAGAGATTTGATCACTCCCTTTCTCACTTTATCGGGAAAATTGTCTCGATCACTTCTCTCCTTCCCCTCTTGATCATTCCTCTCGCTCCTGATCTTGTCCCAAGCTAGGAGGACGGTCCCTTTCCAAGGACGACATCACTTCAGCCCTAAAACCGGTCGGGGTCCCTTAGGAAAGCGGTAAGCACCTGCCGCAAAGGGCGACTAAGGAACTATTATGTCGATGAAGTCCGTTGAGTTGGCATCACGCCAGCCAGATATCTTTGCCATCTCGGTCGCGGAACTTGCTGCCACCTACAAGCGCCAATGGAATTCACGTTGAAGACAATTTTTCAATGTTAAAAAGGATTTGAGTTTTGCTCTCCTGATTGGTGAGATTCTTGCAGGGATCTTTTCGAAAATAAAACATTTGAATGGGAATATAACCTATGCACTACCAATAAACACTAAATATTTGGTCGGCGGTTACTTCTCCAGGAGGGAAACTCACATTTTAAGTATAATGTTAATATTTTTCATAATTATTTTTATAGTATAAATTTTCTTTGTTTAATATTTTGTAACAATGACACTTGATTCTGATGTTGCCATAGGTCTCCTCAGACCTGGTAAAAGAGATTATAATCGATCAATCGTTAATACCAATCTCGTTCAAAGTGAACGAGTTTTCAAAGTTTAAAGTTCTAGTTCAAAAGTGAACGTTCTTACATCCAGCTCCCACTCAAAAGCTAAGTTGTTTTGGTTTGTGCGCCGTGCGTCGTGCGCGGTTGGGAAAGCACGTCTTAAGAGAGTAAATACAACTGTGTATTGATTCGATAGAGGATTTCAAATTTAAAAAATGGGATAGTAACAAATTAATTCTTCGAAATTCTTTCTGGAAATTTCAATTTGATTAAATTTCTCCGAAATTAATTTCTTCCAGTAGTAGCTTGAATCTCTTAATCATCCAGATCTCTACCAGAAACCACCTAACACTTGATCACAATTTCATTTCTAAGGACTGGCAATAAAAACTTATCCTGGCTACTGAAGCTGGTTCAGCAAAGTGTTCATTCCACCAATTGTTTCTGTGACAAAAGAAAGCACAACTCTCTCCCTCCCCCCTCTCCCAAAAAACAAATCCCAGTTGATTAGTGGTAAAAAAATCGACATAATTTATCAGGAGGAAAGCCAAGTTTGGAGAAACGCTCACCTAATTGGTCTGGATAATTGATTTTCATCGAATCCTCCCACTTGATAGATTGACACTGCACTGTTCTGTGACTCATCCGAAGAAAAACGCCACACATTCCACTAACTTTTGGTAGGGGTCTTTCCAATTTGAAACCCTAAGCTGGCATTTTCGCGCACTTTCCTAACCGTTAGTTTTTCAGAGGACTCGTTCAATCAGGGGTTTGTTGTTTCTTCACAGGCTCTCTCTTCTTTGGAACTCATTCAATCGAGGTTTCCCAATTGTTCATCATTCCTGCTTCACGTTGCCAAGTTGTTATTCTAGTGGACATACTGTAGATGGTTCAATTTCTACTGGATGGTTAGCAGCTGAAGCTGTTCGTCTTTGATTGGTTCTGATAAAAACTTATAGCCTCTCTTTCAGTCTCAAATCGTGGTTCATCATTGTACCAAGAGTCAACACTCACACCTTACCTTGCCAAATTGTGGGATGAATTCTGCTTGGTGGACTCTTTTCTACTTACAAATTTTCCCTTGATTACACTTATTTTTTTCAATTTTCTGTATTAATTAAAGAAGGCCTTACGGTAATATATTTCTCCTTCTTCCTTCGTGAACTTTTTCTACCATCCCTTCTATTCGATCTGGTTCTTTTGAGTCCATATCTACTAGACAAGCGATAACATTATGATATAATTCATAATACCATTATGAATTATGAATACCATTCATTAGGTGTGATACAAGACGTTCGAAAAATAATACCAGAACTTTAAATTCAATTGCATTATTTCCCATATATTGAATAATATAATATTAAATCGTCTTGAGTATCTTATCGTAAATAACATATTAAAAGGTGATTCAATCCTGGACATCTATTTGATCACAATCATCAGAAATCGTCGAAATTTTCCAGTGCTTTAAACCTATGAGTATCAATTCATCATTATTATTATTATCATCGAGAAAATTATTTCATACCATAGAATAAGCACTTATTATAAAAATGTAATTCATATCATGTTCTGAATCAACGCATGATTCTAACTTTTACTTCAGAACTTTGTTCAGGCCGGTATTAGACGGTACTATTCGTCGTCGTCTCCCGTCAAGGATTTATTAATTAGGCAATTAGATAATTAGGCAAATTGTCTAGATAGTTCGTACTACCATCTTATTATTCGTAATCATCTTCGATTTTTGTCTTCATCTCATATTTCAGAGAAATATTATACTCGTATACTTTTTAGCACTAATTTTGTAATAAACTTTAATACTACCAGCATCACAAACAGATCTAGTTCATTTTATTTTGGAAAAGGTTTTCTCCATTTTGTCAATTTTGTATTATTTTCCATTGCATATTTTTCTAATTCTTGTTATTTGTTCTATTCCTGTCAAAAAACAATTTCATTTTCCTTTTGGTTACGTATTGAATTGTTGTGAATCTTTCTGCCAATAAGACAATAATTTCATTTTATTATAACGTCCTTATGCAATCTTCATAACTGAATAAATAAGCAAATAACATCCCAATGTTTTTTGATGGACAACATCCTCCATAAATCTATCTTAGCCCTGATTGACGCCACAACTTTTGTTTGTGTTGCAGGCTGCTGGGCTTCCGTCGAGCTATGCCGGTGGTGGGGCGAATGCTCAACATGACTACTGAGATATTCGACATCGCCGACGGTCCCCTACTGCAGACGTTCTTCGTTTCGCCCTCGAACAACATGTGCTTCCACGGCAAGTGCTCCTATTACTGCGACACCAGTCACGCGGTGTGTGGCAGTCCCGATACGCTGGAAGGCAGCTTTGCCGCGTTCCTGCCGTCTAGGGAGTTTGGCAGTCGCAAGGTGTGGCGGCATCCGTGGAGGCGCAGCTATCACAAGCGCAGGAAGGCTCAGTGGGAACAGGGTGAGTGCCAGAAACAATAACGTAGTTTTTAGTGTAGGATTGCAATTTTATTTTCAAAAACTGTTCGAATAATTGAGCTGAATCTCAATGAGCAATGTTGAACCTCATTGATAGATATAGTCCTTGGTCAGTGCTTAATTTTTAATTAAGTACGCCATTCCGGTGTGTATCATCACAAATTTAACCCTAGAATATAGTCAAACCATTGATCAACATGATATTTAACTAATGGAGAACCTTATGTTTTGAATTGGATAACCAAACATCAGGATCACTAGAATTGATTTAATAATTAGGATCAATAAGCAAACTAAATCTCCTTTTTATCAATGCCTGTTGTAAAGAAAAAAGTGGATGATATTTCAATTTATTCATTTATTATCAAGCTACAACATATAATGAATGGAAGGTTCAACGGGACTACTCCCAAAACTGTCCCTCAATTTTTCATAATAGTTCCAAATATTTAGATTATGCCATTTTTGCTCTTTTCATTTGACTTCAAAAAGTTTAATTTCGATCTCATCAAACAAATTTCATTTTCTTTCCCCCATAGAGTCAGACTACTGCAACCTAGTGAGAGACATCCCTCCGTACGACACAGGACACCGGCTGCTCGACATTATGGACATGTCGGTGTTGGACTTCCTCATGGGCAACATGGACCGCCATCACTACGAGACGTTCCGCGCCTTCGGCAACGAGTCGTTCACACTGCACCTGGATCATGGACGAGGCTTCGGCAAGGCCTTCCACGACGAACTCTCCATCCTGGCTCCCATCATGCAGTGCTGCGTCATACGGCAGTCCACACTTGATACGCTTATCAGGTTAGAAATAGTTAGTATTTCTTTGAACATTTTCGTTTTAAATTCTTTTTCTAATGCGAAATATATGTTTTTTATCTAAGATATAGTTTTCAAATATTTTTTTTGCTTGACTTATATTTTCTAGGAAGAAGTCTATTTTCCGTAGTTGTGTTCAATCTCCAATAGCGACAGTGGCGAAAGTTGATAATCGTAAGCAAATCTTTGCAGGTATGAACGCATCTTTAAAGACATGCATTTTTAATAAAATTTACTAGGACAGACGACTCAATCTGATTTTATCAACATTCAATTAATTCTATGTCCATTAGATTTACAATTACCTGCTACCTCCAAACTGAATTTACACCAGCCGCCACTGGACTCACATTACATTCATTACAGAAGACTAGAAATTCTTAAATTTGACATTTGTTGCAGATCAAATGCTAGATTTGACTGGTTTTTGACATTCTTATCACCAACCTTCCACGACAATAATATTTTTGAATCTTACCCTGACTGAAACAATATCAAATGATTCTACTTTCCCTACCCTTTCGATGCTCATCCTCATTAGGCTAAATGAAAGTTCTCATTTTTCTTGTTCTTTTTTGTCTTGTTCGTTTTCCGACCTGTCAACCTGCATCCGAGACATCTAATCTGCTCTCTCACGGTTAATTAGCCTCTAATTGACGGTGTTATTTCTCTCTCTATCTTGCTCGTCTTCGTTTGCTTATCCAATTACCCACCTCCATATAATCAAATCTGTTTTTTCAATCTTCTCATCCTCCTCACTACACCTTCTTCTCTCCGTTCTCCCTCTGTTCGTTGTTCTCTTCTTCGTGTTCCTCCCACCTATTTCCGCTTGCTAATTAAGATATAAAACGTAAACACCCTCTGGAACTTGATCAAGATAATGAGAATTGTTTGGAAGACAGACGACCTTGCTGAACAGAGAAAATGTGATAGTGATGAAAAGCGGTGGATTGAGGAAATTAAGACAAAAATTAGTTGGAAGAGAAAGAAAACAGCAGAGATTCTAGGTTATTTTTAGAAACACTTTCTTTGATGTAAGTTTCGACTAGCACTAGGGATACATTGTATTCTCTATTTTAAACGTGTTATACCAAGTCGGAAGATATATCAGTTTTTTCTTATTCGCCTTATTCTCCAGACACGAGTTTAGAGTTAGTAAAGAGTTCTGAGTTTTTTAATAATCTATTGATTCGATGTATATTGAGAAATGTCTAGATTTCAGCTGTTTCTGTATCATTTGAGAAAATTAGCTATTGGAAATTTAAGGATCTTTGTTATTTACGAGTATTTTTCGTCGATCATTTTTTCTTAGTTTCATTTTGTACTTCTCTAGCTACGTTTACCGTGTCATTTGAGAAGATAAGTAGAATGAGAATAGCAGCTTGTGTCTATGGAAACGGTTGAAATTGAAGAGTTTAGACGGAAAATTAATAATCAAGAGAAAAAATTAGAAGGCTGGAGATCTAGCTACTTGTGAAGTATTGTCGAATTTCAGGATTCCCTCGTACAATATTTGACTTGTTCCGATTATTCTCACAAAACATTTTTTACTCTATCCAAATTTTACTTCCATATCTGTCTAATATTCAATCTGCTGCAGAGACAATGAAAGATTCAACAACTATTCATGGCCCATGGAACGATTTCCTTGCCCTTTTGTTCAACACTCATCTCATTAGTTATGTTTCATGATCTTCACTATTACTCTCTCTTCCTCTCTTCTCTTTCTCTTCTTTGCTATTTTCCACTCCCTCATTTTCTTGCTCAGTCGTACTCTCTTTTTTCCTACCATTTGGACTATTGAATCTATTTTTTTTAATTCCATCAACGTTTTTTCTTATTCCTCTATTTTTCTGTACCTGCAAAAGAGTCACTTCAATGCATCATATAACTAAGACAGATCGCTGTAATTATGCTAGCTATGGTACCGTACTCAACTATTATGAAATCAGGATTATTATACATCCTAATCTCATTTGTCTATAATATATTCTCAGGTTTTATTGTATTGTGGCATTTATTACTGAGTATTGGGTTACATTCGTATATCAAATATTATGAAATTCTAAAATGTAAATTCCATATTATGATAATTCTGTTTCTAAAATTGACTAATAGGTATCAATAAGTTATCAAACAATTTTTCAATATGAACATTACAGGAATTATTAAAATGATCATCCATTTTATCATTTTCAACTTGATTAAATTGATTTTCAGCGTGATTAAATTTCTTGTAAAGTTTTAAAAAACAAACAAACTTTGGGTTTTCATCATGAAAAACGAACATTAAACCAGTTGTTATCTTCTATCTTTTGCAGTGTTTCCTCTTCATTAAGTAGTAGTGATAAGAGTTGGTGGGGGAGGAGAGAGAAAGAGAGTTAGGAATTGGTGCCACTATTAAGCTACTTGCGCTATTCTTAAGCTACACTTTATGATGAAAGAGGTGAGAAGAAGAAGAGTAAGATGGATAAGAGAGAAAGAGTGAGACTGTTCCTTCACTTCACTCACACTAACAAGTGGCTGGCACCTTTTTTTAGGTCGGCCAGTAACTTTCGAGGAGGTTCAGAGGAGTTGATAAAGTTGATAAAAAGGAGGGAGGAGTGAATGATGGAGAAGGAAAACGTTGAGAAGGGAGAGAATGATGATGATAAGGGAGGAAGAGAGAGAGAAGAAGAAGAAAAGAGAGATGTAGAAGGAGGAGGAGGAGGAGGAGGAGAAGGAGGAGAAGGAGAAAGAAGAAAAAGAAGAGGAAGAGGATGAGAAGAATAACGGAGGAAATCGAAAAATTAAGAAAGATTTGGAAAAGATGGCAAAGGAGTAAAAGAAGAAAACTATTTAGTTTATGAAGAGGAGGAGGAGGAGGTGGAGAGGAGATGGAGGATATATAACACAAGAACCCAGATTAATTTGGAAAAATAGGGAGGGAGAAGATTAGGAAATGATGATAAATAATTTTAAAAATAGTAGAATGGATAATAATAAGAAATAAGGATAGTAACTATAAGTGAAGTTATAGGAAGTTGAAGTATGAAGGAAAGAAAAAGAAAAATGGAGAAGAAAAAGGAAGTGGAATGTAGAAAAAAACAGGATAAGAGAAATTGGATGAATGTAGAAGAGAATAAAATTTAGAATAATTCTGGGTATTGTAAAATTGAGTGAGATGAACTTGTATGGATGAGCCCAAAGAATGGACGAATGTTAGAATGGGGGAATAGGCAAAAGGAAGCAAACAGGAGGATAAAGTTAAGAAGGGAGTATAAAGGGTAAGATATAAATGAAAACTCTGGATAAAGGAGAACAAGTGATCCCAATAAAAAAGAAATGGAAGAAGAGAAAAAGTGACTGAGGAGAGAAGAAGTTAAGATGCATGTGATAAGTATGCAGGATAACTAAAGGAATAATCATGAAGACGAAGGAGTGGTCCAAACTTGTGAAGAGGTAGGAAAAGTAGCGAAGGAAAAGGAGCAAAGGAAAGAGAGATACAGTATGGCCAGGCTAGTGAGAGTGAGAGAGAGGTGTAGGAGAACGATATCAATCAGCGTAAAAGCAGCGTTGAACCTAAGTAATTAGCTGCTCTTTTATTGAGAAAGAACGGGACAGTAGCCGATAAAGCCAGCAAGAAAAGTTTCACGATTTTCCTCATCGCTTCTTTCCTCAGCCGGTCTTAACTTTCTTTCCATTGTAGCCCAGCACTTGTAAGTGATTCCAAGATATTAATTGCTACTTGTGGGGTGACAACCAAAAGTGGTTCCTATTTTTATCAATTTCTACCTGAAGAATTCAATAAAATTCCAGATACTAATAAACTGGAGAAAGGTGTAGGAATTCGAGTAAATCTGCCAGAATAGGATTTGAATTTGACTTTCAATTATTTGTAGTAGAGCTTTTATTCAAAACTAGATGCATCTTCTGATATATTTAGTATAGAGGAGTTTGTGTTAAATTATCTCATGATATTGCTTATAGTTGAATACGAGCTCTTATCTTTTTTTTCTCTTTCATGAAGAATCTAGATAGAAGAATTCCGAGGAGGGGAAAACATGTAAATATTTAGAAACAACTTAATGAACTGGATTGAATTGAAAATATAAAGAATGAATACACAACAAGTACGTGTTCCGTAGAGTTCTTGAAGAATTCCACTAACGGAATATATTTCAAAAACATTGGGTATGGGTAATATCAGTAAGTGTGTGATGGACACGATTGCATTATGATTTGTGAAGAAGAATATTAGATTTTTGTCTCTAATTAGACTTTGTATTGATAAGATAACTTATTTAATAAAAGTTTAAATTGTATATTTATATTGATAAAAATGAAACTACTGAAAAAAGTAATAGACACCCAAAGTACTCTAATTTAATCAAACTAACTGTATAAAGTAAACAATTTTTTGCATAGGCAATCGGAATCTTTGAAATCTAGATCCTTCACTTGTGATTGGTCCATATTTCATTCAAACGATAGACCCTAATTCTCTGACTACCTTCAGTGGAAGACTGTGATTGGATGAAACAGTAGTAACAAGATAAGACAAAGAATATTATATGGTAGTGGGCTCGATACACGTCAGTGGTCGTGCACATCAGTTCAAAAAACGTGTCTTGTTTTTACATGATTAGTCGAGAAAACGAGATTTGTCACTCACGATGGTAATCAGTGGTTGCGTGATAGGGCATTGAATGCCTGAAAAGACACATGTGACGAGTGCGAATAAGCAGGAAAGAGAGTGAAAGAAGAGGGCAATACAACGATACAAAAGTAAAATATTTATTTTGATAATTAAAATAAGGTAAGAAATAAGAAAAGGGTAAACCAATACTCAAACAAGTGTGATACTCTTGATAATATGACTCGATGCAAAATGATTCCAGAAATAATAATTCTTTTTATTTGTATTATATAATTCTTAAATCAAATAGTTTATTTCAAAGAATTAAGAATTCTATACTTGAATATAGGCTATACGAGTAACGCAGGTATTAATGTAGAACTGTAGGTACTAATAAGATGGGATACTATGCATTCCAATACAAGTCACATCCATTTTCAGAAGCTTCGATCAACATTCAATCAATAGCATTAATTGTTTAATAGAATAACCTAAACCCTATCATATTTAAATACAATGTGGTCTCCACGTCATTTCAAACCCATAAAGAACAATATCATTGTTATTTCAAAATTTCGAACTAAATTATCTAAATTTCCAGTTTATAAATTTATCTCGTGGTTCTTGATATTATTTAATATTAAGAAATATCTTATATCTAAAATATTCTACTGCTATAATTATACTAATAGAACGTACTGTAACGTAACTGTACAGCACTTTACCTGTTTCGTGGGCACGAGCCGCCAGTGTGAGTCTAATGTCAGATGTGAGTCTAATCTGCTAATGCTCCATATCTATGAATATCGTGAAATGAGATTAAAGACTTTGCAATATCACTCGACAAAAGTCGACACATATTACTCTATCAGCAAAAGATGAAATCAGAATTGTGTTCTTTCATCAAAGTAGTAAAAGTAGTAACTTACAAAATTTGTTTCAAGAACTTAAGAAGTTGTAAGAGTTCATACGAGCTGTTACAAAATATTGAAACTTATTAGTTTGATCACTTGCCAAAACCAATTAGTTCTTGAAGTGAATGTCATTCTCTCATTAAAGATGTGAGTATGTTAATTAATTTATTCCCACCACTTTTGTCTTTTGTCTTCTAGAAGCTATCTGATCCTCAACATATCAGAATGTCCCCACATGTTACAGAAACGATCTGCTTTAGAAGACTAGATCAGTCGTCATGGCTTAGAAATGCATCCAATTTTCCATCTTGGAGATGCAAGTGAATGATCTGTTGATGGATTTATTGGACTTGGCTCAAGAGCAAATTAGTATTCTTGTAGCATGCCAAGAATTCAGAGTTTGGCTAACTTAAACAAGTGTAATGAGTATCCAAGCGGAATATTTCTAATTTTGGTTACAACTTGCAACAGTATAGAAGAGTTACTACAAATTACCGTATGCACTTCTATGGTCTTTATAACATTAATTAATAATTTATATATTTGCACATATTATATAATTTGTGTAATGTATTATTATGTAATCTATTTACATACTGTATTTAAAAATTATTTTGATAATATTTGTATTTATTACAATGATATCAACAATCAATGAAGATATAATTTTTAAGGACGGAGGGATTTTTAAGAGTGATGACAGGGATGATGATGAGAGATTATGACTATACTGTTCAAGAAGTGGGTTCTCCCAAAGACCGGTACATTTTCTTTATCCTTGCAGTTGTTTTACAGAAAGAATGTCTTTTTTTTGTATTATAACTATGGTCACATGAACGTTTTCTAGCAAAAATGACCAAGTGAGTATCGTACGTATTTTGTTGTTTATCAGCCCAGAGAAGGAGGAATATTCTCCCTTGAATAAATTGTCTATTACATAAATAATAGTCTATTCTTTATTTTGTGGTATCAGTCAATAACAGGAATGCAATGCAGCCAACAACGTTTATAACATTTTCTGGAATATAAATAAAAGAACTATACCTTTTCTTGAACATCAATTGGTTATAATTATTTATAAAATACTCTAATAATCTCTGGAATAGATCTGTAGATTTGTATATTCTCTGGAAAAGATCAAACGTTGAGCTGTAAAAAAACAGGCCTTAAAAAAGATCACACGAAATGTTACTTTGAATGAATCACTTCTTGTTTGTCAAATTAATTTTCTGAGAAAGTCTTAATTCAAGGGAAGGGATAATTTCTGCTTACTTTTCCTTATTCCCTTCGTCATTCTAATTCTCTCCTGCATCAAGGATCTGCTATTTGTTCAGTTTTTTCTTGTTATCTTCTTTCAACGTTCTTTACTGTATTTTCCTCATGCTTCCCTTTTTTCACCTACGGTTTTTTCTTATTTTTCACATTCTTCTCTTGTTTTCAACCCACGCCAAAGTCAAATACTTTCAAATCACTGCTATATTCTATCCAAGCAAAGAAGACATCCTGGCAAGATGGGAAAGTGACTCCAGCTCAGTCAATAATGTTTGAAAAATTATAAATGTGACCTCAAATTGTAGATTAGGTTGTTTCCTACAATTCTAAACTAAATAAAGAATCTTTGAACCGATATTGACCGAGCTGGAGTCATTTTCATGTTGCTAGAATGTCTTCTTTGCTTGGACAGACTATACTGTGCGTCGACAAAGAGATGAATGGGGTTTAATTCCGAGTGTCGGTCGGAGTCATTTGACCGTATTACGACTACTTCTTCGACAGCGTCATGTACGGTTGCTATGGCAACTATAGTTTATCCTAGCAAAGAAGACATTCTGGCAATTTGGGAAAATAACTCTAGCTCGGTCAATATTGATTCAAAAATTATAAATTTGATCTCAAGTTGTAGGCAATATTCTGCTTTACAATTTATAATTTCTCAACGACTATTGACCGAGCTGGAGTCAGTTTCTCATGATGCCAGAATGTCTTCTTTTCTTGGGAAGTGTATAACAGTGGCCGAGGCGGGCGATTCAAAGCACCGGTTGTCGCTAATCAAAACGCGTCACTGCGCCTGCAACAGAAATCGTTTATCTTTAACCACCTGCGCTTTCTGAAACTTAAGTGATATAACGTTCTTTTTGACCTTGTTCTATTGTTGCTTTGGAGATTCAAGTCTAACATTGGATTGGAGTACATGAGTCTTCTCTCCACCTAGGAGTAACTAATCGTGAATTGTAGAATGTACGTTGGATGTGAATTGATATTTTGCTCTAAATTATTCTACAGTAACGTTCTTCTTTCTTTCATTCCATTCCATCAAATAAGAGTGAATTACATTTGATATAATTCAAAACAATCTTCTCCTATGCTAAATTAAGTTAAGATGCTTAATTAACTTCAGAATAAAATTTCAAGGTCTTCTGGAAGGAAACAAATCTTTGGTTATTGCTTCTTTGAAGTCTGATATCATATACAATGATCTTCATCAGACATTCATCATCATTTCTGTAAATTAAAGGAATGAATCGTTGAATCATTCGCATTGAATCACCTCAGATGCTATTTCCAATTTTCATTATTTTAAAACCATGTCATTCTTAAATGACAGAATTCTGAATTCTATTATTTTTACCAAGTATTTATTGGCACTTTAATATTGAGTCCGGAAACTCGAGAATATTTTTCAGTTATTTTCTTTCTCTTATCGAATGTTCTCTTGTTTTTGTTATATACTAGCCAAAATCTGTTAGTGCTTGATAATCTCTAGTTCTAATCTTCTCATTAGTTCTTCTTATATAATTTGGTTGGCTTATTCTTCCACATAATTATAATCAAAATGTATTCCTGCTTCCCCATATTATTATTATACAGTACTTGTATTTTGTAGTGCCAGTACTGTAATGTTGTAAGTGCGCTATATCGAATAACAATTCTCATCACCTATGTACTACAGGTATTGTAGATCCCCACATCCCACTATACAATGTCTCTCGTGTCAATCGATCAGCTGTGTCCTATATCTAATCGCTGCATGTACATTATCATTATTATGTATGATAATGATTGTCGACAGGTAACTAAAGCTGACACTTGACATTGTCACTCTCTCTTACACACTCGATATCTCTTTCTCTTTTCTTTTTTCGCCTTTTTGCTACTCTGTTTCTCTATTTTCAGACTATCCAAATCTATCTATCTAGTCAATATTAGTCTATTTCATTCTATCTGTAAATAGAGTGAATCTAGTCTAATCAGAACCCCTACTGCACGTATCTTAAACGCTGAATTTCAAGTACAAAATAACTTCGAATAGCCGAATATCAATCTATAATCTAAAACAGAGACTGTATACTAAGTATAGGCCTACAGTACCTAGAAAATCTATCATTTGCTGTTCGTTTTAATGCTATATGTGAAGTGAGATATTATATTTATTTATTAGAAATAATATAGATATAGCTAACTTATACATCGTGATTGATGATATAAAATCTATGGTGTTATGGCAAAAGTGGATATGTCAATTTTTTTTCGAAATTGAGTTATGTGCACCTTTGTGTTTCTTTTATTGTAATCTATTGTTTGACAAAAGCGGAAAAGTCTTCTATTTCCCATAGATTTTATAAATATATATGAATTTTTTTGCATGGGATAAATTTTCCCATGCACTCAAACTTTAAACCCCTTCTCCTGAAAAATTAGCAAAAGTGCACATATCCACTTTTGCCAAAACACCATAGAAATATTCCAATTGGTTATTCAAAAATATTTTCTGAGCCTTAATTGTGGTGATTTGATGAGCTTAAGAGTCTAAAATATTTTATATTAAAATAGTTTGTAGACAGTACGCGACCACCCGTGAAAGTTTCAAAGGCCCATGGGAAGGTTGACCAGGCTGAGGAGCGGGAAAAATAAATTGATGGGCCCAGGGCGTCAAAATGCTAGATCCGGCAATGTCCAGTCTCTCAATATTACTCTTTACTTTTCATCTGTATTTTCCTATCTCTCTTCCGTTTTCGTATTTCTCCCTTATTCGTCGTCTCTTTTTCTTCTCCTTTTTTGTCTTTTTTCCTCTTCCCATCCTCATCGCCTTTCATCACCCTTTTCCTGCTTCTCCATCACTCACTTTCTCTCTCTCTCTCTCTCTTTCTCTCTTGACAGTCACCCACACTAGTCGATCAACCACCACGAGACATCAGGCATAGCATACAAACTCTACTTGTGTCACGCTCATTTGGCCCGAAGGATCACACCCCCTTCCTTAACTCTTCAACCCCCTTCACTTAGCCGCTGCTGCTAAATCCAATTTGGCCCGATAATATATTAATAGCGGCCATTGTGTCGCGCCCCTGCTGGATGAATTCACCTGTGCTACCAGCAAATGAATTTGCCGACTGAACAATGAATGATAGCTACTAGCGTGCCAACAGAGACTCCGCCACATCTCACTCACTACCTTCTCTCTTTCTCTCAGACATTCAAGTTTCCCTTCCTCAAATAAAATCAATTTTCGCTCTACTACAAATAGAAATCTTGTACTCATACTTCAAATTGGTTTACATAGTATCAATTTGAAATGAATTGAATATATGGTGTTTTCAAACAAATAGTGATATTTTGACAACATAAGTGTGTTTTTCCATTCTTTATGAAATACATTAGTTTCTTATATTTGTGTAAAGAATTCAATTGAAAATAATAATAAATTGGAGAAAAGGAAACTCATAGAACTATAATAGTTATCTACTAAAAAATTATGATTTGAATGACATTAATTGGTGGAATCACCCAGAAAGAATATTCTTTGCGTCTGTCTATTGGGGAGAGTCTACCACCCTCATCAACATTTTTCCATCTTTCTTTTATTCAATTTTGAAATCACAATTTTTATAGATAATACTTATACTTAGGTTCACCAAATTTTCATGTGAAAATGATCATCTATTAACGAGATATAATGAGAAATTGATCCTACCAATCTCATTATTCTACTAATACTAATATTCAACTTTCTTATCAAATCTTGCATTTCATTACATATTCTTGGATGGGATGGAAAATTATTTGAGTAGTAGATCTACTTATAGTATATTTATACGAGAGAATCAAACTAGTACATGACATTTTCACAGTCTAATTTGGGAGTTATTAATAGAACTCTACCTAACGATATTATAAGAAGTTGAAAATTTGAGGGGGTTGTGGAAGAAGGATATTTTAATAGAGATGAGATCACATTCGATAAGATTCAGAGTGAACGGCTCGTTGACTTAAACTGTGTGCGCTTGGCTTGGATCGGGTGGGTTCAAGAGCCACTAGAGTGAGAACTCTAGAAGGGTTTCTAGAAAGGAGAAAAGTTTTGGGAGAAGGTGAATAGAATTTGACGTTGTGGGGGAGAGGCGGCTAAATTGTGAGTGGATGTGGTGTGAGGGATAAGTGGAAGATGGGGAGGGGGAAGGAATGGAGGAGGATGAGGAGGAGAAGGAGGAGGAGGAGGAAGGGAGCAGTAGAGGCTTAAAAAACCTGATCTTGTTGGGAGTGGTGATAAGGGTGAAAATAAAGATAGGTGGACGAAAAAAGGAAGGAAGTTTAGGATGAAAGGATGAGGGAGATGAGAGGAAAATGTTAAAAAAAGATACAGTAGTTGAGGAAGATTTGGGAAAGATACGGAATGATGATACGTAAATGATGAAGGGAAGAATGAGGGGATGAAGGAAGAAGGAGGGGATACTGTAAATGGGATGGGAAACATGAAGAGTATAAGTAAGAAGAAAGTGAATAGTCGACTTAAGAATGAAAGTGAGAACAATAGATACTTTAAAAAGAAGAGTGGAAAAGAATGGGAAGTAAAAGAGAGAAAAGGGAGGGGAAATGCAAATGAGAATATAGAATGTAGGGATAAATAGAATACGGATTAAAAGAGGGATAGAAAAAGTGAAGCAAATAGTATAATCGAAATGGAGAGGCGAAAATGTGTAATGATAAGTAATTGAAGAAGAGTGGGAAAGGATGGTAAAGAAATATAGGAAAGGGGAATGAATACATGGAAAAACAGGACAAGAATAGAATAAGAAAAGAGATATAGAAAAAATAGAAATAAATAGGATAATAGAAAAGGAAAGATGAGAGTGTGAAATGATTGATAATTGTAGAAGAAAAGTGGAAGAGTTATTGAAAAAAGAGAAAACCATACAAAGGATGAAAAATAGAACTTTAAAATAGGGATAGGAGAAAGGGAGTAAAGATTTCAGTAGAGAAGGAATAATGAGGGTGTCAAATGTTTGTTGGGGAAATAGGGTAGAAAAGGATGAGAAGAAAATAGAAGGAGGAGCATGAAAGGTGGAATGAGAGAAAGAAGTAAAAAGTGCGACAGTTTCGATGACCCTTGTTGGGTTGGAGGTTATCTGGAAGATGTATATGTGTGGAAGGTGTGCGTAGCGGGAAGGAATAAGAATGATGCTCCACATACGTAAGAAGATAGGATAAGTAAAGGAGGGAAAGTGGGCCCGAGATTTGTGTAAACACAAAAGTGAGGTTAGGTCGTCGACCAATTGTCCGCTTTCCCGCGCTTTCTTTCCCGCGCGCGGGCACCTTGCCTAAAAGAGCGGGATATTGAGTCGATCTTGAAGAGATTGCCGGAGAAAAGTTTCAGGAGAGCAAAGATGATGGAAATGGAGTGACGTACGTTACGCGTTTGAATATTTCATATGACTCTTTTTACTGTTGAGTACGATGACAACCGGGCTGAACGTAAACGCGGCCGAGCTCTTGAAAAAGAATTATATTGGCCTGGCTTAGTCCCCCTTCCTCCGTTTCTATTTTTAATGAATTCGCCTCGTTGAACATGTCTCGCCCTTGCACAACATGGTTTGTGTACTCTCGGCATTATTTCATGATAGATTGTTCTGGCGTCCACAATGGCAGCAACCGAAAGAAGATTTTAAAAAGATAAACATAATTTCTATTTCGTGAAAAGAGTTGAAAAAAGAATAGCCTACCTGGAAAGCGTGCAAGCCTTGAGGGTCTGTCGTCCTCTCATACATGTGTGGAGTTTTCAAACAATGATGAAAACTGCGCTACCTGAGTGGTCTAGTCTCGGTTTTTTATTATTTACAAAGTAGGCTAATTTATCAATATTTTAGCATGCTATTTTTATTTTTCAAAAAATATAGCATGTAATGATCACCTCTAAACCAAGATTACCTACACGATAGAACAAGCTTCTTATTTTGAGAGTTTATTTGGATGATGAGGTAGCACAAGATTTGTAGGTAGACTATACAGGGTGTTTCAGGAGGAATGTGCAATACTTCTCAGGCTGATTCCTTACACCAAGTAGACAAAAAAGTTCCATGGGACCAACCCCCAAAAACGCTTTGTTACTGAGATAACAATGGCGGAAAATTGAAATTTTTCAAAATATATAAATTTTTCTAATTCTTTAGAGGCTTTAGTAAGGTTCTAAAGTGATCAATTCCTATGTAAAATTAGCTGAGGAATTCAATGGAAGCAGTTCCAAGTTTGTAACTTCAACGGTTATTGAGATAATTGGAAAAATATGCTAGAAAACGCAATTTTTTCAACAATAAGGGTTATAACTGAATAAGGAATCATAAAATTGTATTTTTTATTGATGGAAATTGAAGAGAGTCGGATTCTAAAGAAAATGTTGAATGGCGGCGATTGTGTAAATCTTACCCAAATCTCAGTAATGGCGATCAAAAATCGCAAAATCGCTACTAAAAACAAATTCATCACTTGTGCTATGTTTTGTCAATTTTGCGATTTTTGATCGCCATTTCTGAGATTTGGGTAAGATTTACACAATCGCCGCCATTTAACTTTTTCTTTAGAATCCGACTCTCTTCATTTTAGAACCTTACTAAAGCCTCTAAAAATTTAGAAAAATTAATATATCTTGAAAAATCCCAATTTTCCGCCATTGTTATCTCAGTAACAAAGCGTTTTTGGGGGTTGGTCCCATGGAACTTTCTTGTCTACTTGGTGTAAGGAATCAGCCTGAGAAGTATTGCACATTCCTCCTGAAACACCCTGTATAGAAAGAATGCCTCCTCCAAAAAAAAGTCTATGCGCTTGTGTTACCAACTGATTGGTTTTCATTGATAGACTGAATTTATTTAATGAAGATTTAGAAATATTTTCAATTTTAAAATGTTAATTTGGCTTCAATACCACCCTTTCAGGGGTTTATATTGGTAACTTTTTAGTAAGTTTGAAAGTTCAATTAATTGGTGTTTTTCCAGAAATAGATTTGTGTGAGTGAATTTTGTGTGAGGGACATCACTGAATTTGGACATTTCAGTCTATCTAAATTAGAATTTAAGAAGTTTTGAACAAACGCCTGATTTTTCATTCCTTATTGTATTGTTGTAATCAGTTGAATGTACAAATAAATCATTCAACTAGCTTTCTTCGATGGACTGTACTATACGTCAAGAAATAAATTAATTTTTAAAAATACACAATTTCTTCATTGTGTATTTTATTTCATGCTCAAGATTCAAAACCTCTCGCTACTGAAAGTTCATGATGATTATCAGAACAATAATAGCCTTAAATTATAATTTCATCCGAGTCATTTTGTTTTATTTCGATTATGAATTTGATGAAATGTTATTTTGAAAATGCTTGTTTCAGGTTCCATAACGGTGCGAAACCTCTCTCGCAGCTGATGAGGGAATCTCTGGCCAAAGATCCTTTGAACCCTATCC
This sequence comes from Sogatella furcifera, assembly GCA_017141385.1. NCBI lineage: Eukaryota > Metazoa > Arthropoda > Insecta > Hemiptera > Delphacidae > Sogatella > Sogatella furcifera. Next base: position 14,465,397 of record CM029554.1, read on the forward strand.
TGTGGGAGCCGCATCTGGTAGCTCTTGATCGCCGTGTCAAAATAATCCTCCAGGGAATCAGAGACTGTATCAATAAGGCCAACGAAAAAGTTGACTTTTCATAATATTGAGAAGGCAGGCGATGTTTGAACTCCATCTTCGCCTGCAAAACAGAGACTCGAATCAAATATTGCACTCGAAACTGTGCTTTCTGAGTGGTTTTATTTTTGTACCATCGATCTCTAAATTCGTTACTCGTGCTATCTAGTTTAAATTACGACAACCTGATGAACACTTGAACCTGATAAAAACACGTCAAGTGTGTTTTTCTTTTACTAATTTATGTGTTTTTCAATCAATGAATTCGTTTTTAATCGATGACAGGCAATGGAAGGGGCCGACTGCACAAAAGTCTGTGCAGTAACATCAATATTTTTGATCACTCATGAGAATTAATTATTAATTATTAGAGAGTTGACTCGATCCTCAATGATAGAACTTTGTGCAACAAGGAAAAAGTGATTTTCCTTCTATAAAACTTTTTTTTAATAATGAGTTGAACACATGTAATTTATTCAACATTTCTATTTTTTAAAGGACTACAAATTGAAACTTGAACAGGCCTGTATTGTTTTTTCTTGTCAAATGTATTGTCTAAATTATAAATCTATTCTCAGGATAGACATTTTGTCTATTGCCTACGTTGTTAACTTTGTCGATAACATGAACGTTTTAACTAAAAATAATAATCATTAGTTGTAAGAACTGAGCAGCTTGTGAGTTTGTATAGCTTAAGGTGTGTGTGTTTATTAACATGATTGTCATCAAATGTGTTACCTTCCTCTGATTCTTGGAGGTCAGTGTTTTTTCGCTCTGATATTTCTTTGATTTTTATTTCGTGAACGTAACTTTTCAAATTATTGTCAAATTCATATTAATTTGGAAGACATTACCCAAGTTATTTGAGCGACAAAGTTTATCAACTCAAAACTTTTAGAAGATGTAATCAAACAAAAATTAAACCAATGATAAACATCCAAAGTCATTATGGAAGATCGACCTCAAAAGTCATCCTACCTCCATTTTTCGTTCAGCCAAATTGGCAGATGAATGTTATCAATGATCAGCTCCGTCAGTAGAGTCTGAAAGCGCTCTGCGAGGGCTCAATGGTTTAGCTAAAGCTGCCCTTGACTCGACATGCTCTTGCGGATCGTTCGCAGACTGTCCTAACAGAACTGACCACCGATAACAATCATTTGGCATACACCAACTTGACGTGAGTCTATACTTAAGTAGGTGATAATTGAATTAATATTGATAGTGAAGATGTTTTTGTAAAATAGCTCGTTATCATCACCTTTTGTTCATCTTCTTCCGGTGTACTTGTCTCCATCTTACTTTTCTTGTCATCTTTCCTTAGACTTAGATGTTAGATCTCAGCTACCCAAGCCTTGGCGCGCAACTCATACAATGGTTTCGGATCAAATATGAAACAATCCCAGTTGTCTTGCTGTTTCAAATCCTCGAAGACTGCACGGTTAAAGGCTACCTTGATAATATCGATTGCTAATTCGCTTCCTAGTAACTTACCTGTTGAGTTGTGACTGATAACCAAGAATTTTTGACGGAATACCGCCAAGATGGCAACAAAGATACTCAGAAACCCAGTCGAAAATTGTGAAATATTAGTCACATCGCATGAGGAGTAATATAGAAAGAAAATTCCAAGTTTTGAAGATACGAAAGACAAACTGTTCAAATGTACAGTCTGCAATGTGAATCTGACGCCATTCATAGTGGCGGGAAAGTCGTGTCACCTGCTGCACTCCTATCTCAAAGTGCTCGTTTGCAAGAAATGCTTCGATTTCTATGGCGATGGCTATTTTTCCACTGATGAGGATGGTGATGAGAGGTACTGCCGGTGGTGTGGCCAGGATGGGAATCTTTTCTTGTGCAAAAAGTGCAATGGCGGATTCTGTAAGGCAAGCGAAATTTTATGATACATATGAATTTAATGGCACATAGGAATTTATGGCACATAAATTTTATGACATAATACTCGAAATATATTCATATCTTCAAAACTTGGAATTTCCTTTCTATATTTCTCCTCATACGATGTGACTAATATTTCACAATTTTCGGCTGGGTTTCTGAGTATCTTTGTTGCCATCTTGGCGGTATTCCGTCAAAAATTCTTGGTTATCAGTCACAGCTCAACAGGTAAGTTACTCGGAAGCGAATTAGCAATCGATTAAATTAAATAATTCCGGATGATGCCCACATAAGCATTTTAGCGTGTGTGTGTGTGTGTGGGTAATGGATATTGAGTGCGAAGGTGATTGATGGTGTGAAAAACAACCATGCCTACTGGGACTCGAACCCAGACCAGGCAGTGCTAGTGAACTGAAGGTTGTGACGCCCAAGCCCACTGCGCCAACCGGGCCGGCAAATCATCAAGGTGGCCTTTACTGCTACACTTAAAAATGATAATATACTGTATTTGATTTCCAGAATGAGAAAGTCTTATTAATGTTTGAATGCATTTCAAAGGTAGCTTTATTTCTCCTTATCAGAGATAATGAAGTAATATTATCATGAATAGTATTGAAAAATATTTGATTCCTACAGACAACTCTTTGTTTTGAAATATTTATAGATATCTATTCCAGTGCATTCCAATGAAAAGAAAATTTATTAAATAAATGCAAAAGTTTTAATAGAAAGACAATTGCTTTTGGTTTCAATCATATGTCGATAATACTTCGTTCAAGCATATGAGATCTCTATATTTACTCATCATGAAAATTTTTTTAATGAACCAAAATATTCACAAGATGAAAATAAAATTCGTGTATAAAAGTTATGAGTTGAAGTTTCTTATAGCATTACTATACAGAGCTAAGGGATATCAGAGTGATCATGAACATGAACATACGAGTACATATCCTGTGTGACTTATAATATTAGCCATACTCTTTGTCTAGTAATACAATATTATAATATTGAATACCATTATCAATTAGAGGGTTTTGAAACTGAATTTGTCAAACTACAACCAAATATCAAACGGGCTGATCTTCAACTTGTTATCAATCACACGACTCTTTCAGTTTGGTATTGCAAAAAAAAAACATTACGACACATTGGTGAACACCGACATAATTTTTTGAAACTGTAATTATTTTATATTATTATGCCTCATGCACGCGCAGTGATATTGAAGGTTGTGCTTGAAATGATTTCAATGTAGACTATCATTGACAAGAGAGCAAGATAAGCAAAGGTTTAAAGAAAATTATTTCATTGATTTTCCATACCAATCTAATTTACATTCATGATATTGCCGACTTTTACTTTATTACATATAACTGTGAGGTATTATCACTATGATTTATTTGGATGTTTCTTAATTCCTATTGGTTTTTCATGTTCACACAATATTAATATGGATTCTCTTTGTTGAACAATTCATATGTTATAATTTTTTTCTCTGCATATATTTCAATAATTTACATTTATGATCACATTAACAAGTATGAGAATAATCATTTTTTTATATTGACAATTGATGGTTTAAACACATACTCCCGATTAAATTTCTCAAATTGAATTCAGTTACATTCTAGCGTTTTTAGTAGCAATGAAAAATAGATAAGGTCGATTGGTTGAATACCACTTGTTATACAATCAATAAAACTCAACAAAATATTAATCTTGCATGAAATTTTCCGATCAAATACGGTATTCAAGACTTATCATGTCTTTCGATGAGAAATGAATTCAGTACATTAATAGAACGACTTTACAGTGGTAAAACTGAACGTTTCAGAATAATATCATAATTTATTCATTGGAAACTGACGCTAACAGCTTTCAAATTATTCTAAAGAGTCCCAGTTCTCATCATTTTCTCTTATTAGATGATGCAGGATGAATAATTAGGTCACTGCACTGATGATACACTTTTTTGTTGGTAATTCCATTCTGAATAATAATTGGGTTTTTATTGGCTGGGCGAATACTCGTGCTCCAAGTAAACTATTCTAGACTTTCAATTTTTGTGGGAATAATATTTGGAATATTTCGTGAAACTATCACAAGCAATGAAACCTCATCCCTGATCATTTTTCATTAATAGAGGATAAACTATTATTGATTATCCTCAATACATATTAGACTATTTGAGATTTTCAATATTATTCACTGTTCTTATAAATAAAAGTTGCCAAATTTTGTTCATCAAAATAATGAAAATTTTTTTGATTTTATTTGAAAAGTATTTAAATTTATTTCCATATGCAAGTTACAACTCTAGAATTAATCAATGAATAGAAATTGGCACACCCAAATACAAACTCGATATAAAATATACCTATAAAAATAATTCGATAATATATACGGTATATCTGAATCAAATAGTTACCGATAGAATTGAATCAACAGAACTATGTATTATATATATTTTCAAACCTTGAATATTATACTGTTTGCAGTAGTTTGGAATGGTTGAAAATCCTGACTATATTATGAATATAAACGTTCATGCACAATAAGATAATGCTTGATATATCATATACACATCAATTTTATATTTTCTTACTCCGTCCAAAAGTGCATTCTAATTAGATTTTGAGTCAATGAGACTCGTCACTGGTTTTAGGCAGCATAATGTATAGATATAATATTTTGTTTCACACTGTAGTTAGACTGGAAAGTTGTTGATGCTTTGTTACCGTACCATAATCAATAATTATCAAGGAAGTATGGGTCTATTTGAGCCGTATGAAGTAGGTTATTTATTATATGAGAGACAGAATCTTCGATCTGACTAGATAATTTGAGCCGAAAATAGCTATAAGTAGAGTGTATTCTTTTCATTTTTCAAAATTATTTGTTCTAATTTTATTCAATTAAGCAACTCTATTTCAACTTTGGAAAAATTGGATACAACAGTAATGGCTGTTATTAACTTGATTTCATAATATTATTCTACATTTATGTTCAGTTCTATTTTGAAAAGTACAATTATTGTATTTATATTTGAAAAAATAAGTTTCCATTCTAAGAACAAACGTTTTCCATTTATTTTGGAATAAACGCAGCTATTCATATTTAGTAAAAATTTCTCTCCTGAATGGATTCAATCAAGGAATGGTGGTTTATTTACTGAAATTCACATTTTTTGTTTGATTCTATTCTGAAGTTTACATAATATTATCGAAACACATTTGAAAAGTTGTGTGGTTCTGAATAATATTATAATTTTATGCTGTGTAACTTACCGTCAGATTAGCAACTTCAATTCTACTTGCAAGCTTGGATGAAATTATTTTCTTTGTAACTTATTGAGCATCTTATTCTATCTGATTTGATAACTGACTTCGAATTAATGTATTTCGCAAGAGGTATGGCTTATTTCTTTCAAATCTATTATCAGTTCGAATATATTGACTTTGTATTCAATGTTTACCCAATGCTGATTGTGATTGAATTTGTTGATGTGAATGTTCAAAAATCGTGTAAATAATATACCAAAAATATATATTTTAATAAATAAAATATCGTTGAACTAGAATAGGGTATATTAAATGGGCGCTTGTTGTCGTTAAGATCTAGGTTTAAGATGGGGAATTACTTAATCTTAAAATTATGTAAATGCTATCACTAAACATTGTTTCAAATTTGGCTATTTTATTATGTTTGATGTAAAAGTCATATTATAATACCATAACGTGTTACAATATTTTTATGTTCTCTAGTCATAATCCACCATGAAACAATCACATGAATGTGAAACATCGACCATTATTGTAATAATTTTAGGATAAAAATTATCATGATCAATTGTGTTGTGAGTTGATGATCATATTGTGTGTACATGTAAAAATGCATAAAAGTCTGATTGACCTGAATAATTTTTATTTGTATTATTCCTACAAACAGAAATACTGATAACAATATTCATCCAACCCTTAAAAATAGATAAGAATTCTGTAATATGACTAAATGACTATGAAATATGACTATTCTGTAATATAATCAATAAAATTTGATTGATTGATTGACTGATTGATTGACTGACAATTGAATGAGTGAGTGAATATGAGTGAATATGTGAGTGGAAATCTGAATGATAGATATTGCTTAAAAAAATTGTAATCGTTTTCAGGCTCAGTGAATTTTAGGCTGGAATATTTTCAGTTGATGTAATAGATTCTTTCTAAATGTTATACTCGTTTACAGATAGAAACCATTGAACCCTTTATGAGTACAATCCGCTGAATATAGTGGGAAGAACTGCTGAACAAATTGTTGAAGGGATTGGTATTCGAAAATGGATGACGTAAAAAATTCTCAAGATTGAATTGAATATTGGCATCAGCTTTTATCAAGAGCTGAACGCCGAATTTGAATAAAAATTCTCCATGTGCCAAAAGAAGACCTCCTCAACTAGGCTCTTACAACACTAGCTTACATGTTTATCACTATTTATTTACATAAAAAACTTAATTCTCAGCAGTTAATGATAAATTACTATTATTATTTATTACATAGAGCACTGGATTATCAGTCTTTAGTACCTATTCAAGTAGTAAAACTCTAAATGAGGTTCAAGATTCATTTTAATTGTGAAATAATATCAGCATAAACTATGTTCTTACAAGAAATATTCACAAAAATTTCAAATAAGTTGATCACAGTAATTTGTCTCCACAACATCCAACTTTGCATTATAGTAGTATTATCTTTCATGAAAAATCTTCAATCGTGCATTTAAAATAGGAAATGAATCAAGCTACTGATCAAATTATTGATACGATAAAAACACTCAAATAATCTTGTAAATTCAGTATCTATCATCAACTTCATTTAAATATTTTCCATACCTACTTATTCTATCTAATATTTACAAGCTTGCTCCAACCAATACAAAAACTTTGTAAAAATATCTCAACCAAAGTTACACGGTTTTTATTTCATACACTAATCAAATTCCACTTCAGTCCTATTATTTTCTTTATTTCCTCGTTGCTCTGAACGTCTGAACTGCTATACACAAAATAATAGTTTTGTAATGTAATTGCCACGAAGCATGAACTGAATGTCAACTGAAAGTCTGAAAGAAACAAAACTATATACAATAAACTGGCTATAATGTGTTTGAACAGGACCTGAGGTGCCTTTTATCTACGGTCACGTTTGACAAATATTTGATCGTTTTAGGCCAGAAACATCTGACCTGTCCTTTTGCAATCCTGCGCTGCGAGGAGTGACAAATGTTTCACTCGCTTCGACACGCGCCAATTCTCGATTGAGTAAAAAGAGATAAGTCAACACCTAAAAGGTGAAGCGTACACTGATTGTTCGTTTCCAAATGTAGTTTGAAACATTTTATATTCATATTTATAACCATAATCGAGTTTCTTGCACCATTGACTATGGATATAAGGATATGGATCTAATATATAATTATATCCATAGTCAATGCTTGCACTTTGGAGCACTATTTCTTTTTCATATTTTCTAATGTATTGAGTGTCATTCCCGCTTTCAGATTATTTTCATTATTTGGCAAACTATAAGAATTTCTTATTTCTCAATGGCTTGTTGTATTGAATAGTGTTGGAAACTCTCACCTTCGCACAGGATTTTCCTTGCAGGTGATTGGCTTCTTGTATTTTTCTTTTGTGTATTAGACTTCTAAATCTAAGTATGTTGTGTTTTGAAAAATCACAATAAAGTTCGATTTGATTTAGAAGGTTCGATTCAACTCAGGTTTGTTATCCACCCACATTAATTTACAAAAATAACTCATTTTCTCACTTATTGAGTTTACAAAAAAGAGTTTGGGCTCCAGATCGATTATATGGGACAATCTGTTTCCCCTTATTTTGAAAATTAATAATCTATAATTTCATCAATATAAAACGCTTTTGACTCTAGTGTTCTCTTCTCTCTCTCTCTCTCTCTCTCTCTCTCTTTGAATAATTATCGCCTATTCAAATTAGATGCTGTAAAGTCACTGTGTGATCCAATTTAGAGATTGTGAGCTTTCAAACATAGAAGGGGAAGTTTTAGTAGATCCAAAAAAATAATTTCCGTGTTTATATTGTTTAAATTGGACAATGAGGAAAACAAATTGATGGTCTACATAATAAATGAGAGAAGCAATGATATTTTCCCAATACAGTATCGTATATAACTCGAAGGATTATAGGCATCAAAGTGTAAACCATCGTGCCTACTGGAATACACTTTCCCATTCTTTCCCAAGAATATCGTTCATTTGTAACTCAAATATTACAACGTATTTCGTAAAGTGAACAACTCACTTTCAAATTTATTTCTTCGAAAGTTTCAAAACTTAGAATGAGTAATTGCTTTCGTTAAAACTTATTCAGTCACTCACTGACGTATTTTGGGCCGTACATAGAATGCACTTTTTTACTTTTACGCGGCATCTGTTTCGAGGCAATCAATAAAGAAAAACGCTGCTAGTTCAATCGGAAAGTTTGTCGCTTGCGGATTACTTCCAGAAAAAATCTGTGGAAAATAAGCGGTACAAGTTGAAAAAGTGGAAAGTAGTAAAAAAGTTGTTAGCTTTTCTTGTTCTGGAGACCCTCTTTTCAGCAGTGTCAACTTTTTACCGCGTTCTTATTGCTTTCATAATAGACCCACTTACCAGCCCACAACTTTTTCAACACCCTCCCCCACTATTTTCTCCTCTTCTCGTTTTTTTTTCAACCAAAGTTGAAAAATATTGTTGTTAACGTCCTTGTCAGGAATATTTAGAAGATCATGACACTATAATGACTTGGGAAAATAATTCTAACATGGACCAATTACTCGAAAACAATATTTTAAAAACTCTTTTATTCCCAAACATACAATTCATAAAAAAGCCAGAAGTTTATATTAGACATGAGAAACTTTACAATAATATCATCCAATTTGAAAAGTTGTCCTGTGAATTCCATTCGAGACTGATTTTTGTGAAATGAATACAACAATCCTTCATTGTTCATTTTTCATGCTCTATATTCTCTTATTATTGATCTACCATTTATTCCCACTCTACATTAATGTTAATTCAAATTTTCTGTACCATCATCAACACCTTTCAACGACCGCAAATTGAAAATAAAGAGCGATAAGAAAATCAAATACAATTACAGTTGAAACGCAATACACAAACTAGAGAAATAAAATCACAAAAAATCAATATGATCTACAGTAATAAGTGAATGTCCTTAATTGAAGGTGCTGAAAACTCTGTCTGATTTCAATTGCAAATCAAGTATTGCTATAATATAGATACTGTATGTATGTATTCTTAGGCCTTATTCGGTGGGGAGTTCCAAAAGGATAATCATAATATAGATATTAATCTAATCATTATCATGGGAAGCTCAAATGATGTCACAAAACAATAACAATTTGTGAGTGAATGATTTCAGCATAAAAACCAATTTTCCCATGTATACTCTCCTACTTGCGAGCAAATTTAGTGGTATTTTTTATATTGGCATATTTTTAGCATTTACTCTGTACATGAAACATTATTGATAGACCTTTTCTTGATATATTCTTTTTATGATTGAACTTGTTTCATTACATTTGATAAATTGTATTGTTGTGTCGAAACAAATAATATGTGATTTGATATTTGAAACAATGAAGCATTATATTGTAGTTCAGAGACATTCGGTCTCTTTGATTCATGTGATCACAGTAGTAAAGCTCAGTTATATTTATTTACAAATCGTTCATTTATTCAGAATGAAGTATGCAATATCTTGATCAAAATGAGTTTTTTTCCATGTGATATAGCCTATTAGCCTTTAACCGAAATCATTGGGTAGCTACCTTTTTTTGTCCTGAACCAGAATTCGAGTAAAAATGATAACTCATAGGCCTATCTTGAGTTTAAAAACTCAAGTTCCTCAAAGAGCAGGTTAAATTTAAACGGAAAATCATCTCCTACTTCCAATTTTTAAACTTTTTTAATAAATTTTTCAATCTCCTACACTTCTTCTTTATTGTATTAATTTCATTTGTAATTTTTATTATTATTAATTTCAGTCTAAAGGCTCAGTTATCAAAGTTTTGGGTACAACTTCGTATAAACTGAATCAAAAGCCTATCGTTCATTGCCATAAGCATTAATACTAAAGTAATGATCTTTCATAAATAGCACAGAGTTCATAAGTAACACGAAATAGTTTTGATCAATCTAATTGCAATGGAGTGGGTCTTCTTTATGTGACTAGATCTAGAGATGTTTGATGTATCTTCAGCAAGACTGCTAGAGTTTCATCATTTGATAATTTCCCATCCTCTCCTCGGATTCTTCCAAAAGTTGTGAACCTCCTCTAGAAAAATTAATTATGTACAACAGTACAACTGCGTATCGATTTAAATCTATTGTCGTTTGTAGATTACACGCTACTTTCCTGAAGAAAAATAATTCAAGTATACTTATATTGCTTACATTGTAGACTTGCTTTTGTTACCTTTACTGAATCAGACAATCCTCTAACATCCAATAAATTCCACTCAGCACTGACCACAACAAAAATTATTAATGATGCAGACGATGAATAGCTTCAATTTCTTTCGCTATTTCCTCATCATTGTTGAACGGTAAGGTGCTTATTGTTCGTGTACCGGAACTACAATCAGCTTTCAGATGCAGTTCAGAATCAGAAGAACTGCGGTGATGTCCAGAATTCTTCAGTTCACGAGAAGACACGCAATCACAATACACTTTGGATTGTAACGTGTAACGGTGTGTCTTTTCTACTTGTGCGAACTATATCAGGTCAATAGTGCAGTCAGTAATTTTTCACGGACGTCTTGTCTTCAGTCTGAGAGATTTCATTGTTTAGTTATTGATGGGCGCAATCATAAAGGCAACGACGCCATTCTCATCACCAGAATTGCGCCGGGATGTCATTAATATTTCCGGGGCCAGCTTTGAAATATCGCAGCGAGCGTGCCTCGTCGTAACAATGGCGTGAGAGTATATTGGCGCGCTTTTGCTTGCTGCTGCTCCAGAAAAGACGCGGCAAATTTTAATGCGGCGAGTTTTTTTCGGTTACTATAATATCAGATATTTCCGGAAATTCTTTATTATCAAACTACATAGAAGTCTTTGTGAACAGTTTTCCTGCATTTTATAAGAGCAATTATATCCATTGTCGATAGCCTATACCACCATGGACTAATAATATTATTTTCTACTTATCTACGCTACCACGTTGAATGATACGCATTTGGTCTACTCTGCCATTTTCAATGATACGTCTTAAGTCGGGGCCACACCGGTCATACAGCTTTCTAATCCGACTCGTCTACGATATTTCTTTGGGGTCTGGGGTCGAAGGCTGAGTTAGGACAGGTCATACAGGTAAACCATTGAATAACTAGATCTGATTCTAATAAATCTCTAGTAGGCCTACTCTTTGATATGACGAACTGGTGTGTGGAGAGGGCTGTAGCTTGCCGCATTCTTAGCCCATTTATGATCAGACCTAGCACTCATGACTCATCATCTTGCTAACCAGAAACCAGACAGATTATTGGAGTTGGAGTTAATTCTAAAGGGTGAAATAGTATAGAATTTATAGTAATATTAAAATGTAGTACAGAATAATTATTGAATATTAATAAACCGATACAAAGGAGTTGTATCCAACCATCCGACGCGTCCATTCAAATAATGAAAACCACTGTGCGATAGAGGGACTAGTTCAGCTGAGCCCCGCTTGATAGCGACACTTGTTGATGTTGCTTAACGGTTAACGGGCGAGGCGAGAGCGTCACTACACCACATGGTTTTCTTGAGGTTATGTTTTGATCTCATTTATCAAATTTTCATAAAATAATAAATTTATAATGAACTTATAGGCTATCTACTTAGATCTACTGCAAGAGGTTTTCTTCTTAACCTTTATAATTATTATTATGTTGATTTTTTAAGGAAGTTCAATTGAATCACTGATAAAGTCATTGAAATCAAACTGTGGAATTAATTATTATTTTGGGTGTAAGTGTCGTTGTGGTGATTCCTGATTTGGTAAAGAAGAATATCGTTATAAGATCGCAACTTCGATCGTTAGACCAATTATAAAGTTGGTTATTTAGGACTTCCACATTTACTGCTACAGCCATGGGTAAGTTTAATTGAGTAATACCAGAGACAATGTATTATTATACATTGTCTCTGGTAATACACTCCTTTTGATGTAACTTACCGTAACTTCCAACTTAGAATATTCATTGTGTTGCCTATCTTGCTTGCTATCTTAAACGTATCACTTCAAGTCAAAAGTTGAATATTAAATATTGGAGTGCAGGATTACTCCATAATTTATTCTATCCAGAGCATTTCTAATTTTTCATCACTCACATGTCACATCTGCAATACCAGCAGGTTTACACTTTACAGTCTAGTCGAGCAAAGAAGACATTCTGGCAAGATGGGAAAATATCTCCATCTCGGTCAATATATTACCGTAGATATACTATTCTAGTGTACTATTCTATGTGTATAGTTAGTCTATGATATTACCTTAATTCAAAAATCATTCATTTAATTTGAAATTGTAGAACAGAATATTTTTCAATTTTCTCGACCAGACTACACTTGTAAGGGTCTCCCCACCAAAACAAAATAGAATCCATAAACATATTTTTTACCAGCAAGTTGCACAAAAATATAGCTGATTTTAGTGCATTTCATTCGAAAAAATGCACTAGGGTATTGGTCTTGCCCTGACAATCGAAAATGTATGATGTGATATATTTTTTACACGTTTCCGAGCCCCTAGAACACGAATCTGATGTCCGTTCAAATTCATATTTATGAATATATATGAACCTATATAACTATAGGCTAGTGATAGTTAGTCAAACAGCTGTAGCAAATCACAGCCTTTGTCTTTTCCTTGACGTGAAAAGCTAGATCTGTCCATAGCCTCCGAAGGACATAGACAGGTCATGAGCTGTCACTTCTATATTTATATATGTACAGATTCTTGTTAACACGATAACTCCTGAAGGGCTTGTCGGAGAGCGACCAAATTTTGCACAAAAATCATTAGTGTTAATATCTCGGTCAAGTTCGTTAACCAGGCAAATTGGTCCAAGGGAAGGGGGTGAAATTAGGGGATGAAATTTTTAAAAAATCATTACAAATCGACCAATAACTTGATCATTTTGAAAATTGGTGTGTATAATACCCTTATTATGCCCTACAATTTGATCCATCAACGGAAAAAATCCAATCAAAAATGGCGAATAATATGCCGAAAATTGTGTTTTTCGAAAACGGCACCTTTGAATTCATACCCTGAATAGCTCACTATAAGTCATATGATTTGAGCCATCATAGAATTGCATTTGAAATGCCCTCTTTCCGACCGCCAGCTGCCGGAGCGAAGTTTTTTATTTCGTTTCACTCTTCAAGTTCTGAAGTTAGATTTAAAAGTTACCGTAGATGGTCATATTATGGGTGATTGATTGGTTTATAGGTCAATTCATTAGTTAACTTTTACTCAATTTTATATTGCTAGAGACAGTAAGACATACGGTATTTGATTAATTGAGGATACCGTAAGAGATAAGTTTAACTAAATCCTCTTACAAATTTGTGATGGTGAATGCTTTATAGGCTAGCAGGCTAGTGATAGTTAGTCAAACAGCTGTAGCAAATCACAGCCTTTATCTTGTCCTTGACGTGAAAAGCTAGATCTGTCCATAGCCTCCGAAGGACATAGACAGGCCATGAGCTGTCACTTCTTATCCGTACAGCAGGTAGGCTAAGGCACTAAGCCTTGGCTTGTGTGCTGGTTATGGTGTAAAGGATTGTGCGATTGTAGTAAGGAGATCTATAAGTCATGCTCCAACAAACAATGAATTGATAATTTTTTGCTGGATAATCTTCAAAAAATATTTAGACTAAATGTTAATCGAACTTTTGACCAGTTCTTCAATTGCTAAGGGCTCGTATGTCCCATCCACTGATCGTTCGGGGTAACAGATCGTAGTTCACATTCCAACTATCGGCCTGTCTTTTACAGCTGGTATTGGACTCACAGACACGAACTCTTGGGCTGTCCGAAGTCCGAACAGGCAGTGGATGGAAGCACTACCATAGGCTGGCCGTGGCCGTACAGTGTCTACAACCGAATTTTCATCAGAAATTTGTTCGATCAAGGCCAAATCACCTGACAGCACAGGAAGAATTCAAGAACGTCCTTTATAGAAGACCAATTATCTGTTCATCCGTTAATGCATCCTCTACTGTAATTGACTCCCTCAAAGTTTTGCGATGGAATATCATTCAGTTGGATTCGACCATGCTTTGTCCAAATGTGTGTTCAAAACGTTGCCCCAAACACTCTGACCACTGAGTGTTTGGAGCTAATCTGGACATCCAACTGATATAATTGTTTGTGTACTGCTTACAGGTCTTTGAAGTTGCGTAGCAGCTCCAATCCTACAATTCACCAGGCTTCACCGATCAACCTACCATCATTGTAGGGTTTGTTTTAAACAAGTAAGTGTTCTCTTTTTTATTCTTAGCTCAGTGAAATATTAAAATTCAGCTTACATGAGATTAGGTATTTAGAAGAGTCTCTTGTTCTAGCCTATGTAATTGTCATGAAATTTAATCTGATTTAAGATTTTATTGATTTATGTAGATTTTATTGATCGATCACTTTATGATTTCAAGTTACCTGTATTTGTTGATTGTTGAAACTTATTTTTTAAAATCTAATTTATCAATCGTCTCACCATTCCAGTAAAGTGATTCTGAAGCTGTAATGCTGGAAACAGTTCAAATGTAAATATCAAATTATTGACTTCTGAACTCCAGCAATTATAGTTTCAAATCCGTTATCGAAGTTGAGAGTAAACAGACAATGCTTCATTACACGTAGCGATCAACAACACAACTTGTGATCAAATTCAATCTCCAGCAAGGGAACAATCTAATATAACAGAGCATCATTCATTAATCGCAACAGGCAACTTACTGATGATAAGTTAATTAGTTGGAAAGTTATTTTGACAGGTCCGTAATTGAAAAACCCACTCAGGCCCATCGCTGGTTTCGAGTCTGGATTGAATTATTATTATTAACTGCGATGAGGCTCTTATTAATGTTTATGGAGATCTTTTCCGATGTCTGCGTGAGATGTAGAGTGAGTTTAATATGATTAGGGGCTGTAGCCTGTAGGTAATGCAGTATAGAGAAGTAGCAGTTTGTTACTAATCTGATCTGTCTTAAAATAGTAACTTGCCTGCAAGTTAGTATAGTATGTCCAAGCAAAGAAGACATTCTAGCAAGATAACTACAGCTCGGTCAATATTGGCTCAAATATTATAAATTTGGTCTTATATTGTAGAAAACATTCTGATCTACAATTTGAAACAAAATTTATAAATTGTAAACCAATATTGACCGAGCTTGAGTCATTTTCCCAACTTGCTAGAATGCCTTCTTTGCTTGGACAGTCTATAGTTGAAGCAGAATATTATTACAGGATGTGATATACTAATTCAGCCGCATGATCATAACAATGTTGTTTTCGATTATTTATTACGGTAGTTGAAATCTCATAAGGGATGTATCGCTTCTCTTCGTGTAATTTAGGGTGCTCTTGACACGTTGGTCTGTAATTTACTGTTGTAACTGAATTTGAGTGATGTCTATTTCGTTTTGTGATAAAATCAGAAAATGTTCTTTCATATTTAATGTTGTTCAAACTTTTGATGTCAATTTAGCAGTTTAATTTCATGGTTTCCGATTGAAAATGGAATAAGTTTCAAGGAATAAATTCTTGATGAATTCAATATACTGTATCTAATATATTTTTTCTGTGGCAAATTTTTGGTTTATCAATATTTGAAATTAATAAATTATTCATTACAATCTTTTATTCATTTAAAATATGAATTATTGGTTCATCTCCAAATTGTTGGAGATGTGTATCAAATCTACTATGAAAACAATGGAAAAACTAAAATTATTCCTCGATAAACTTTTTCAAAAGTACTGAAAGGTGTGTAAGCTACACTCATAATTAAATTTACAATTTATTTTATTGAAACTTATACAATAAATTTACATAATAATAAATATACATTTCTAATTTAGCAACTATACTATCATATCAAGTACAAAATACCATATAAAAATATTTATTTCATGGTCTACTCACGCATAATATCTCAATTTAAATTTCTTTCTGTTTCTAAGTTTATTTATTGCAACTATTATGATATAATAGCGATAAACAGTTCCATTCTGATTGCAAATAAGTTGGCAAATTTAATCGACAATTATTATCTTATTAGAATTCAATTTTCTTCCAAAAAATAATGCTTTGATTCTGTATAATATAGTGGCAAAATATTGTCAATATTATTAATTTACCATTAACATAAAATTTCAGTATCTTCAATTTTAAACTATCTGTTAATTTTTACATCATCAGTCCTATGAGAGAAGTAGACTGAACACATTCAATGAAATATTTAGATTGTATGTTTCCATCAATTGTTATATATTGCAGTTTATGCACCTCTTTTAATTTCTATCAAACTAGATTCTATCTTATATATTCAGATATAGGCTACCGTTTAACTCGAAAATTCTGAACAGAAATTACTACAATGTTCAATCACCTAAAATAGTCTTATGAAATTGATATTTCATGGTACCTAAATTATTGTATCAATTATTCATTTAATAGCAGTGGGAAAATAAAACCTTGAATTACTAAATTCATAGTTAATCAATAAAAACAATCACAGAAGGCAATTTTGAGCTGAAATTGAAAATATCAATACCCTCTCCAAATTTGTATTGGAATCAAAGTATTCTTATAAATTAGGCCTGCAGACCGTTGTTAACAAAATTAGAAGAAATAGTAGGAGGCATTCCATCACATTTTGTCTAGATTTGGATAAAGCTGTCACATGAATTTATCTTAGATGATCTCATCATTATCGCTTAGTCCTTAGCTTCACTTCATTTACAATTTGAATAAAAACTAGGAGAATCCAGTAGGATAAGATAGTACGTAGGATTTCAAACTTAATCTATGCAAAGGTTTTGTAGAGAGAGGTCTTGTTCTTGATAGGAGTGCTTTCCTTTCTTGTCGGTGATACGTTTCTTCTCATCATTTCTGAATTTCTCCTCTTCTTTGAAGTATGGTCGCAGGCTCTTCATCCAGGATTCAAATTTTTCTGAAATGTAAACAATAGATCTAAAATACCAAGTTTTCGAACATGCTTGACTTCTAAAAAAATGAAGATTTAATTATGTATAAAGTATCATGAGAAATAATGGAAAATTATTTCATCCAAAATAAATCAAAGGTCGAAATATTTTCAAAGGAGGAATATAATATACACATTTAAAAATGGATTTATCAGAATATTATATATTTTACCCATATTATATAATAGTATTTCTATTATTGAAATAGATACTGGTATTTAATTCTTTGTTATTTTATTCTTTCACTCAAAAAGGATGAATTAAGCATATTATATAAGTTCCTATACATTGAGCTTATACAAAATACATTTTTATTTTGAATAAAATCATTGTATATTTCAGTTCATAAACTGAAGTAATATCAAACTATTTAATGCCTCAAGAAATAAATCCTAATTCACTAAAACCAATCTTAATATTAGAACTCAGTTTTAAACATGAAATTCATAAATATTAGTGAGCTCTTTCCATTTCATAGCCTTTTCCATTAATATTGATTTCAGAGGTACAGATAATGCGTTGAGCTGCTACTGGAAAGGATTTGAAAATTAGGAGTTTCAAAAAAATTTGTGTCATGTATGTTACCAAATTATGATAATAATTATTATTATTCAACACTATAGGTCGGCAGATTTGGCATGACCTGTAGTTTTCACCTACTTCCACGCATCTCACAGGCCATGCTAAATCTGCCGACCTATATAGTCTACAGAGACTGTACTATCAGTCTTTATGATTATACTATCTCAAACAAGTGATTATGCATGTATGAAAAAATTTGAACTACATAAACATTTTACCCTATGTAGTGTAAAAAGTTAGTAAATTACTTGGTAGAGGAACAGTTTTGGGCTTAGCCTGTTGCACTCACCTAAGTTTATAATTATTCTTGAATAAATGATAAATGATTATTTAGTATCAAATATACTATTCTCACTTTTTCATAAGATGTTTAAGAAATTCTACGAATATAATATAAGATAAATTACCATGTAGTTCATCAATTGACTCAAGTTCACCGCCATATTCTTTTTGCAAGCATTTGGTTGATAAGGCCTCATAGACTGGTTGTAAATCTGTGTGGAAGTGAATCTGAAACAATATGTTTATTATATACTGTGCATATAAATAATGAAATTCATCACTCAATTGCTATAAAAAAGATTAATGATTATAATAAACGGAAGAAAACGATGAAATGGAAATTGATGAACCGAAACATTGAATATTTTCAGGCAAAAATGTATTATGGATTTGTCATCAGTATATAGTTATAGTATGGCTTGCATGTCATATAAAAAAAAACACATTGAACCATCATTTGTTAAAAATCTAAAAACAATAGAGAAAAATCAGTGAAATGGTGTACAAGGTTTCACCGAGTGGCCAATACCCAATATCTTATTGATTGATCTGAACTTATTAAACGTACGAGTAGACTGAACCATGTCCACACAACACAATTCAACACTGATAGTTGATTTAAAAACATCAATTAAATGGTTTTGAATTTCATGAATTTTTCTAATTGTTATTTTTAATTTTTTCTAGATCCTTCACTTATGCACCATATTCCTTATTAGACTCCCGTATCTTAATTTCAATGGGTTTTATTTTAACTCGAGACTTTATGGGCTTATCAAGTAGCCTATTCCATTTTTTTAAGATTTTCCATTATCCATCCACTTAATTAGGCTTCATCTCAATTTTCATTAACCTTTAATTATTTCATTTCCATTTCAGAAGTGCAGTATTAATTTTATCCTCAACTAATTATACTTTTTATAGTTCCCAGTTCCAAATAATATAATTTTCATCTGAAGAATGTTTACTTACCATTTTCATCAGTTCTTTCTTCATGAATGGCCTCACTAGCATCAGTATTTTATCAATGAGTGAATGTGTGTTCAATACGTGGATTGCCTTCAATCTGACTGGCATTCCCTCCTGAAAAATCAACAATACTTATTTATAGTATCTAATCGGAAAATATAAATTATTTCTTCTGTTACTCTTTTTTATGAAACAGTTATGTTCAATATAAAATATTTTCATAACGCTCTAGAACTTGAGTTATAAGTAGTACAGAAACCATTTGATGGCAACTCAGACGATTCTAATGTGATTATTCCGTACAAATGACAATGTTCTATTGCAAATGTGAGTAAAGACAGTATCTGTAAGATAAGATTTTTTATTCTCGTGGTTTTTGTTAAATAGTTCTACATGGCTTTATTCTTTGCCGAATTTTTTGGTGGTGTGCAAATTGATGGAGTGTAGTACAGAAGGAAGATTAGGATCTGTATGATTATTCGGCCTTACCAATATATATATATATATATATATATATATATATATATAAGCGAAATGGCACTGACTGACTGACTAATTCATTCTTCACCAGAACTAAAAATCCAATGAAGGGAATGTAATGTGTTCAAATTTGGCAGGCATGTTCAGTTGAACGTTTAGACGCGCGCTAAGAAAGGATTTTAAAAACTTTTCAAGGATACGCCAAATATTTTAGTTTTTCTAGAGTTTTTTCGGCGTTTTCCTCATTTTTTCGAGAACCAATCGGTAGAAAATGTTGATATTTGGTGGGCAGGTTTAAATGAGGTCTAGAAATTTTGTGTTAAAATATTTTGTCAATCCGTTCTAGATTACGCCAGTAATCAGGTTTTCAAAATTGTAGATGTGTTGCGGATTGCATATCTTCCGCCTTGATACGACCAATCCTAACTGTAAATTGAATGGTTCAGCGAGATTATGGATGAATTAATTTGGAAGATATTGAATCAAATTTCAAACTATGTCCGATATACTTCCCAAGGTTACGCTTAATATCAGCGTTTTACTATTTTTATGAATTTTCGGAGTTTTTCCTAGGTTTTTCTAGAACAAATTGGCAGAAAATGTTGCAATTAGGTAAACAGGTCCAGATTAGGTGTAGAAATGCTGTGCTCAATAAATTTCAAACCCCTACTGAACGTAATTTGCAGGCGAGCGAAGCGAGCCTGCCGGCTAGTATAATATAAATAGAGCACTGTCTCTCATCAGAATAGGGGGGCTAATATGGGCAGGTCGTTTTGAGAGAGCTGATGTCTCATATCCGCCAAAAAATCATGAATTCCAACATGGAAGGAAGAAGACATCCTTGGTCGACCAAAACTGAGATGGATAGACTCAGTCACTGAAGATGCAGGGAAGCTTGTTATGGGGAATTGTTGATCTGCCGTTTACAGAGTGGGGTGGAGGCCAGCCAATTTAATTGCATAAATCATAAGGAGGCCAACACCCATTTTGGATTGTACAACCATGGATGATGACTATAACCAAAACATGGCTGTATATTTATTGGTCCAAGGCCTGTTTTGTGAGACATCAAATAAGCTAAAATTTCATTAAAACTTACTACAGAGATATGAAATCATAAACATGTTATCTAATTTTGATAAGAAATCAGCTAATTTGATGTCTCATGAACCGGCATTAGAGTAGCTCTTATTCATGTGATTTTCATAAGCCTACCTGCAAATAGAGGAAGAATTTTCTGAGCGAGGAGATGCTGAGGCGTGTGAGGTGTCCCAGGCGGACGCCTTTCATATCGAACAGGAATATGTATCCGGGCACAGTGCCCTCCACGCTGAGGCAGGCGTCGATGGCCATTGACAACACTTTGACGCCATCATTGAACGTGTACTTGCCCGCCTCAAACTGCTGCAGCTTGTGGTAGATTATCTGGTAGCCATTTGGGTCCTTCACTGGCAAGCAGTTGTAATGTCTGCAGAATTGCATAAATTTCATTAGATTTTTTTTTTCAATTTTATTTGTCAAGTTCTTGTTGATTGAATATCATTTTATTTCTTATGAATTGAATTTAATTGAATTGTTTTACTCCAAATAAATAAACATTACAACTTGAAATTGAAGTAACATTTAAAATAGAATAGTACTCCTCACTTAGAACAGGTATATGTGTGAGGAGGGTCGTATATCGAAATTATAATTAAGTTATTGCATAACAAACATTTTTTAAAGCAATTAAAGTCTTAAGAAAAAAATTTAACGCTATGAGAATCAATTAAACGTCTCTAGAACGAATTAAGAACAAAATTGTCAATATATCACAAAAATTTATAAAAACGTACAATTGTTGTTTCAACGTGTTCGTTTTATCATCAGTGGAACTGTACAGTGTACACTGTATTTTATCACACTGTACACTGATAACGTGAAAACGTTGAAATAATTGTATGTTTTTATAAATGTTTGTGATATATTGACAATTTTGTGCTTCCTAATTATGTATGAATATCATATCACATCTGACACTGTGTCTTCAGTCTCTAGAACCACGAAGACTCATGACACTTCTTAACAACATGATTGTCCAAGTTCTAAACCTTGTTGACAACTTTACACTATTGAGAAGACCTACAGATCTCGTGTGATGGTAATTGTGTGTTAGTAGTGCAGTAAGAACTTTTATTAGAGTTTAATTGATTATATTTTATTTGTAGCCATTGTTCATTGAATATCATAACTTTTGTGGTGAGCATCAAATGAAAGTTTCGAGAAATCTTTCAGAGACATTTCTTGACCACCAAGCTCTAAAACTCCTTGGCAACTCTAGGATATTAGGGCTACAGAAAAGAAAGAAGCCACAGTTCTCGTGTTGTTATACGAATAATATTTTGTTAGGGGAAGTAAGATTATCTAAAAATATGTTATTAGTGTTTGAAAAGTTTAAGAGCATTGCTCAATCAAAATATTAATTTGGAAATTTTCTTTATTGTGAAATTTCCTATTAAATTTAGTTGAAACTAAACTGTCCATTACAGCTGGATTACAGTAGAATTCCATTATAAAAAAGATGAAAGTTTTTTTTGAAACTTTGAACAATATTGATTGAGTTGCATATTAGATATTATTAATCTAAGTTAATCAATGATAGTGTGCAAAAACGTTAATTTTGTTGTAAGTGATATTCCACCGCTCTATACCTTACATTTTATCTAAGATACACTCCAATATAGCCAATCACTGCTCTGTTACATTCATAATTCCATTAAATGCAGATTACTATAACTTATAGCCAATAATAATCATAATTTTTATTGAGTAATACATGGAAGAGTAGAACAGGCAAAGCCCAAAACTGACAAAATTTATCCATGATAGAAATCCATGATAAAAATGGTGAACCTGTTGGCGTTTAGGCGACTTACAAAATTTTGAGCGCATGCTGAAGCTCTGGCCTCAGAATATCTCTGTTGCCAAAAAACTCAGGAGTATTGGTGCGGGTGGTGTAGTACACTTCAATACACGACTTGGTAGCATCCATGTCATAGTAGCAACTGTGGTGGAAAAGGATCATCTGCTCATCTGTAATAAATTGATAATATTGATTACATTGCTACTATTGACAAAATTTTATGGCTTATAAAGCTTCAGCACAATAAATTCTTTGCTCATCAACTTTATTTATTGTTGTATTTATGACAGAATAGCAAAAAATTTTGATGTGTAAAATGACCCTTTGCTCTACGTATTATGGGTTCCTATTGTATGATGTATTGAATTCTTTCTTATTTCATTCTATAGTACCAGTACTATCACTCTACTAATCATATATTACTCAGACTAAAGTCTACATTTCATTATAAATGATCATTATCAAATACGAACATAACGTGTTCATTTGGTATAAATTGTATACTGTACTAGTAACGAATTCATGTTTTTTCTACATAGAGTTAATAATATGTACACAGAATTACTTTTAGAAGGTGTCAGTTGCAATTTAAGCTAATTATTTCAAAATTGATCGTGAATAGAATTCATTTTATAATGAGGACAACTAATAATAATTTTAAAAGAAGCATTCTCTATAAAAAATCACAGATATATGAATGTACATAAATGTTAGAGTACCACGTATCAACTCGAATATCAACCAATCATGGATCTACCTTATATCTAAAATGCAAAATATTATATTGGATGAGAACCAATGTAATTTCAAAATGAAATAATATCCATGACATTATATTCAAGTAGTATTCTGGTTTCAAGATATTTATACAATATGTAGTATTACTTTTTTCAATCCTTTAGTATTAGTATTAGTATTACTTTTATGTTGTGTTTCATAGAATTGATTGTTATGTTGAGTAGGCCTACTGTAACATCTTTTTATTCACCAAGGTTTTTCCTTTATTTTATTCTCAAATTCATGGTTTGTGTACCCTAAAATTACTAAAATAATATCAATCAAGGTGATAATCTGTTGAATAACATTCTGTTGTAAGTGCTAATCAATTGATTAATTAATTTTGAATAATCAATTTTAATGCAACTCACGCCCAGCAATTTGAAAATTCAATAATTCCCTTGAAGTTTACTCTAGTGTTAAATGATAAATGATCTATTGTATTATTACTGTTATGATTTATGTCTATTCACCAGTGACATTTTGAGGTAGATGAGGCTGTGTCTTCATCCACTTTTTCAACTCAGCTATTTCCTCCTTTTTCAGGTCGGGGTTTTTCATGTACTCCTCATCAGCTGTGATCGGCTCCACCTTCATGTCTGCCACACTGTTATTGGCCAGATTTGCACAATCTGAAAGAAAGAAAATGAGGTAAATAAAAAAATCAATATTTTCAAATGAAACTCAATATCAGGGAGTGGTTTTATCAAATGTCGGAAATCATGTAAAATTTGAAGAAGATGGACACACAAGTGTAGAACGCATAAAAATAGACCAGTGAGACTTTATGCGTCGTTGCACATTCAGCTGATTATGAATAAAAATTAATTTATACTTTTATAATATACCTGACGAAATGGCAACGTCTATGAGTGTGGGGGTTCAGTTTCGAGTGAAAACCCCAAGGAAAAAACTTACAGCAGAAATTAATTTATAGCATTCAATCAGTAGCTTATTATTGATTCAAAAGTCATGGGAAACTCTAATAGCGTAAAAAAATTATTTCCGTATGATCAAATTCAATTAATTAAATTGTAGGCTACTTGTTACATTCAATATTTCTATTCCTTCTCAATAACAGAAACTTAATAAGTATTGGAGATTATTGCCTGCCTTCTTATGCAAAAATGCTTCAATTTCAACTCTGTAGTCAAATTATTCTCAAACTTCAAATCGCCCAAGCTTCAAACTAATATTTTAAAGGCATATTAATTTTTTCCAATATATCTGTCTTGAATGCTTATCCAGAGAATGCAGAGTCGTCTTACTTGAAAAATTGTATTCTAATGTCAATTAGCCTACCTAGTGAAGCAAGTGAATTAATTCAATCAGTACCCAACTTAATCCACTATTATTCGCTGTGATTAATCGATGTTTGATTTCATATGATAATAATTCTTCCATGCACGTGCCAAAGGAAGGTAAAATTTAAACCTCTGATGACTGAATATTTCCATACCGTACTTTATTGCCATTCATTATACTTATAATCTAATTGCAAGCTTTATCAATATTCAAATCTAATACAGATCAGTTTCGTGAAGTTTTTATTGCAAATTTCAATACAGTTCTCCAGTTTCTTTTCCCTTATTATGAATAAAAAATGAACTAGATCCCAATAGTGCTCTTGCTACATTTTATTGAAAAGTGTAAGCTCGACTCTTATTAATTAATCGATATACTAATCAAACATGAAGTTGAATTAATCAATTGATTTGAACTGCACTGGAATATATTTTTTTAATAATAATTGGAAAATTTTATAATGTGTATGGTAAATAGAGTGAATACCACTAGAATTCAAGTATCCGTACTTTTTCTACCTGTTTGGAAAATGATTCTCATAACTAGTAGGCTATTTTCCAACTAACATACTCTTCAATGGCAAAGAGCTTTTAATGATTGCAGGTCAACGTGTTTGAGTGTTTAATAATCCTTGAGTTTGAATAAACAATAAATTTACCTTGATGTCAGTGTTTCCTGTGTTTTTGAGTAAATATGAAAATTGTTGGATTTTATAAATTGAAGTGTCTTGTCACCAAAAGTGTGATTGTTGATATCAAGATTTGACTAAGATATTTCTCATCAATTATCATAAAAATTTAGTTATGTTTTTGAAGCATCCGCCTTCTTGTTCTTGAAATCTTCTATCATAATTTTAGATTATGCACTAAATGAGAAGAGATTTTTAAGCGCGATTCTTGAAACTTTTGTGAGCCTTCTCTGAACAGAAGTAGAGATATGAATCAATGTATTCAGTTGATTCGAGTGTTCTGACTTTAGTTCCTAAAGAATTCATCAAGAAAAAAATTCTGAGAATATCATTTCTTGAAAATTTTTTTTGTGAATTTGTTTTTCCAGTGATTGCAAAGTGCGACAAGAATGGGTTATAATCCAAAATGAATTAGTACTATAAATCGTATTATGAATCATACTATGAATGTTATTATAAGTGATTACTGTATTGCTCTCTTTATCAAACCCTACCAAGTTAAGTTTCATCGCAGATCATCAATCAAATCAAATCTAGAAATTCATATTCTACTCGGCTCCTTTAAAAAGAATGTGTGTGTGTGCTTTTTTAATTTTAAGACAGGTATCATAAATCGTATTAATCGTCTAGTTCAGATTTATAAGAATAAAATACTATCGAAGACCATTACAAATGATTGTTGAATACTGTGCACATCCACCTATTCACACCATAAATCTTTCACCTTGAAACAATCAATTAAATTTTATGTTCAAGTGAAATTTCTTTGATTTATTTATTGTGCACGTTGAACATAATGCCATTTATTCATGTATGCTTCAATTAAGTTTTGTATTGGTGATTTATACACTCTTGAAGGTATATTTTATTACCTGCAGTAATTAAGGAATCAGTAAGTTGTAAAAGGAAGGCAATTGCATTTACAATATTATTCACTTTGGCTTTTATCACTTCAAGTTAAGTTTTCAGGACAATAATTTACCAACAACCTTGAATATTTTTTTGATCTGATAAATTATTAGTTAGTTCTTGAAATTATTGTAGATTGAGATTCATAAAGAAAAATTACTGTTGTGATTGTGCATCTTTCCTATGGCAATTTCTCAAAACTCAACTCAATTTCTCCTAATCCTGAAAATAATCAATATTATCCTCCTATTCATGTAATTATCATTGATGATGAATTAGCATTCACAATTTCAATCTACCTGTCCTCTATTATTCTATTATTTACTGTTCTTGTTTGATATTCATTAACCTTGAAATTCATCACTTACACTTTTCTTGTTGAACAATAAGAGCAGACTTCTTATTCCTTCATAATGAAATTGTATCTTCCACTTAGATCTTTCTGTTAGTAATATTTTTCGTTTCGAATCTCGCGTTTCCAAGTTTTCCCAAATTTATATTTGAGTTCTTTTGGTGTTTTATTCCATTATAGACTGTTCTCTTCAATTGCAACAATAAGCTTCGGTTGTGAGGATCTTTGAATCCGTCCTTTCAATTACAATACAATTCACTACAATTGAACTCGTATTCAACTCCTTATATTCACTTCATTTTCTATTATTCCTCTTTCTGTTTTAGAATATTTCCAAATTCCAGTTATGTGCGACATTTTAAGGCAATATAAGGTCTAGTCTACTTTTTAAAAGTTGCTTTAACAAATTTTTGTTTTCTTATATTTTTTCATATCAATCTTTCTTGTACATAACGTCATTTCGAATCTCGTGACAGTCTCATGTCATTGATTCATTTATTAAATTTTTCCTCAATAACATTCTTTTCATTTCGATTTTGACCTCATATTTTGTACACTATTTAATTATGTTTTGCGATTCGACAATTGCCCTATTTTCACGAAAACGAAGAGTATCGCCTAGACCAGGCCTTATGTCAGAATGATATTGGGAATATTTTATTGTATGTAAAGACATTAAGATATAACTCATTCATTACTCTTATAAATGAGATCTAAAGAATTCCAATCACTACTTATTCTGCACATTCCTCACCTTCCCAGTATTACCCCATAACACTAATAAAAATTGCGGCACAACTTGGTGTTTGTATGTTTAACAACGGTAACTTTCACCTATTTGATCATTATTTGTCATGTTATGCGCTATCGCATCTGATAACGCACGCGTTTTTGCGTCACGCACGGCGCGACACAGAGAGAGAGAGAGAGAGAGAGATAGAGAGGAGAGTATGTATGTGTATTTAAGAGAGAGACATTCATGTATGTGTGTCACTCAGTTACTCCCTGTCATTTCTAGGTTAGATAGTATGATGTCACACTTGCACTTGTCATTACTATTTTTTCATCCTGAAAGTCAAGAGATTGAATGAGTTTAATTGATAGTAAGTCTAGTGGCCTAGGGCTATAGTTCAGTTGTGAGAATTTCATTTCCTCTCGTTGCAACGATTGGAAAGCAACAATTGCAACTTCTACGATTTGAAAGCATTTGATAAATCAGAGATTATGTTTCTGAAGTTTGAGGAAATTTTGAATTGGATTAAAAATACTGAACTTGTTATTCTATCTTCAATAAGATGAATTTCAAACAATGTCCATCATATGATAAAATGAACATCCACTTGAAAAAACAGTAACTTTGCCTGTAGGCTACCGCAATCGCGTTTCGATTGTTATTCATTGTGTATTTATAAAAAGTTATGTAGGCCTAATTTATTATACTATTTTGTAGAATTCAAGAAATACTTCATATTGATTTGAGTCAATGAATCAAGGTAACCCTCTTTGAACTTATAGAAACAATGGTTTTCCAAATATCCTGATGAAGATTTCTGTTTAGGATCTTTTTAGTTTTATTGTATTTAACAGGCATTTCAGAAAGGGATTCTACAGTTCAGAATCCTCATTGAGACTTGATAAATTAGAAAGTGATTATGCATTTGAAAACATTGCAATCGTTAGCGTATGTCTATTTCAGGGGAAAAACATTTTTGCATTTAATTTTTTACCTTTATCATTTTAAGATTAAGCTCACAACAAGCCCTAGAAGTACAGAAGAAGCCCTAGAAGTTGTATATTCCAACTAAAAAAGAGGAACTTTTCCATATCCCTACTCAATGCAAAACTACCGATGTAAAGATTGGATGTTGATTGATAGGATTTGTAATGATTGGCATAGTCCACTCATGCTTTGAAGAGACGCTATCACAATACACTTTGTATAATAACGGCAACTCTTCTCAGCGTGTTCGAACTTTACAAGATTTGCAATGAGTTGATGAGTTACTGAAATGCTTAAAATATGTTGTCTAGTATTAAGGAAATCTGAAAACGTGAGGAAATACAATACATTTCAATGAATGGAATTATGCAAATACTATCTGCTTGATTTGCATTTTCTTCTCAATGATCAATGAAAGTGTAAGTGGGAATGGCTAGTGGTTACTGTACACGTATACATTGGTCAGTGGGTCAGGAGGCAAGGCATCCACTAGGTCAAGTGTTGTCAGCAGTCAACTTTAACATCTTTAGGATGCAACTTGATGTCAAAGGTCAAAACCTGCCTTAAGATTATGTAATGTTTTCATCTTTTTCCTAGCTGCTATTGCAAATTGTGAAACAAAGCGTTCGTGCGTTTAAAATTGTAAAGCTTGTGCGGTAGCAATGATCATAATCTCTAATTCAAAACAACTAGAAAAGTATTTTTTCCTTGTGAAATAAGTTTATCTAATATATTGTGTTTTGTCATATTGTTTCCTGAAAGCTGAGACGTTTCGACTTTACAATAATTTGATTAGATGCAAAAAAGTCAATTAAATCTATAATTAAAATTCTGATTTTTCGTTAACTTTGTAGATACGATTTTCCTATATTTTGTGTAATAAAGAAAAACCCCCGAATCATTGAATAGTTAATAGCTATCAATTCTTTTGAATTTATTTCATAATATATTCCACTATAAAGTATTCAAGAAGCTATTCTGCTCTTTTTTTATTACTCTTCACTGTTAGGCATTATACACTGATATTGTTTTTATTCAGCAACAATAATATAATCTTCGCTCGTAGGAGAACTATTCAACTTATATATTTCTATATTTATAAAAGTTATAAAATAACTGAATATATTCTCATATGAAATTTACACATTATGACATTTACTTATTTACCGCCGCTCATCAACTTTTTCATAGACCTTTTTCATAAGAATAGTTTTATTTTTAAAACTTCATGAATCTCAATAACTCCACTCACCTAATTTTTTAATGAAATTCGTTGTTGAATTAATTCATATTTTATTGATTCCACAGGGATTATGTAAAATCTCTCTTTATCTGGAAAACCTGCAGAAAGTTTGGTAGCTCTAAGAAACATAGCAAGAGGGGACTGAGAGTGTTCGCATGTCGAAATTCAACAGCGTATTTAAATGAGAAACCATGGGGGGTTTCAACCTTTGGGAAGTGGCGAAAGAAGATGTATCCATCTAATGATGAGTATCCATCTTCATGCATTAGTACTAATTCCTGGACTTTCCATAACTATCATTCCACAATGCTAGATGCATGTATCATCTTTCATGAATCTCACTTTTCTCCAAGAGATGGATAATGGATTAATTCAGAGAGATTATTATAGTCGTCCAATCTTTTGATCTACATCTAAAATTTTTATTAAATCATAACAAAATTTAACTTCCAAGCAATATATATTCCAACAGTCCAAGTTCAACTTTTCAACAGTTTAATGAGTTCATTCTAGAGATGAATTTTTAAAATTAAATAAATCGACAACCTGTTGAGTAGTTGTGAAGGTGATATTGGTTGTATATTAAATAAAAAGACAAGATGTCAAACCACTGATCTATTGAATCAGTCAACATCTTGTATTTTAATTGAATTTAAAATAGACAACTTATTGGGTTGAAGTACTCTGATATTCCAATAGAGTAGTGGTTGTTCAGCCGAGGTGCCTTATCATCGGTAAGATGAAACAAAAGTGACCGGTTCGAATCCTATTGACTGTAACAAATTTTTACCATAGACGACTAGAGACCGGAGAGTGAAGACTGTTCAATTGTATTCTTATAAAATTTGATTTGAATGAATAATTTCTAGCCCTTTAAAATAAAAATGTTTGTATCCAATGTAAGCTCCACTACTGAACTCCTGAAATATGCAATGAATAAATTGAGCATGATTTGGAAATTGTTATGTATGGATTAGTAGTTTTTCAACTTGAGTTTATTGTATCCTATGTGTTGTGAGTGTGTAACACATTCTAACAAAGGTAGGTAAAGTAGAGGCGTTATAGCCAACTCTCGTGTGATTTCAATTTCGTGATCACTGAAGAATTTCTATTCCATGTAAGCGGATACCGGTACCGAGTCTTATACACTCTCTACCATATAGTATAGGTTCGTGCAGCTAGCTAGTAGTCAATGTATACAGTACAGTCAATAATGTCGTAATAGTAAGTTCACGATCCAATTTTCATGAAAATAAACTAGCCAAATTGGACACGCGAATATTTTCTATGATCCTTGAGAAACCCAGTAGCTTCTATATAATAATGAGATGTAATATGTAACCAGGTAGGCCAAACTTGTGATTGAAAAAACTGTTTGAAAAAGTGAAATTTATTTTTAGATTTAGCCATAGATGATTCCAGTCCGACTATCGATATTTAATTATCTTATATCGCACATATAAGTTTCAAAATCTGTTTTGAAGTTAAAAATGATAATATTATTATCAGATGAAAACATACAGAAGCAACAAATCCAAACAAAATTCATTTTGCCCATCATTTCCCGTGTTTCCCCACCTTTTTTGCAATTTATATGGTTTTCAGCAGTGACATTATTAAAACAATACTTCATTCAATAAGAAATGAAACAATTGAAATTGTTCAATAATATAAAAAAAAGAAATTGTTCAATAATGTTCTTCAAGAATAATTATTATGAATATGAAGAACTCTAGGAGAAAAGGCTGTTAATAAATTACCAATATAGATTATCATTTATTTATAAATAAATAAACTCTTCCCAACTTTATAATTTTACTGCTGGAAAAGAATAGGATTTGGTGAATATTTTCATGATATTCTTGAAGATGTCGAAATTTATCGTTGTATAGGATCAGGATGCTTTAGGATCTTTGCACAACAGTGCACTTAAAATCATGAACAGAGTAAATTATTTTGATTAGGCATAAACTTTCAATCGTTCGTGCCAATCATAGAATCTGACAAGGTGAAGAATAATTATAAAAGTGTAGGCCTATATAGCTGCCGGATTCAGATGAAGCTTCCGTTTGGAGAGTATTTTCTAAGGAATTGTTAAGTAACACAAAAAGTAACATTCAAGATACTTGTCTGAGCTCAACAATGCACACAAAATCTTGAATCAAAGCGAATTATCATCGCTTTTACAATCTCTGAATCAACCTTGCATGTAAACTGCCCAGGAAGTTGATTTACTCAGTGCGCTGTAGGCTACTGTACGGTACGCATAAATATTCCATGGAACTCTTCCAAGGTTCATTTAACACATCTGCTCCTCTAACGAGGAAGAATTGCTTGCTAAGAGTGGACCTTGTCGGAAAAGTGTTGAGGTAGCTGATATATTTAACCACCGAACTGAGTAAATGGATGAATGCTTGAATAAAATAAATTCTATAGAATGATGAAGTTGAAATATCAGTTGATTAGTTGTCCTCAAGTTGGTGCCCGGGAATTGAACAATTATCATTTAGATAGTTCAATCTTTTGAAGCTGATTGTTCACGGTTCAATTGCCTCTGGATTTTATTCATTAAATGGTGGTGTACAAAAAATTATTCCAAACCAATACAATTATTCTTGAATCATATTTTTTTCTGGGTGATGCTCACATGTGCTCTAAGTAATGTGCTCACATGTGCGTGGGTAATGAGAGGGGTGATGACGATTATGGCTAGGCTAGGCTAGGCTTCAGAGACTGATGAATACTCACTTATCACTGCTAATTAATTGTGGTAATAATTTTATTTTCATACGCGGTTAGAATGATATATTGAAACGGTAAGATAATTTATTGTCAGTTACAAAATATTATAGAAAGTAAACGGTGGGTCAACAAACGCTACTAAGAACAAGTCTTGTTGAAAGAAACAATCTATGACAACATATTTGTGGTTGATGAAACGTCCAGACTATTTACTGTAACTTGACTTTGTAGGGTACAGAAACTTTGAATCTGAAATTTTTCCTATAGTTTTGATGAATTATCACCTAAGAAAATTAATGGTAAGTTAGTGATCAGGCCTCACAGTCGTAAAATACTTAGGAATCATCTTAGTAAGGTTGCAGTGTTCAAACATAGCTTCCTACATAGTTCAAATAAATATTATCCTCTATGCAGTATTTATAAACTCTTGTACCCGAAAAATTATGTTTTCCTATAATCAAATTGGAAAAACTCCAAAACAAGAAAAGAATAGAGTAGAAAGTTGTACTGTTGTCGACTACCATTTGAGTTTACTTTTGGGATTTGAGTTCTGAATTTAGTTACTAGTTATTAGTCCAACGCATTAGTTTACTCTCATCTTAGAATTTTCTGTCAGAAAATTAGCAAACATATTGTGATCCATTGTTGGAAGGTAGGTCACCAACTTTTCAAAGACTTGATAATCAACTTTGAAAAGCTGCAACCTATCAAGGAGCACCTCAACATTCTTGTTTCAAAAGACTACAAGAAATTTTACTTAGAAAGGGACCGTTTAGAAATGACATGACGTCGAATGGCAATTTTATAAACGTTATTCTCCAGCATTTGTCTGTTATTTGCGGTAAAAAATACGATAAACCAAAGTAAGGAGTCTTGTCTTTAAGAATTACTGTGAAAATAAACTTCAAAACAACCCAGCCTTCTAATTAATCAACTCTTTGTTTTCTGCGATTCGTTGACTGTTGTACTAATCAGGTTCCACAAATTTATTTTAAACAAGTTTGGTATTTTTATTCCTTTCTTGAACTTGACCTTAAGCCTTGCAAGAAGGATCTCAAACCTTTCTGTTCTATCAATAGACTTATGCAATCAAACAAATAGACTAAATTCCAGTTTTTATGTTAATCGTAGGCCTATTCAATTTTACCGGAACGCAAATGGTTGAAAGGTTTGCACTTCAGTGCCAAAAATCCAATTAATTTTAACAATCTATTCTTTTCTTTTGCGTAGTTGAATATCTGTTGAATAAAACCTGTTTCAATCCTGAACTGGACCCATTAATAGAGAGTCTCTATGCCTTATCGAGAAAACTTGAATCGAGAAAATGTGATTTATAAATTAATCAGCCAATTACAAATTATGATTTGGCACTTGTTCTTTGTTATAGTATTTATTTTTTTGACGATCTATTCACTCTTAATTGATTTTTTACTATTGATATAAAGTAAAGCATATTGAAATGAAATGGTGTGTACTATGTTATGAGCATGGGGTAGTAGGCTACTATACATCCATTTTTCAAATTAGACTTGGAACATTAAAACAGAAAGAACCCTTTCCAAGAAAAATAGACATTCTTCATATTTTTTAAACTTAATTTAATCAGTTTTAAAAATTAAGCTTTTGTGTTTTCCGTCTACTTTAAATTTACCATATTTCTTTATTGAGACCTATTTATGAATTTGGGCTCTGATTCAAATTATTCATAGACTTCTGAAATTATTTATAGTGGGTTTCTGTATTGTGTTAAACTCACAATATTGTGTTGTGTCTTGTGTTCTATACAGTAGGTTTCTGTATTCTATTTTGTACTCAATGATATAACTGTATTGATTATATTATATCTTAATGATGTTCGGTCGATTATTTTCATTTAATTCTACTTTCTCAACCACATTATATTTGCTCATTTTGAGTACTTCAATTGAGGGATAAAAATTTATTTCCGATGCATCTCATCAGATCGAAATAAAACTCAACTAACAACGTTCAAGAATATTAAAAAATTCCAATGTGTGCCCATAAACCATGACCCCAATGATCAATCCATTGTCTGCTCCTTTTTATATAATGCATCATGAACTTCTCAGGCATGTTCTGCTCTTGACTTCATTAAGTCTTTCCAGTTGAGCTGCTCCGATGTCCATCTGATGTAATTTTTTTTCTGCTGTTTTGTCCACTGGCAAACCTGTTGAGTAAGTTGAACATTTTCCAAGACGGAAAGTTGCTTGTAGGAAGTATCTTACGCCATTGACCTCGCTTCATGAACCAATTTAAATAATTTCCAATACTGATCTACTTTCGCAATTTTAATAATCATTGCGTATTTAATTGCTGCAATGTCAACTGAGATGGAAGTGAGCTTTGATTTATAAATTTAATGAATTAGCCATTTAAGAAAACGAAAAAAATTATTCTTAAGCCAAAGTGGGTGTAGACTGTACTTGACTTCCCTCTAAAATATTGGAATAATATCATGATTTCTTATTTATTTAAATCCAGTATTTATTCCTATATTTGTTGCTTTATATGCTGTATCTACCTTATTCTATCAATTTTTATTCATCTCAATTTACATTTATGTATCATCAACTAAACAGCCTTGTGTATCGTTCTTAACAATCAACGCAGTATTCAATTAAAATATATTTATAATACTTTAAAAATTTCTAGCCTTAAAGTTTCAGTTATCAATTCAACCATCCTACTAATTTGTTTCTTAGCTCTGAACCAGTTATGATATGAAGCTATAATAGTTTTAGCTATATGACATTTCTTCATTTTATGACGTTCAATT
Organism: Sogatella furcifera; assembly: GCA_017141385.1. Classification (NCBI taxonomy): domain Eukaryota; kingdom Metazoa; phylum Arthropoda; class Insecta; order Hemiptera; family Delphacidae; genus Sogatella; species Sogatella furcifera. The sequence goes on from CM029554.1 coordinate 14,500,423, forward strand.
TAGTCATCATAATATTATGATGATACGAGTATATGAGGAGACTGACAACATATTGTTGAAAAAATATCGTACAAACAAAGAATTCGAACATTGATCTGGACTTCTACCAGAAACGGTAAAGACATGAGCGCAGAAAGGTCGCCTTGTGAGTAGCTTACACGTATAGTTTTAGAATCACAAATCGTGATTCCATTGGAAATACAGTAGAATCGGTCGATTGACAATAATGGAGTTGGAGAAGTCTTTTGATCTTATACTTGAATAGAATTGAACAAGGACTGAAACAATTACAATATAACAGGGCAGTGAAGGTTCTTCCTGATACATGGGCTACTGTATTCTTAATACTAGCTGGTAATACTGTATCCATGAGTTTTACGAGCATAGTTGACATAGATGATTAAATTGTCACATAATATTGTACTTATGATTCCTCCTTTAGTAAATAACTCTGTGAAGACTTTTATTCTATTTGCACAGAAGTAGTTTGTTGAATGGAATTTACTGGAAAATAATCTATTATATATAATAGTATATAATAATACTATTATTTATAATAGTATATAATAATACTATTATTTATAATAGTATTACAACAAAACATTTCGGTATTCTTGAAGAAAATGAAGATGGAATATAGTTTAAAATGAATTCATGTAACTAGGGATCATCAAATTACATTCAAATGCTCTTAAATCATTGAATATCACCAATTTTCTTTTTTTAGTTTTCTGATAATTTCAAATTAAAACCTACATAAAGGACTTCTGTTATAAGAACTGAATAATTATTCTATTATTTCAGTTCAGGCTTGTATTGGTAACTTAATAATGTGGTCTTTGAAAAAATATTTGTGATATCTTGTCTCATACATAAAAATACATGACATGCTTCGAATAATTAAATAATTGGTCTAATGAAATTGCATTTGAAAACAATCTGATCAACTAATAATTCGTTAAATCGATAAACTCTGAGACAATTTTCTAGGCTCTAGTCCCTAGTATGCTAGTTTTTTCATGGTAAAGTTGGCGCAAGCTGAGAAGAAGACACAATGTAAAGTGTATTGTGACAGAGTGTCTCTTCAGCTTGCGTGAACCGTAAAAATCCCGAGTTCTCTCACAAATATTATTCATTCTAATTTTTTTTGGTTAGCAACTGATACTGAAATCTTTTGCTAAAAACATGAATATCTTTTGTACAAAAACATGAACAAGAATAGATTACAATAAAACACATTCTTAGTGATTTTCGTACCTATATCAACTGCTCTGGGCATTGCTCGTTCCAATGATGTAGAAGCTTATCACTTATAACTTTGAACTTCAAGAGTTTTTGAGCACAGAATTCCTAGAGTGAATTCCTAGAGTTTTTGTTTGAGATTTAAAACACAACTGATTACTCGGTGAATTCGAGAGTACGAATAAAGTAGGTAATCACCTTTGAATTGGAGTGAAAAAGTCAACTAACTATTCCCTTTCCTCAAAAAATGCGAATCACTAGTATTGTAATGATTGTTATTTGGTGGATGGCCTTGAAGAATTGGAATCAATCGCGTTTGAAAGAAGAAACAAAAACTAGTCTAATTAATTGATTGTTGAAATGACCACTATGCACATTCTTGGATTGGATTAAAAGAAATTTTTACAATGTGTCACAAGGTTGAGAACTAATTGTTTCGAAAAAATAATTGTGAATAGGGTTGCATTTTATTTTACACAGACAAATTATAGTCATTATAAAAATACTCTCATGAACTGATTTCATGAGTTTCTATTAACACTTAATTTTTATCAATTATATGCAGTGTAATACAATGTGATTTAAATGAACTTACAAAACATACAATTCTTTATATAGGGCTATCTAATGTGATATTTCAATGAATTAGAAGCCGAGGAACCCTTTTAATATTTGATTCACGTAATAACAGAATACATTATTTTTAAAAGTGTGCCTTGATTTCCAATTGATTTATTCAAATAAGTTGAAAGATTACATTTTCCAAATGACTTACTGGATAAAATAGCAAGAGAGCTTGAAAATAAGTTTCCTCTCCTCCTGTGAATACTCTTCTTTTTTTCAATAAAGGTTGATAGAAAGTAAAATTGGATATTAGTGAATGTTCATCTATGAAATCATTAGCAGCAGAAATGAAACCAAAAATATAAAGACTTGTCAATAAAGTTTTTTTCTCATTTTTTAAAGCTAAGAACTTTGTCACGATATGATATCTTCATTTGTTGAAAAATTAGTGGAATGTATAGTATTTATGAGATACGTTATCCATTCAATAGAGAAAGATCTATTATAATTGAAGATAGAACTTACAAATCCAATCACATTCATCTGTATTTTCATTTTCTGGTTTTTAAGGCCCAGTTTTCGAATTTAAAATGGTTAAGAGCTATGTTAGAGTGTTGTCGGCTTGTTTCTTCAGCTTCAAATTTGATCAAGATCAATACGGTATTTTTGGCATATAGAAAGCAATTTAAATGAAGTTCTCATTATAACATCAATAACTAGTTTCAGTTGATCAATTCATAACATCTACAATATATATTAGAATTCCAAAATATGGACCTTTTCTTTTTGTTATGTTCAATTTTATCGTTCTCATAAATCTAGTCAACCTGAAAGAATATTTATGATATTGTGAGCAACTCAATAAAAACCATGCAACTCCAGTAAATGTCAGATATTATTGATATCAAACAAAATTGCCAAATAAGAGCAACACCTGTGAGAAGTAATCTGCATTTTTCGAGGACGAACTGAATATTTGGCGCGGAATAATTCGGCTGGTTGAGGAAGATATTGACAGATTTTATTAGGGAATAAATTAAAATCAGAGTCCATTTGTCTTGGTCTGTTGACTACTTAAGGAAGAAGGCCAAGTATAATAAGGAAATTGTAAATATTCCATAATTAGAATGTTTGGCTACAGAGCATTTTAATAATGAAATAAAACACAAAGATGTTGTCAAATCTCTACACTTTTTATTTCGTACACGACCAAACATTTAATAATATAATCAATGCCTTACTTGAGCTATTTATTTATTTACAAATAATATCATTCTTGTGTAGCCAATATGGGAAAGCCTGATAATTGTAAGATTATATTCTCTTCACCCTGAAATATGATTACTTGTAGGTTGGTGATTTATTGATAATTCTTTCTTGAAGACTTTTATCCAAAAATTTCAAAGTGAAAATTGAGATGTGAACTTTCATCATCTTTTATTCACCATGTAAGCATTCGAGCTGCCGCTTGGGGATCGTAACTTCACCAACAACTCAACTCAATGTTCTCGCATTCTTCAGAAGTTAGCCTTATTATAGCTGTAGGAAATTATGTATAAATGTTATTAATATTAAAATATTAATTACTTGTTTAATAAAATTACATTATAATATATTACTATATTAAGCATCTCAATGAGATGCTGATATAGCATTCACTCACATTAGCAAATCCCCAGTTAATGTTTAAAAAATAAAGTCTCAATTAAATTCAAATGGACTTGTATTTTTTTATAATTATCAAGGAAGATGTTCTTATCTAATTTGTATTTGTTTGTTGCAGAGGACTAGTGAGAGTGATGATACTTCCATGGGTGAGCATAACTTTTCAACATTCAATATTGTTAATCCATCCATTGTTTTGTTTGAACTAGTCGATCAGTTTATCAATTAGACATTGGTTGCTCCTCACTCGTCTATCCCATTACATTCCTTAATATACGAGTAATATTGGTAAATATGAGATTATCTCTCCAAGCTCTTAGGAACTTGAACTTCAAAAGAAATTTCATCTCAATAAAAAAGATTTTCAATGATCAATTATAAACTTTCAGATTTTTAAATTTAGCCTTGGCTGTCAAATATAAGATAGTCTATTTCCTGTCAATTAGAGTTGAATCAAAAGTGAAAATTAAACTTGAAATATAGGCTCCATATCTAAGATTCTTTTTCTTGTAATCTTGTTATGACATAGCTTGCAAAGTTTCTTCACTATTTACACCGGACATCCTTTTCCGTATCATGCACAATCACGAATTAAATCCAGTTTTACTCTTAAAATTGCCAATTAGTGAATCAGTAGGTGAATTTCAACTATTTAGTTTGCAATCTTTATTTCTGGGGTTTCATTTTCATATTAATAAAAATTGAATCTGGTACAATTTAGATTCAATTAATCTTCAAATTTTTTAATAACTCCCTTCACACAATGTACAACACTCCAATGTGATGCGTAGTAAGATGCTATTGTGCTGGTAGGCTACCTTGTTAAATGATAAATATAAGTGAAGGAGAATAAAAAAAGAAAACAATTTATTCGAAGAAACACGTGTCATGGAAAATAGAAAGAGAAGCAAAAGTGAATGGAGGTGCTTCGTCTGAGCAAAGGTCACGGACGATGCAATACTAGGAGTATGATTGCTTTCAGTCAAAAGATTTCAAATTAATGGCCAGTTAACTTGAGAAGACCGCAACATGTAACTTAGTTATTGGGAATATACATTTAAAACAATTCACTCTTGAAGAAAACTGTGTAGAACATACTGATAGGATAAAAAAGCATCAACAATAAAAATAATTATTATTCTTTGGGTATTCTTTATTAACTTGGATGGCTGCTGTAAAAGTAAAAACGATCATTATTGCATTATTCTGAACTTCTTTCTAAATGTGAAGCTATAATCATATAATTTTTAATATTCAGTGAAAATATAAACAAAATTTTTTTTTTCCAATGGCTCAACAGCCCTATGAAGGGCCGAGTCCTACCAGCTGGTTGCCAGTTTCATATTCACTGCACTATACAGTCCGTCCAAGCAAAGGAGGTACCCCGGCAAGTCGGGAAAACGACCCAGCCCGGCCAATACCGACTCTAAAGCCATAAATTCATAAATAGATCCCACACATTCCGGAACCAACACTTACAGAGCCGAAGTCACATGATGCATGAGTCACAGAGCTTGGTGATGTAATTTTAATAATTTTCAATCGTCTTGGCTTGTAATATTAATTGAAAAAGTTAATTTTTAGTAATTAATTATGTATGTTTCATTGATTATACAGTATTTCTAGTTTCTTATAGTACCAGAAATCAGTAGAACCTATTCAAAACACAAGGTTATCATTTTACAAGAGTAAACAAATACGTGTTTAAAAAGCGTGAGAATTTCTTCAGTCGGTGATTTGAAAAGGATCTAATTAGTGTGCAATACAGGTGGAACCTGGGAAATAATAGATCTCATCAAAATAATTGAAGAGTCGATGTACGGTATTGTTGAGAGAATTTTAATTTTATATTAATAGAGCTGGACATATACGAGTATGTAATAATAATGCATTGAGTTGTATAATGTATAGTCCTCAATGACGGTAATGATAATCTATAATTTACTACGTTATTATTTGAAACTGAATAACTCCAAGGAAATCAACTAGAGTTGACAGTGCATATAAAAAATGTCATATCACCTCAAATTTTGCTAATTACAAAAATCCGGCTCTAAAGTTTTGAAACTTGTTTATTACTTTTCCATCAAGAGTAGTGAAAATTGTTTCTTAGTATCACAAATTTTAATCCAACTCATCTAATCATGACATCCTAACTTTTCAAGTTAACTTGATCAAGTTCCAAGGTCAAGTTACATCATTTATTCAACCATCAAGACTATGTTACTCAATTTTCTCAGACAATTTGTTTTCATAATAGATGCTAATTTTGTCATCTTGGGTAGAGTTTGCAACTAATTTGAATTCCCAATTTCAAACTCCATTATTACGGCTTATACTTTTTCGTTCTTTTTTCAACGCTATCTTCACTCTATCTTCATAGATTAATTCAAATTCTTTAATACAGTTTATGAGGAATCTGCAGAAGATTAAGGTTTGATAGATATGCTAAGCCCTTACCATACAAGGAGCTTATGATCCTTCTTTTTATTGTTTCACGCCTTCTAATTTATTTTCAAGGTTGTGGCGTTAAATTTTTTAAAGTTGTCATTATATTATGATGTTCACAACGCACAGTAGGCCTATTCATATACTGTATGCTGTGAGTAACAATAATATAGCGTACAATAAAAAATTCTGTATAATTTATTTATTTATTTATTTCATCAAAATAATACAGTAAAGGAGAGAAAAAACAGGCGTAAGCCCAAAACTTCTACACCAATTTCGATTAAAATGTCCAATAATGTACTATACCGCACTGCACTGCTATGTATCAAGTGTACCTGTTTATTATTTAGTATAAAATTTCATGTCCCATCAAGTAGCTGTCACAGTAGGAGGTTCTCACAGATTTTTGTAAATTACAAGTACAAGTACACGTACACAAATTGCTAGTACAATAAATATTATAAGTACACCAATGACAAGTGCAATAAATATAAGTACACCAATTACAATACAATAAATATAAGTACACCAAGCAAGTACAAGTACACCTAGTAAAAGTACACCAATTGCAAGTACACAAAGTACTTATACAAGTTGGAGGAAATAAAATGAACAATATGAGAAAATTTAGGGTTCGCCAATGAAGTGGGACGATTTGAATAAGTAACAAATTGTTTAAGAAATTGTATTATGGAATTTTTTCATCATAAATGACATAAATAGAAAGTAGAAATGTAGCATTCAGTGTACAATAAGTGAAAAATCATTTTTTCGAATATAACATCTTCCAAATGTCCTCCATTGGAATCTTTATGCACTTCTGCAGCCGGGCCTGGAAGTTTCCCATGACATTTCGCAGCATATTGAGTGGTATTCCTCCAATCTCATTTTGAATCCGTTGTTATAGAGCTACTTGGATAGTTCAGGGTGGATCGCTTAGGAAAACTCTTGTTTTTAAGTAGGCCCATAGAAAAAAGTCACAAGTTGATAAATCTGGAGAGCGAGGGGGCCAAGGGATATCCCCGTTTCGAGAAATGATGCGGCTTGGAAACAAAGCATTCACAGCATTCATGGCAATTCTCGCAGTGTGGCTTGTTGCCCCATATTGTTTGTTTATTCAATGGAAAACGGGCGAGTTTTGGTGTAAGAAAGTTATTAATCATTTCGATGTAACGCACAAAGTTCAAAGTCACAGCAAATCTACCCGTTTCTTCCAGGCCCGGCTGCAAAAGTGCATAGATTCCAATGGAGGACATTTGGAAGATGATATATTCAAAAAATTATTTTTAACTTATTGTACACTTAATGGCTACATTTCTACTTTCTATTTATGGTGAAAAATAACAAAAATACAATTTCTTGAACAACCTGTTGGTTATTCAAATCGTCCCACTTCATTGGCGAACTTTGTATTTTATAAGTTTCAAAAAACAAATATTATTTCATCTTGGAAAATTGTTTTCCTGTGATACATTCGATACATTTCCACTCTTACGCCCACATAAACGGATATAGTATATATTGGCTAATTATTTATTGTAAAACAATCACGGTTCCAATCTCTCCCATTATTTCCAATAGGATTTAAATTTAATACTTTCCCCCTTCAAATCATTCTGAAATCTATCCTGAATAAGATGATTACTTGTTAGCCAATTACAGACCTCATTTTATTCTAACACTAGACTTGTTTCCTGAATTTATCATTACCGGTATTACTTTAATTTCATTGAAATCAATGCTTTTAATAGAAATGTTCAGCCGAGCATATCTTTTCTATTCAGTTGGTTGTTCAAGTTACTTCTCTACTCATGTAACGTTCTGTTTTCCCAATTAGAAAACTAAGAACTCTATATGATATGTTAGAACATCCGTTTAAATAGTAAACTTCTCAGAATTGTTTTAACTTTTATTCAATTATCATGGCGATTGTGTAATAGAATTGGCCTAATTATTGTACCTACTGTACAATACTACAATTTTACCATTGATATGCATGATGATAAATAATAGCTGTTAACATTGTGGTTCATGAATTATTGAATTATTCAATATCGTATTTAACTAGTTTATTTGCTTTGATTATTATAAATATTAGTTAAGAGTCCTTCCTCTATTCTGTCTTAAATCCGCCTTATATCTCTTTATTAATAATATTATTCAACACTCACTAATTTATTATTATTCAACTACAATCTATGTCCTTGATGGAACTGTAATGAGAATGGTCTGAGAATTAAAATAATAAATTATGATAATCAGATAGTTTTGTACAATACAGTTCTGTTTCATATAAAATTTACACAAATTGGTACTGAAAATGTTTCAATTATGTTAAATTCGTCAGTTTTGATAAACTTTCAAATTTATTAATGTGTTAGTATAAATTTTATTCAGATTTATAATTTCAATTCAAAAAATTCAATTATTCACATTTCTAATAATTTTTTTACGTTTTGCTAAGTAGCATTTTGTAACAAAAAACAAATTAATTGAAAATTGAAAACTGACTATTTCTTTAAATATATGATGCCTCTTTCTCAAGATATAAAGTAGCTAACTGGTTTCAAAGCAACATTCACAACCTATGCCAATTAGCTGATGATTATTTCGAACGGGGTTCGCTGAACCGGGCTTTTTCTGCATAATACTTGGTTGACATGAATTTTCAAACCAGTTTCATTACCTGTGAACTTCATACTTCATCCTCTATAGATCCTGAACTGGATTAAGTTAAAATACGTTACTCTAGCTTTTATCTCAACTACACATTGTTCTTATATTTCAAGTAGTCTTTCACACATTTATTATTGTGGCACAGATAATAAATCAAGTAGCCTATGTACAAACGGGTTGTTTATTGAACATCATTTACATTGTAATATCAAAAATATTTAATCTTGCTCAACAACTTTGAATGTGTTGAAAAATTTCAGTACCAAGATTCCGAGTCATTCTTGGCACTTTTAAATCGTAGTTGAAAATGTTAATTTCTTACTAGTTCAATTGTTTCATGACCGTGAACTTAGCTATGACATTACACGTGTATGTCAACAACCATTTTCAACCATTTTAGTATGGAACTATTTTCCATTAGCCCAAATTTATTTCTTTGTTTGGTGTCAATGAATAGACAATTAACTTAACTTTCATATCTATGAACTGACTACACATCACTATCACATTTATCAATATTAAAATATGAGGTTCTACATTTTTTTATCCAGACTTTTGAACATTTTATAATATTATAGAATTTTATTTGCTCTTGCGCTTGAAAATTGAAATGTTTGCCAAAGAGGCATGAGTGTTTTAATGTTGTCCACTAAATAAAATGCATCCTCTTTAGTATTTACCGAAGAATTTTTACCTTTGCGTTATTTATTATTATTGTTCGTTGTGTACCTGTGTCAGTTCCTTCTGTGCCTGGTTATCAACGTTTAAAATTATTCACATTTGCAGTAAATTTATTTATTGATTATCACATTCTTCAACCTTTTTTAGTATATATACATGTTTCATGCGTCATGATTCCATTTACTTCTAATTCTATTTATTTGTTCCTGTCACTACTTGTTATCAGTTTTCGTAATTTTATCTTCAAGATTCTCGCGAATCCGGTTCTTTAAATTGCATCGTCGGTTGGGTCAAGATCCATACATGACTGACTCAACCAGGCGGAGACAGAGATTGGCTAACAAGTATTTCAGTCTTTAATTTTTACTGGGATAACAGGATTGGTTACATTTTATCAGGCGAATGTCAAACCACTCTTTGAAATGCACTTTTAAGTGTCAATAATGTACTTTACTTAACGGTTATGAAATATTATAGACTTTATCCTAATTTTTATTTTTAATTCAAGTTGAAAAATGTTTTCATCCTTCAATTTTTCTCTTTTTCAGATCAACTATATTTTGGCAATCCTCAGTAATCTTCGGGTGAAGCTTTGACACTACAGTACTTTGAAATTTGAATTCGCAGTAGCTACGATTTGATGTGAGTATATTACTTGCCTGAAATTCAATTTTCAGTCAATATATAAAATGCATAATCCTTTAGTTTATCGCTTATATTACTAGGCTCTCCACTTATAAAAGTCATATGCATATGTTTTATGTTTTACAAGAGATCGTCTGTAGTTGAGTAGTTTGATACGGGCTTCTCCTTCTATAACAAGATTTGCCTGAGAGCCTCTAAGCATAGTTCCCTTCAATAGGTAGTGAGGAATTTAGAATAGGTAGTACCTTTAATTGAAGGTAGCTGTGCTTCAAGTCGATTAAATCGTTTATTTTTCTGTATGTTGCATTAAAAATGATTGAAAATTTTAGGTTAGTGTGTATTTTTTGTGTTCAACTAAAGGGATTAAATAACCTATGTTGTAGGTTTTGAATTAATGACCAAATACTTCATGATTATGTTGTAGCTATCTGTCTAATAATAATTCTTAAATAATTATTACAGTCTCTTCAATTGATTGTAAGTTTTTTTTTAATTAATATGAATACATAATAATCAAATACATTAATTTGACGAATTAAATTTCTTTTAATAGAGATGATGAATCATAACTGCTTATAAAAACCATAAAAGAGTAAAATGCTAGAGAATCGCAATATGAATTTCAGTAACCGGCATTAAGTATACACGAAACAGAAGGTTGACTAACATCAAATTATTGCGATAGGAAGACTGGATTCGGAGTAGAACCAAAACTTGGCTCTCCATCGGCACCATATACAAAGTATTATATACTATGTAGTATATCTAGGCCGTCAACGGAATAGAAATGAACAAGAGACTTTTCCTTTTCACCTATCCATTCGTCATTTCCTCGTTTCCACCTCATTCTTGGCTCCGCCCCGCACTCTCAACCAATGTTGAAATGACTGGTTTTCGCCCATTTATCGGTTACTTTATATCAGCCGTTTGTTTCGACACGTTCAGACCACCACCGGTTAAGTTCACGCAGCTACATTATGTACAGCACTTGAACTTTCAGTAATTGGCGACTTTCAACATCTTCTAAATACTAGTAGATTATATTTTTGATGAATATATTGGTTTCGCTGTTGTTTAGCCTCTTGGAATTTATGCACTGAAGTTTTTTAATTTTGTTTCTCGATAGATAATGTGATAAAACTCATAACAATAATGATTTCTTACATATGTGAGGATTCTTTCTAATTTCACAGGATTTTATCATTCCAGCAATATTCACTGTATTAGAGTATCAGAACTTAGTTCGATGTGTTCAATCTCTGAACTTTTGGATTTTTTGACCGGCGCTTGAGATGGAATCATGTCTATTGGAAACAGAACAGGGTGGAACCTTTCTGGTCAAAAAGATCGATATTAGTGTTCGTTATTGGGTTATAGGTGCAATGAGAGAAAATTACTTAGCCTAATTCGCCTTTACTTATTATTAAACAATTTCATAAATCATAAATAGATTTCAGATGTAGGCCTATAGTTTAAAGTTGTGAATTATGGGCACTTTAGGCCCAAACTTCAATAGACCTAGTAGAAAGTAGATCATAGGTAGACCTCAGTAGACGTAGTAAAATCAATCTCTGAGATGAATTGCTCGATGCGATATTCATTTATCACAGATTTTCCAACATGATATTGCTTAGATGTGTTAACTGCTCACAGTGATTTCATAAAAGTACCTATTAAATTGAGCTGTTATTCTTTAATGCGAATAGGGTAAAAAGTTGGATGGTATAGTTTTTACATGGTTCTGTGGGTTTTTAATTTATCAAGATATCTACTTTTGTTGGAATAGCTTTCGAAACATTAGTTCAAATTTTGTCTTCAACATGATAATAGTCAAGTCAAGATACCTGAAATATTCCACTAGTGGCGCAAGCTAATTGACTTCTCACTTCTGACCATCTAGACAATCTCTATGAACGAATTTATTAAGTCCTCAATTTCTAATACCCTAATATGCACCATTCAAATGTCAGTTAATGTTGGAACAAAAGCGGTCTAATTTAATTGACCGATCTCTTTACCACTTGAAGGTCTCTGTTATTAAATGCCGGCCGCCTTTCAATTAGTTTATGCTGCACAGGTAAGATGCTCCTATAATGGTCCTTTCTATTTCCACTGTAATGTATGGCCTTGCATCTGACCACCTTCTTCCAACCAACCATCAATCATCTCTAAAGGATATTTCATAGATATCTTAATAGAGTAAAGTCTGTCCGTACCACCTTTTAGTAGAGACTTTCATTCATTTCGATATAGTCTGTCCAAGCAGAGAAGACATTCTGGTAAGTTGAAAAAATGACTCCAGCTCGATCAATATTGGTTGAATAATCAGGGTTTAAATTGTAGATTGGAATGTCTCCTACAATTTGAAACTAAATTTTTAATTTTTGAAACAATATTAACCGAGCTGGAGTCATTTGGCAGAATGTCTTCTCTGCTTGGACAGACTATTTATTATTGTCTTGGCTAACCAAAATTTGATAAGCGGGAATGTCCTCGACTCTTAAAAGCCTTGGAGATTTTGCTCTCCAACTATCTCTCTATTCCAACTATTTCTCTCTCTTTTTAACTCACTCTCTTTCTCTTCCTCTTTCTCCCACTGTTTCTCCTTCTCTATCTCTCTCACTCCCCCGTCACTCTTTCTCCTCTCATTTCCACTCTCTCTTTCTCTCTATCTCTCCCACTCTCACTCATTCTTCATTTTCTCTCTGTATTGATACATCTTTTTTTCTCTCAGGAGATTAATATTTTAAATCTAAACTGAATATTTTGTAGTTCACACAATTCAACTTATCTAATCCCTTTATATCTATCCTTAATGTCCTCTTTCACAATTCACAAAATGTTATTTACATTATTATATTCTCTCCACTTAATCTTTCTACTCTTTCTGGATGCAGTTGAAGTGAGAGTGAATAAGATGACCTTCATAATAGTGCAGTTCAAGTTTGATTCTGTTATGAAAGCGTAACTTAAACCGCATGCAGAGGTGAAGGTAGTTCATTGGTCAAAAACTTGCTATTTCATAATAGTATGTCTTTAGGACATAATTATGTTGAAGGATGTGGGTTTGATAAGGTATAGACCGTAGCATTAAGATTCCTGAAGTGTGTTTTGAAACAATATTCTCTAGATTTTGAGAAACAGAAAGGAAAATTACAACACCCATAAGTTACTACTCTATGGATTTTGAGAGAAAATTAATGTAGTTGAAATTGCCATAATCATATACATTAACTTCTATTGCAAAAAAAATCATTTTGAAGACCCACCTCTTATTATAGTCTGTCCAAACAAGGAAGGCATTCTGATGGTAAAATGGCTTCAGATCGGTCAATATTGACTCAAAAATTATAAATTTGGTCCCACATTGTAGATACAAATGTTTCCTACGTTTGAAACTAAGTTTATAATTTTTTAACTAATATTGGGTAGATATACCAAGGTAGAGTCATTTTCCCTAATTGCCAGAATGTCTTCTTTGCTTGGACAGACTATAGAAAGAATGGAACCTATTATTTTCAAGGACATTGCAGAACCGCATTATTTTGAAAGCAATATGTTTCCCATTCTTTGAATAAATATGCTCAAAAATGAACCATCCAACAGCTCAGTTCGATTATGTTTGAATAAAGCTTTGAAGAAAATTAATCAAGCTATTGTATATCAGTGTGAGCTGAAACTCAATGAATTTGGTAAAATTCTGAATTAACTTTGAGGAATTTACACTTCATTACTCTTTGATTACTAACAGTACAACCGAAAAATTCCAATAAAATTTCAGGATGGAAAATCCCTGTACTCGAATATAATTGGGTAGCTGCTTTTTACCGTCTTCATAATAATGACAGTAATTTGCAAGAATGCATCCCATTCATGATCGTTTTTAGTCTGGAAATGAATTTTAAGAGCTATTAAGCATCCCAATTTTATTCTCATGATGCAATCTATGGATCATTAAAGAGTCAGAATCACCGTTCATGATATACCTTAGGTAGCCTATCAATAAATAATTGTTAGAAATTATCAAGTTGCAGGAATGAAATTATCAAATAAGACAAAAGACCGATCAACCTTGGGATAACGCTTCAAATTTTTGAAAAACATAGCTTGTTTCTTGATTTGTGTCCACGGACATAAAAATTCATTTTTGAATTTAACAAGTCTGCATTTTATTGGGTCAGGTCTGGAACTAGAAGTTAAAATCTTTCTTGTCATGCTTTTCTAAAAAATATCTCATGATATTTCTCACGAGAGTATTTTTTCCTATGTGTTTGTTGAAAAATATTATTTCACACCATTATAAGGTGAAATATTATTATAATTTCTCTATATTTCAATACCATTTTAGCATTTCATATATTATCTATGAATTTTTGGTCATACCTAACTTCGATAAATGTTCAAATAAAATATTTTATTGAACAACGATCACCTTTTCAAGTATAAAAGAATTATCTTATTAAAGCTTCACTTTTCAGTAGATCCTTATCCTATTGAAGCCTTACTTAACATATATTTCACTTACGTTGAAAGCCAGCAATTATTTCGAACAATAAAAGTTGCTTTATATTACTAATGTTTCCATTTAGAGTTTGTAATTGCAAAATCAAAATTACTACTGATTATTTTCAACATTTCTCCAATCGAACCTTATTTAATTTGTAATTGATTTCTCAATAGCTTATTCTTATTTTCTAATTGATCTGAGCCTATAATGTTTATCAAGCATTTCTTTCTTACAAACAATGGAATGTTTTAGTTGGTACTTTATAGTAACTTGGCCTCAAATTATGTTTCTGTTGTGAGGTATTCTTGGTGATTTCTCATCCCAAAAACAATGCTATTTGCTGAATTTACACTTTACTTATTTCCATTTCTACCCAATAATACTTAACATATGATTATATTCATTATTCATTAATTATTCATGCATTAAAGTTTATTTCCACTTATACATATTTATTACACATGGTAAAATAAATATTATTATCACACATGGTGACAGAGACTTTACAATCAGATTTTCACCTTTTTAATCCAGGTTCACTTTACCTCAAAAAATCGACTTATTGATTATTTTTCTGTTCGTTTTCTAGATAATACTCAAAATACTATTGCTATTTTTAAGAAGATTGTCACGTACTTTCCACTTGTTTCATATTTCACACTCAATAGTAGTTACACTTAATATATCATGCAATTATGGATTCTTTAAGATAAAATCTTTCTTGTGTCCTTCTCACACTGTCAGTGGCAGACTCATACTCTGATATGTCTAGTGATCAATATATTTCTTGATAGAATAGGCTTATAGAATAATCAAATCACAGAAAATCAGGAGAACCTGTTATAGGTTTATTTAGATGAGAGAGAAGAGATATGTGAAGTAATCACAAAAATTGTGATCGGCAAGTTGAAAATGTCTCTATAAATGACTTGCTTACCATTAATGTAAAATCATTGATAAAACTTAATATTCACATACCTGGTTACATTTCAGACTCATTTACAGTCTTATTGACTGCTAATTAGCAGGTTTCATTAATAAAAATATAAATTAGCTAATTAGAAAAAATTTCTTCAGAAAAACTAAAAAATAAAATTCAAAGATCTCAACTGGTTTCACTTCAGATTCAATTATCGTGATATTGACTGTTAATTAGTAGGGAATATTTCGAAATTGATCAAATATACAAAATATTAAATACTTCAAATTTAAAAATCTTACCTGATTTCATGTAAGATTCGATGATAGGCATCTTGACGTTGTTGGATTCTGCTACCCAGTAGGAAATATTCCGAAATTTATGCTAAACGACCGAATCACGCTGCTAGCGTGAACAACAATGCGCTGCAACAATCAGTTTAGGCTACAATGGAATTTTCTTGAAATTTGTTAACCGTGAATAAACTGGAGCAACTAATCAGTCAGTACTAATCAATTGAAATAGTGTAATAAATGTGAAACAACGGCAGGCTGGTGAAACACCGATCTAGCTTCGGATATAGCGATCTAGCGTCGGATGTAGCGATATAGCGCATTAGCGTCCAGCGTCTAGCGTCGTTGGTGGACGACTGACGGATGGAAGCTGCATGCAATGCTGGGAGACGCTTCACCGGCGTTAGTCGTTTCGTTGTTGGGAGGTGGAGAGGCTACCTAGACATGATCCGGACCTTGCTTAAGTCTGTCCAAGCATGAAGACATTCTGGCAAGATTACTCCAGCTTGGTCAATATTTGTTCAAAAATTATAAATATTGTCTTAATAGTAGATCAAATTGTTTCCTACGATTTGAGATCAAATTGATAATTTTTGAACCAATATTGACCGAGCTTGAGTCATTCTCCCATCTTGCCAGAGGGTGTTCTTTGCTTGGACAGACTATACCTGGACATAATCCGGACCCTGCCACTGATGCAAACCACGCTACTGCGGACATGTTGCTGCTCGTATCCTGCACGCAAGCTGAGTCTTTTTAGTAGGATGTGGAAAATTCTTCTTTCTCTGTATCATTCAAATACTTCTTCTAATGTACCTAATGGTTACACATATAAAATTTATTTTTATAAATGTGGATAAAACGGTACTTGGATTTTCAATTTATTCAAATAGCATTAGTGGTAAACTCTACAAGGTTCTGAATATTTAGATTGGATTTTTTGTATCAAAATTTATAGTTTTTTTTTAACTGAAAATATTTAATAAAATAGCACCAGTGATAACCCTCTACAAGAAATTGAACATTTTGATTTGATTTTTTCGAAGATCGAAATTCTCAGTTTTTTAAAGCTGAAAAATTCTATTAAAATAGCATCAGTGGTAACCCTCTGCAAGGAATTGAACATTTATATTTGATTTTCACAATGATAATACTCGTAAAATAATAATTCATAGTTTTTAAAGCTGAGAATATTTATTAAAATAGCATCAGTTTTAACCTTCTACAAGAAATTGGGCATTTTTTCGAAGATTAAAATTAATAGTTTTTTAAAGCTGAAAATATAATTTAATAGTTCTACAAAGCATTGAAAATGTCTTCATCATCTGTATACTGTACATCACCTAAGTAGTAGTATATCACTAAGTAGTAGTAGCAGCAGATTTTATCTGATTGAAACGGCAGAGTTAGGCTACCATACTATAATTGGATGACATTTTTGTAAAAGGTATTCAAGAATATGATGTAAACATTCGTAAACATTCAAGAAGATCGCTTACATTTAATTGGACATGTTCATTTTTTTCTATCGAGGAAGTTTCTGAAACTTTTTTCTGAGGGTTATGTCCATATGGGCATTTTAGGTAGTCGGGACCGACGGCTTTTCGTCTCCTCCGAAAGACGGGATGACCGTATTTATGAGATTGTGCTGTGGTCAAAAACTGTTTGGTGAAGAATCGAACCTGGTTATCAGACCGGCGCGTTATCACTCACTCCAACGAGCCACCCAATATATTCAAATGGATAATTGAAATGATATAAATATTTTAATTACATAGGCCTACCGTGTATAAAATATGGAATATTTAATATGAACTATAAATAATTGATGTATGTTATTATAATGATGTCTTTACAAATTTATCATTAGAGTTTTAAAATCTACCTTAAATGAGTTGGGTGCGGATCCTAAACATTTTGATTGTATTTAAAAATCAGTCAAAAGTACTGTAGCAGATGCCAGAAGAGCGGTTTCCGATAGCATATCAAATTGAGAGTGTCTTAACATTACATAGACTGTTTCGCTTTTATAGGCCGCTTTCAGGCCGTCTTCAGCAGACATATTTATATAATCGCAAATCACCACTTGTTATTGGTGTTTGTTATAGGCTACCATAAGTTGAATTCCTATGATATAAACCTGAGCTTCTAAGGGGGATTATTGAATTATCATAGTATATCATCGTTATATTAAAGAATCATATTTTAATATTCATAATTACACTATTTTTATTATCATATTTCAATAATTATAGATATTTTGATTATTAGGTTATATTTTTGATAATGATAGGAAAGTGTGGTAGAGTTGACGCCAAAAAGTTAGGCAGTCTCGTCTGTTTCTTGTGCGTTATTTAAAGCATTAATTTATTATATTTTCTGGTTGAAAATAATTTATCTTGACTTAGCTAAATGACAACTCTAATTGACAACATCAGCTGTTGGGTTGCACAAGAAGGAGCAGACCAATCCGCCTAGGAATATGAAAATTAAATGATACCTTACCAATTAATAATATTGAAGACTGAAGCCCAATTATGTTTTTTTATTATTCATACAATTCAATTGTACTTCATACTACTATAAATCGTAAATCACAGTTTTTAAGACCAATGTTAGGAAATGTTACTGAACATGATAATAGGTTTCAAACACCTTGCTCTACACCAACTTAGTATTGGAAAAATCATTAGTCAAACGCTCAAATCAAATCTACTTCGATATATTGTGCTTACTGTATTTGAAAAAATATGTTTTAGGCCTATCTGTTTCATTGTCTTTATCTTGAACATTCAATCACAAATAATTGTTGATTCAAAATGTTGAACTTCTCAAAACTATCCAATTAAGTAGGCCTACTTGCCATATACAGGGTGCGGCAACATAACTTCCTTATTTTAAAACTTTATAAAACGCATTGTATGAATCAGAAAATTTTTATTCGTTTTTTATAATATAGGCACATACATAAAGTTTTGTTTTGCCCAGTTTTGAAGATCTTATCAGTTGGGTGACGTCCCCCATTCTCCATACACTGAGTGAACCGATTTTTGGCGTTTGTCATGAGTCCAGCTAGCATAGCAGGCGCTATGTTAGCAATTTCTTCCTGGATGTTGATCTCCAAATCTTGTAGGGTCCTTGGCGCTACTGGGCTGAGACCAATCCTCGATGATTGCATCAAAGGCCTTTGCATTCACCTAAAGTCACAGTGTGGTGTGTAGTTTCCTCAAGTGGAATTATTGGTGCCTGGTTCTTTGAGGAAAATGTCCTAGTGACAGTGAATTCTCACCGGTATGTAAACATGTTAAAGGATTTTTTCCCTCGACTACATGAGTTGGAATCAGTGGAAATTTGTTTCCAACAAGTCGGTGCAACGGCACACACTTCAAGACATCGATGACATGATGACTGTTCTGAGGGAACACTTTCTAGACCGCCTTATCTCAATTAGGGACGATTGGAAGTGACCGGCCCGCTCTCCCGATTTGACTCCTTGTGATTTTTTTCCATCTTTTCTTTGGAATCCCGTGCTTATGTGAACCGTCCAAGGACCCTACAAGATTTTAAGACTAATATCCAGGAAATATTTCCAACATAACGCCTGCTTTGCTTGCTGGAGTCATGACAAACGCCAGAAATCGGTTCACTCAGTGAATGGAGAATGGGGGACGTCACCTACTGATTAGATCTTCAAAATTGGGCAGTACAAAACTTTATGAATGTGCCTATATTATAAAAAACAAATAAAAATTTTCTGATTCATACAAAGCGTTCCATAAAGTTTTACAATAAGGAAGTTATGTTGCCGCATCCTGTATAACTTTGATGATTTACTTTCATCGTGACTTGAGTTTCCAATTTAATCAAAATGAGACAAAACACCATCATATCCTTGTATTCTGATCCATTCAAACTTACTAAGATGAACTACTCAAACTCATTCAAATATTCTGTTTTTAGGGCTCTACTGAACTGAATTAATATTGGTACAATATACAATTGGAATAATATTAATATACAGTACTTTAAAAAGTAGTTTACAGGACTAGAAGGGATCCTGCCTCACTGAAATCAATACTATTCAATGTTAGTATGTATAAAAGTGAGTAATTCATTTTAGTTCTATAAAATGTAATATGAAATTGAAGCTTCGAAGCTTTGGTTATTGACTTCGGGTCGAAAACTAATATTTTCAATACTAAGCTCTTTATATTCTATATTATAAGCTCTTTGAAGCTTTGAAGCTCTTGTGCTTTCAAAAGTGCTTGTGATTTTGTGAAATAGAAGTTCCCTTACAGTTGAGACTCATATCATTCAATTTTGACAATGAATCCTGTGGAAACGGTAATTTTAATTTTTGAACAATTTACTTCTATTTTATTGAAATATACTTTTGTGGTATTTGAGAGTATCAAATCTTGAAACGTGTTACTAAAATGGAAGTATCAATCTAAAACTAAACTAAAACTATGATTGTTGAGCTAAGAGACAAAAGCTACTCCATAGAATAAAATATTTGTTGCACATCAAAGAGATAGATAATCATGTCACAATGAATATATATATTTATGGTGCCATGAAAAAGGTTTCAAAATCATGAGGCATGTTATAGGATTTAGTTTTTTTTATTAACTTTTTCACATATTCATATTTCAACCATGTCAGTACAATCTTAACAAAACTAATTATATAATTCATAAACTATTTACAGAACATTTCAAAATTCAATATAGAAAGAAATCTTCACATACTCGTAATCATGTACACAATTCTCACATACATAACTTACACATGTAATAACAAATATTCTATCAACCTAATCATTCAGCATATACCTAGTTATATTTTTTCCCATTGCAGAATAATTCTCAATATTGATTCAGATTCAAATATTTTATGATTTGGCTCAAATATTTTACATCTATATGAAGATTTGAATATCTATCGTAACAAATTTCATTACTTTCTAAGTAATTGTATTGATTTTTAAATTAACTCAACTATTTATTCTTTATAGTCTTCTGTAAGAATTTTTTTGAAAAGTAGCTTCTAGATTGAAAGGATCTCATTTTCAATTTTTTAATCAAATTATACCTTCTCTGTCAGTACTGGAAAAGTTTGCTCATTTTTTACTTCATTATAAGTAAATTATTAACATATCTTAATGAAATTTATTGTATTTGATGAGATGTTGTGGTATCTTTCCATAATGAATTGAAAACACAGAATTTTGTCTGTACCACTGTTTAGTGGTACTGTTTACTGTTTAAACAGTGGTACAGACAAAATTCTGTGTTTTCAATTCATTATATCTTAATGACTTCCATTACTTCATTTGGATTACCTTCCTCATTTCAATTACAATTATCTCTTACTGTCTATCTCTTACTGTACGAAAAGTTCCTTGTACAGTGCTTACTAAGATTCAAGAACAATTATAATCCTTGGTTTTTTACATCCTCAATGCATTTTCCATTGCTAATGGTTGTACTATTCCATAAACTCCATATTTCTCTCCAATAGAAATTATTGCTTGTAGCTTTACGCAGTAGCATACTGTAGGCTACTTCCCTAGACTATAATCAACCTGTTTTAATAACATTTTACTTGCAATCTCACTTGAACAACTTCAATATTCGCAATGATCGTAACATTTATCTAACATGGAACCGATAAAACAGTGAAATCCTGTGAACTTCAAATAGATTGCAAATTTTTATCAAAATTTAAATATAAAGCTTTTATAGATTTCAAAGATATGAGGGTAAACGTGAGAATTTATATTTAGTACATCTTTACTTCGTCTTTGTTATTTTTGTCACTGTTTCACTTCAACTACAGTATATTTTACAGTACAATTATTTTAATTATTGAACTGTTTATCATTCTATTTTTTCAAATAGCATTGAGTAAGTATGCATTTTCGTAAATTGCTCAACCTAGAAAGGTGGTACAAAATTAGTTTCTGTATGAATTTGAATAGATGTTAATCAATCATTGAATAAAAAGACTAGATATTAACAAACCATAGTTTTTTCCATTTGTGGTTAGATAATATCGAGTATTTCTTATTCAGTATGGATTAATACCTCAATATCACCTCTACAACTACAGAAAAGTTAATCAATCACCTGGAATAGTTTTCTCAATAAGTCTGCATGCTTGTTTCTGATTTCAAAATATCAGAACAAAAGTAGATTAGCTCTAATAATTGGACAATAAAGTCAAGACATTGTCATAAACAAGTTCTTTCACATCCATGGCAAACAAGTAGTCCATATGGTTGAATGTATCCAAAGGCACTCGGTAGGCACTTACTATGTTTTTCAATTTCTTCGCCAGTTTTGCTATGTCCTGTAAATGAAAACAAGAATAGTGTGAGAAACTTAAATTTAAAATATATTATTTCTTTGAAGGCAATACAATTTTATTTGAATCAATCACAACTTTATATTTTATTATAGGTTCTGGAATTTTGCGTTGTGTGCTCCTCAATAGTTCTTGAAAGTGAGAATAAAATTCTTAAACTATTTGGATCATTTGTAGAATAGGGTTCCCCAATAGACAGACAGGTCTATATTAATTCTAAATGTTATACTACATCAATAATTTGAAGCTTGGAGCTTCGGATATTCTTCTATCTAATCAACTTCCCTTACATTTTTGCCAACGACGCTCAATCTTTTCCATGCCCATATTGAATCTATACAATATTGGAAAATTGTTAATTTTCAGTCTCGAATGGTAGAAAATATTCTGCTCTACATTTTTAGAACAAATTTATGAGTTTTTTAACCAATATTGAACGAGTTAGAGTAATTTGCTATTCTCTACTCTGACTGATATAGTGACACGTTAACAAAAACAAAACGCGAGATTCAGAACCGCGGGCCTGGAGGATTGCCTCCATGACAACTTTTGAGTTCACGCTCATTTCACGTCAAAATCAAGGAATGCTGACTAATTGTTGGCAGGACTATTACACCCTCTTACACCCTGGACCTAGTCCTAAGTGAGTATTCTCAAAATATTCTTAGTTCCTAACATATTCTCAAAATGAAAGGAACATTTGGGTTCTCCAATACTACCACTACTACTGAAGGTATGCTTCAGTACCGATGATGAAGTCAAGGGAGCAGTGAAGCTATCCCTTGAAGTTTGGCGCAAGAATCCCACATCATGGGTACAGAAAAATTGAAGCATTACCTGTTGGAACGTTTGGACAGAAACGGCGATAAGATATAAAAATATATAAAGTTTCAAGCTTCAAATTAATTTATAACATTTGGTTAAAATATGTAACTGTCTATCAAATCATTACTTGTCACTTTTATCATTACCTATAGGAGAAGAAGTGTCAAACTGATTACTATTTAACTATAGCATTTTTATAAAGTGATAATAATATTTATTATTAATCGCAGTTCTATCTAATAGTATTTTCAATTCATTCACATCTTGTTTTGTGTCAACTGTTTCATGTTATATTATATTACATTATTGTTGTTATCAAAAGTCAAAAGTCAAAAATAATTTATTTCCTTTAAACATAATTACAATGAAAGGTTCACATACAAAATTATAGGAGATCTGTCCCTTCATAGGCATAAGCCTGTGGTGAAGAGGAGTTGATACCAAAAAAGATACAATAAAGAACCTATCAAAGAATATAAATGGAGAAATTATTGTCTTTTATTATGAATGCTTACTCCCATTCCTGTCAACTATTATATTTATGCAGATATGAACAAAGAATTTATGGATTAACTAATGTATAAGATTAACATTACAATAATTAGGTAGCCTATTCAACACAATATTATAATTCAATAAGTGGTAAGTGAAAAACCTGAGGAACAGCAGCAATGAGACAACTCATACAAGGGTTGACCAACACAGAGAACATTACAGGAACAAAAATTCGAATTTACATGAAAGAAATATTAAAAATTATTAAATAAAAAAATATAAGATAAAAATGTAATAGCAAACAAATTGCGATCAATAAAACATAGCTTACAAATGAATTGAGTTATTATATGCCTATTACATCTACATCTATGCCTATTACATCTTACATATTTATCTAAATACTGTTATTTGCCCTATCTATAAACTGAAGTGATAAGGTCTTCTAAAGCACCCCTACCAATTGCTATCAGCCATTTATTTATTAATTTTTTGAAGGTTCCAACTGAATGCGCCTCAGTCTGTCTAACATAGTTATTCTGTACTGTACATTGCAAAAGCGATCAAAACAATAAATTTCAAAAGTAGGTTATTACTCTCGATTAGAATAAAGGAGTACTGTCTATGGCCGATATTAGAAGGGAATATTTCTGTCATATGAAAACATAAAAAAATACGAAATCATATTTTCACCCATTATGTCATATAAGTATAAAACTATTACCATCTAATACCGGCCTATGATCATCTTCTCAATTTATATAATCTGCTTCATGTTTTGATTCATGTTTCACCTTTTTGTCTGCGAGCCAGTCATTATCGCTGAAGAAGAGTGCAACTGGAGCGGTGATCTTGCTGAGTCTGTATGGAGGTGGCTTCTCTTGTCTGTAGATTTTCATATTTGTCTTTTGTCCATAATCGAACCACTTGAAGTCACCTATATCATTAAAATGTATAATTAATGTAATGACATTATAACAGGTGATGGTTCTATTTAGTACTTCATAGTATTGTATCATATAGAGACAAGATAATAGCTACGGAAGATACCTTCAATAGAGAGCCCAGACCTAATAAATAGCAACATTCCACCCCAGAAAATAATATTTTGGTATAATCCAAGGCTATTAATAGGTTATTGAGTAGTTGTGAAGTTGATATTTTGAGAAGACAAGAAGTTGTCAAACCACTGATTTATTAGAAAATCGAGATACCGGTTTCGGTTGTTACACCATTATCAATCTCTGGTAAACTCCCAGAGTGGTGTATGTCTCATATGATGAGAATGCGTGCAGTTACAAATCATTCATTTTGACTTAGTTTTTCCTCTCTTTTAAGCATAATTTACTTGAAATATTATCATGAAACGTTTATCTTAGAAATCCTCTTGTGTTTTCTGTACTGGATTATGATAGAAATTAGCATGTGAGATTGGAAATTGAGAATTATGTCTCAAGATGGCTATGATTTGTAGAAAATCAAATGTGATTCACACTAGAAACGCATCTGTTGAAAAGGCTGATTTGAAAATTATTTAAATGCTTTTAAATGGACCGAGTTTCCTACTCTATATATTTGCCACGTTTCAGGTCATGGCTTTATCGAAGGTAGCTATGCTGATGGTATTCATATTCTCTTTACTGTATTCATTCAACGTGAAAGAAATTAATGTAAATCTTGAATTCCTCTGTTTCTAGATATTGAAGAACAAACTAGCTAGGTGCTTGTAAAAAACCTGGTGCCTAGAAATTTAGAAGACCTCTAATTCATAAAGAAGACGTACATAGTAAGTAAGTAGAGTGATTGAGTTTTTTATAATTTTGCAGAACCGCTATTTTAATAAATGTTATTTTTTCACCTCTTGAGGTTTATTGTAAATTTCTCAATATTATTGCTCAAAAGAATATTGTGATTCTTATTGGTGGGAAGACACTACGGGTATGTTCCACCTTCCCTTATTTGATTATGTTTTGGTCACCCATTCAAGATCAGACCTGTTGTCACACCCTGCCAGACACGACACAAACTGACAAAAACACTTTGCTGGAATATTGTTATTTGTCAAATATTCCATCAATTGTACCTACAAAATGACACACTTTACAATAATTTAAGAAACAGAAGCTAAGAGGTAAACAGGTCTGTAATTTTTAAGTGAGTTTTTGTTTGTTCCTGATTTGTGAAGTGGTATGATTACGTTGTAATTGGTATGATATGAAAACTTTGAAATAGAATTATTTTGTAGTTCCATATTTCTCCATCACATTAAGGTGCATATAATTATATATTCTACAATAGTATGGTCTATATTCATATTGATATTATATAAATGAATTTAAATCAATGTATGTAAGTGTGTAGCCTATGCATAACGTTTTTGCGTTTTGATGGACATTATTTGCCTAAACCACACGACAAAAACATTCTATCATGACTTTTTTAAAGAAAGTAGTTGTAGTGTAGTTTAGCTACTTTAAAGTAGTTGAAGTTGTAGCTAACTACTTTTGAAAAGTAGTTTACCCAACACTGATTATAATATTATATTCTTATTGTTTGTTAATATATTTTAGCTCATACCATTCTGCACACTTTGGCCGTAATGCATCAAGCTGTTGGTGGATGTACTGTCAGGAAGAT
Organism: Sogatella furcifera; assembly: GCA_017141385.1. Classification (NCBI taxonomy): domain Eukaryota; kingdom Metazoa; phylum Arthropoda; class Insecta; order Hemiptera; family Delphacidae; genus Sogatella; species Sogatella furcifera. Next base: position 14,526,392 of record CM029554.1, read on the forward strand.
GTCCAAAAATAACCGGCAGCATGGTCTGGAAAGAAGACAAGTTTTGCTCAAGGCTAGTTCAACAAGGTAAATTCTCAGATCACTCATCCAATTTGTCAAAACAATTATAAGATCTAATATCATTATTCATGTCTTGAGGAATTATGGTAGTAATCCATATTGTAATACTTTAGACTAATCAAAATAGTATCAGAGATCTATTAAACTATTATATCTGTATGATGTTACTACTTAGTTTCATATTGAGAAAAAAATTACACAAGTATCATTAATTTTAACCTATTTAGAAGGGTGAATGGTAGTTTGATATTATTATTGGCCATTCTTATAATTCTCAACGCCCATATTCGTGTGAAAATCAAAATGTATTGATGGCAATTTTCTGTAGGCTAGCAAAATACTTAATTATTGATACTAATGTTTTATCATGAAGTAAGCTAGTAAGATATTTAGATGATCCCAATAATCCATTTTCAAACTATTTAATTTGTTATGTAGGGCTACCAATGATGATTTATCAATAAATTCAGAATCCGGGTAATCTTTTTAATTTGTTATACCATGATTAGACTCTTGAAGGCATTTCCTAATACAACTGCACCCAAATTGAGATGTTTTTGTAGAGTGGTATTTGAAAATGACAGAGTCATTAAAATAGAATATTCAATACTATGTCTGATATGGTAAATTATCCTTACTCTATACCTCTATCAATTCCATTATTGTGCAATAATTTCAATATTAATCCCTCATATTGAAGAATTAAATATTTTTGCGCTCTTAGCCCAGGCAAATTAGACTTCTAGCACCTAAAAAATGATGGATGGCTGGAAATGATCTTAAACCACTGTGGACATCCCAAATAAGTTTAATATGAGTTTGCGACGCTTTCTGAGTGGCGCGTAATACAGGGTGCTCAAAAATCACGGAAAATTTGTTCATTTTTTAGTTTTTTGCAACTCACGTCAAAACCAAGCGTCGGACAGAAAAATTTATGATTACAATGTTTTAGTAAATATAATTCTTGAGCGATTGATATCAAATCCAACCCTCTGTGATAAGCGACAACCGAGTTAAGAATTTTTTAAAGTGATATATTTTTTGAGATAAATTGAAATTTGACAATTTTCAATTTTTGATTGTTTATATCTTCTGTAAGTTTTATTAGAAATGTGAAATTCAAAATCCCTGTGGGGATAATTTTATCCTGTACAATTCAAGACCAAGTAGAACTTTCTATCTTGTATATTTTTTGTGCTAGAGCTCTCAACATTGAAAAACATAAAGAATCACTTTTTCAATTTTCCCTACTATCACTATATTCAAAATTCAATTCTAAATGAAGTTTTATTAAAGTTATCAATGCGCTTTTTTATATTGAATAATGGATAATTTGATTCTGCACAATTTCAGATAAAAAATGCATTAATAACTCCAGAACGTCCCACTTTAGAATCAAATTTTGAATATAGTGATAGTAGGGAAAATTGAAAAAGTGATTTTTTATGTTATGTCAATTGTGAATAAATCTAACCTTATCAGCTTGAATTCATGATTTCTACATATCAAATGATAGAGGTGCTTATGCTCTACAATTTAAGCCCAAATACAAATTTTAACTATTGATGGCTTCCAAGATAGACACATTTTAAGACAAATTGTAGCCTTTTTCCCGGTATATGTGAATGAACTCCAAGTACTCAAGGTCGTAAAATTCTCCATTCTTGATCGAATTTGAGAAATGATTTATGCATTTGAACCGCCTTGATGAGCTGAAAACAATGAGCTATAGTTTGTTAAGATCCATTGAATTTTACGAATGTTACAGGTGTCCTTAATTTATTATCCTTGAGTCCTTCTAACTGGAAATAGCCTGAATTGGGGACGGTATGGTGGGTATCATATTGAAATATGATCTAACAAGAAATATTCTGGTAGAAAACTCCAATACAAGGATATAGAGATTTTTTTGGTCATTATTGTTGAAAATTTAATAAAATTTTCAAGTTTAATCAATATTTTATAAGAAATGTTGTGAAAAATTGGTGAATTGATTAATTTGGAATAACCTTATTGCTCTAAATTCAAAATTTCTAATTTGGTATTTCTCCTTGACTATAAATTTATTCTTAATTGAAGTGCTACGGAAAAATGACCTAGTTTCGAACATTATTATTCATAAAAATTTGGTATGAAGACGTTTTGGACATAAGTCTGTGTTTTTAACCAACTTATCTGTAAAATTAATAAATAAATGAAATATTTTATTTTTTGTTGTACAAGGAAATATGTTGAGAGCTCTAGCACAAAAAATATACAAGATAGAAAGTTCTACTTGGTCTTGAATTGTACAGGATAAAATTATCCCCACAGGGATTTTGAATTTCACATTTCTAATAAAACGTACAGAAGATATAAACAATCAAAAATTGAAAATTGTCAAATTTCAATTTATCTCAAAAAATACATCACTTTAAAAAATTCATAACTCGGTTGTCGCTTATCACAGAGGGTTGGATTAGAATATCAATCGCTCAAGAATTTTATTTACTAAAACATTGTAACCATAAATTTTTCTGTCCGACGCTTGGTTTTGACGTGAGTTGCAAAAAACTAGAAAATGAACAAATTTTTCGTGATTTTTGGGTACCCTGAATTACGCGCCACTCAGAAAGCGTCGCAAACTCATATTAAACTTATTTGGCATGTTCACAGTGGTTTGAGATCATTTCCATCCATCCATCATTTTTTAGGTGTTAGGCCCATTTTTTAGTCTAATTTGCCTGGGCTACAAGAATTGATAAAATCATAATTTGTATCACATGCATCTTTAAATCTTTTTCTCTCACACGCTATAATAATTTCATATTCTATATTTTTATTTGGAAGTCTTTGGAAAATTGTGTATCTGTAAAACTGGTTTAATTTAGATGGTTTTGGCTTCACATTCCATTAAGCTACTACTGACAGTTCAGAAACTTGCTCACATATCTATTGTTTTACTCAATTAAGCGATTTTATTCACTCCTTTATTTATTTGACCATCTTATTCTCCAGTAAATACAACAGAAGAATCACCTCATGATTTTTAAGTCGCTATTAAGAAATTTTATCAAGTCAAATTCATAACTATTGGTCTCAAAACATTGCCTATAGATCCGTCTATCAACTAGAACATATTTTTCAAATTTTCATTAAAATTTGAGCCCATCTGTACTCAAGATATCTTACAAACTGAATATCGTACACTTATTGGTTTAGGAACAGTTTTCGGCAGAATGCCTGTTGTACTCACCTGTATTTTACTTATTGAATTAATGCTTATAAAAATATACTATCTTTATATATTGAGAATCATTGATGAAACATTGTTGGTTGAATTTAACAAAAGTTGAATACAAATATGATTACTTCATGGACTTTCAATGTTACTGTACTCCATGACTTCATTGTATAAAGATCTACATCAAAGCAGATCGAACTTGAAGTAAGAATTTTTCTCTTGCTTCCTCTGAGTTGCTATAGTGAGTATAGTCTGTCCAAGCAAAGGATACATTCTGGCAAGATGGGAAAATAACTCCAGCTCTGTAAATATTGGTTCAAAATTTGGTCTCAAATTGTAGATCAGAATGTTTCCTACGATTAGAGACCAAATTTGAACAAATATTTTGTTATTTATTATATTTGAACAATATTTTGAACAAATATTGACCGACAAGGAGTCATTTTCATATCTTGCCAGAATGGCTTCTTCGCTTGAACAGACTCTAGTTTATCAAACTTTAAAAGTAAATTACAAGAAAAATCAGAATCCATTCACTGTATCTTTTGAAAATTACTCTTTTGTATTGTGAGATAAAAGCTTCCACCTGTTGTAGATTTTGATACCAATAATTACAATGTAAAAATTTTACATTAATAATTACAATGATACCATTTTTACAATGTAAAAATTATTATTGTTTTTAGACATCTCATTCGAGAAGCGTTCTCCATTATCAATTATCATTGCTGCAGTTTCTAAAACTAAACGGATCATTATTTTTGTAATGGGACTCGATCAACTGTAAGGCAAATTAACACAAGAATGTAGTACCAGGTCCCTAAAAACTCATAATTCCTCTATTTCTTTCATAGTGAGAGAATTAATTTCTTCTTGTTCCATTCGCTCTGTACAACTCAACCTTTTTTCATCCAAATGAAACAAGCTTAGTAATTTCAAGCTTAGTGATTACAAAAAATGAAGAAAAAGAGTAGAAGATGTAAATACAGTATCAATTTATCTATTAAATATCATGATCATTTGAATTAAATTCGCGAATAATGGCTCTGATAACCAGAAATATATTTTCTTCATGCTTAATCTATTTGTATTCTCTCAGGAAACAAGAATTTCAAATGAATAAATAGGTACCCTGTTGAGCTGTCGTGAGTCATATCCTGCTATGAGAAACAATATATTTGAGCAGATGGTGGATGTGAGTGCTTTCTCCTGACAGAGTTGTCTTCCCAGGGTGGTGACTGCTGTATTCCCAGGTATAAACTCATGTACACCTACAGTGTTCATTGCATTCTGCAGAAAAAACAGTAAATAACGTATTAGAATAAATCAGGATTAGGATGTAATCTCTCGATACAGATTTTATAGATTGAGTATTGATAAATAGATTGAAATTTTACCCTTTAGATGGATCTTCTAGATCTCTCGATATAGGTTATTACACTATTGTAATTTTTTCAACGTGAAAGTCCTTTTCAACATGATTAAGCCACTCACTACTAGACTTGTATCTTTTACGGAATGACACAAGTTTATCCCAGTCATACAGAAACTTCTAAGTTTCATCCAAGATTAAATTTTCTTTGATTTTGTGAAATCGTTTCCAAGTTATCTCGATTTTTTTTATCTATTTATTTTTGTATCCTCTGATAGCCTTTGAAAGGGCTAGCCACTTAGCTTACATGAATTTGTATATAAAAAATCTGGTGTGGTACACTCACACAACTTTCCTTGCCATTCACATTTGCTTAGCCTAATACGAGTAGGCTATCCATTATCCATACCTAGTCATCAGCGAGTGCAAATTTTATTACGCTATTACTTGCTCATCTTCCAATACTAACAGTGAAATTTGCACTCGCCGATGACGCCTCGCGCCTGCCGGCGCTTCGGCTAATCGTGTGTGCAATTTGAAACTTCCACAAGCCCATGATGACTCGCGCCTGTCGGCGCTTCGGCTAGATTTTAGCCAAATTGACTTTGATTTTGAATGAAAGTAGATTTTTTGGTACCTATTCCAATATATCGGATCAAAGAGGTGGAATCGATAATGGATCATACGCTGGTATTTTACCAAAAATCCTATTATATTAAGCAAGCAGTTCCTGTATATGTATGTGGAACCACGGATCTAGACAACGATTTCCTTGAAATTTGAAATGTAATATAACCGTGATGAAAAAATAAGATTGCACCAGGTCTCATGTCCGGGAAAACTCTCTGGCCGGATTAATAAAAGAATTGAATATTCCTTCAGGAATAAGCCCAAGTACTACGTATAATGGTTGTTATCGTTAGCTGACTAACGCTATCCAGCTGGAGTAAATGGAGTTACATTCAAGTCTATAACACATGTTCATGTCAAAAAATTGTGAGAGATGATCACATCAATTTTTAATTTATTTTTTACAATAACATATTTATGTGATTCAACAGTTCGGCTGCAGCTTCAGAGCGAAGCTCGGTACCAGATATTTTATTATGAAACACCAATACTTTTTCCAAATGTTATTTTTGTCTCCTTAAATCCTGATATGGATTGCTTTGATTGCTAGTTTGACGGGATGGCATTGACACAATTTTTGTACACGAGCGGCAAGCACGCTGCCCGCGTTGCTCAACTCCACTTACCGAGCCATGTAGTGCGGGTTGCCTATATACAGATTCATGTAGTGCGGGTTGCCTATCTACAAACTACTTTTCAAGTCTGGGGTGGCGCCCCTGCTAATCTTACACAAAGGGGACATATGCCAGTTGATTGAGCTTATTAATGACTATATAGGGTGTCAGTTTGAAGAGAATAGTTTCAAACATTTTTGAGAAAATCGAGATAGAAATATTGCAAAATCCATTTTTCTCATAAATGCTGCGGATCTTCTGCGATTTTGCCAGGAACGAGACTCATGGCAGTCGATAGGGCTTATAAAGGGCTATTCTGGGTATGAGTTTCAAAAAAATCGTTAGAGCCGTTTTCGAGAAAACCGTGAAAAACACCATTTTTGGCATATTAACCGCCATTTTTTCAGCCATTTTTCGATGAATTTTTTTTAATTTCTTAGAGTCGGGTCCTCATGGTATAAGAACCTTAAGTTCCAAATTTCAAGTCAATCGGTTAATTAGGTATCGAAATATTGCAAAATCCATTTTTCTCAACAATGCTGTGGATCTTATGCGATTTAGCCAGGAACGAGACTCATGGCAGTTGATAGGACTTATATAGGACTATTCTTGATATGAGTTTTAAAAAAAATCGTTAGAGCCGTTTTCGAGAAAATCTTGAAAAACACCATTTTTGGCATATTATCCGCCATTTTCTCCGCCATTTTTCGATGAATTTTTTTGAATTTCTTAGAGTCGGGTGCCCATGGTATAAGAACCTTAAGTTCCAAATTTCAAGTCAATCGGTCAATAAGGGATCGAGATATAGTGTATACAGACATACACACACACACATACACACACACATACACACACACACACAGACCAATACCCAAAAACCACTTTTTTGGACTCAGGGGGCCTTGAAACGGATAGAAAACCTAAAATTGGGGTACCTTAATTTTTTTTGGAAAGCAATACTTTCCTTACCTATGGTAGTAGGTAGGGCAAGGAAAGTAAAAATGTGTATGTAATTAATATCATTGATAAGTCTCATATAAACTTTTTTCCACATTTTTTACTAATAAATTCAGATTCTAATAATCAATTAAAAAGATTCTGCAATAGATTGATAACCGACTTGTGGCTTTTGTTGATATTTTAATGTGTACAATGAATAACATAAATAAGTGCATTGAATTGAACCGAAATCGATATCTATCTATACTGGTATCCACGGTGTCTATTGATTATAAGTGAATCTGTGGTTTGGCATTATCTAGACCCGATTCATGAGACATTAATCAGTTAGCTAATGTGGTACTATAGTCCATTCACGATCACTTGAGACCAAATAAACGAACCTTTTGCGTGTGTGTGTGTGTGTGTGTGTGTGTGTGTGTGTGTGTGTAATGGAAGGTCTTCTTCTATGCGAAAAAATTGGCTGCAGTCGAACAGCTGACTCTTGTCTGGAGCTGTGATTGGCTACAGTCCGACTTGTCTTGAGCTGTGGTTGGTTACAGCTGTTGGTCTGTGGCCAAAAGTTTGCATAGAAGAAGATCTTCCATTACACGCATACACACTCAAAACGTTTGTTGATTCCATCTCAAGTGATCGTGAATAGAGTATAGAACTTATGTGCAACTCTGTACAAACAGTACAGAGGTATGAAATCATGAACATTTATATGATTTTGTCTTACAAAGTAATTTTAATAAGGCATTAGCTAATTTAATGTTGAACCAACTAGGTACTATTCTTGCTATAGTATTAAGAAGGGATTTACTCACACTAACTGGTCCATAGAGTATGCGAAATAGAGGCGATTTGATGTTGGACATGAAGGCGACTGGCGATAGACTGACCATCAGCCGCAGCTTGCGGTTGTACTCGGGTCTCACAGATAGCAGCACGTACATCATTGTGGTGCCCATCGAATGGCCAATGTAGAACAGCTTCTTCTGTTCTGTCTCGCGCAGGATGTAGTCTATCGAAGCAGGCAGATCGTATACTCCCATTTCATGCCAACTGTTAGATAAATAAATTCATTATAATAGTTTTAACAATAATTATTGAAAGTGGATAGGCTATCGGTTGAGTAAAACAATAATTTCATCAATTTTTCTCAATAATGTTTGCACTAAAATTCTATGTTGAATTGCATCAACTAGGATCATCTACTTCAATCTGTCCAAGCAAAGAAGACATTCTTGCAAGATGGGAAAATGACTCAAGCTCGGTTAAAATTTGTTCAAAAATTATTAATTTGTTGTAAGAAACATTCTAATCTATAATTTGAGACCAAATTTTTAATTTTTGAACCAATATTGACCGAGCTGGACTTTTACCCTCTTGTTAGAATGTCTTCTTTGCTTGGAAAGAATATACTTAGTATTTTGAATCACTCCTTGATTTATATTATTGTATCCCTACAAAATTGCATTTTACTGATATTCAACTGCTGTTGCAAACATACCATTTTTTGTATGACCGAATTTTTTCCATCTCTACAATTTTTACTAGAAAGTACGGAACACGGCAGGCACGTGATGTGTAGTCCAAAAATACTTATGCAAGTATACAAGTATGTATGTGTAATGAGATGGGTGGCACCAGTTGAGATCAATTTTCTAGATCCAATATCAAGTGGTAAAAATAATCCTAATAGATGATTCCGGTTGGTGCAGCCTAATATTATACCAACAGTCAACAGTTCACCACTCTCCTTTTCCACATTATCAAACAAAACATTGTAATACAGAAAATACGTGACTCGAAATCAATTAAATATGGAAATATGCCGTTTAAAAATTATCTCTCATCATCATCCCCCTTCCTCTTCTTCCTCAATTACCATCACCTTCATTGATACAGGCTCCTATGGCCTTTAAATGTCACTCTTTACCAAAACATTATTAAAATCAATGCACTCGAGAGGGAATAAAAATAATCTAAATTTATATATAACATGAAATCAATTCTAAAAAATTTGATAAAGGGAATATACACAGTATTCGAATCTTAACATCATCAAGATAAAATTGCTAATCGCCAGAAAATTGAGCCAAAAATTATAATTATCAGGCATACCAATTTGTCGAGTTCTCTTATTATTGTTGAATATTCAATTCGATTCATTGTTGCAGTCTAGGTCTTATACGTCCCTAATATACACACAACCAACTTGAAGAAGTAGAAGGTGGGGAAATCGCTGGAAACACAGAGACTGAATTGAGGTATGAACGATATTTCAAATCTGAACGTGATTCAAAGGCTCAATTCATGATTCATGGTTCAAACAAAATTCTAAAATTTAATCAAACTATAGACATTCAAAGTTGAGATAATTTTAAGAATTCAAACTAAATTTATCAATAACAGTTGAGCAAAAAAATTCGTTTAAACCATCAACTGGCAGAAGTGAAATACATATCTATTATTATCACTCAGTAGACAGTCTATTTGAATAAATTGAAATTATTTTCAAATCAAGTGTTTGATTGAATGCGTTTCTTGTGTGCGTTCTCACATTTGACTTGCTAGAAATCATAGCCATGTTTAGGCAAATTTTTCTATTTGCAACTTATTTTGCTAATTTCTTTCATCAATCAGTACAGAAAACACAAAAGGAATTCTATTAGAAGAGTTTCATGATCATCTTTCATAGAATTTATGCTCAAAATAAAGAAAAACGTGGTCAAAATGAATTATTTGTAACTGTACTCAATGCTTCCATATGGTTAGATCGTAACTACGGTGCTATGTTGCCATTTTATTAGGCCAGGGCCTTCTATTAAAGGGAGCTATGGCCAAAGTCTGTGGCTTAAACCTCTGTTTTGGTAAGTCTATACTTTAAAGTGAGCTTAATTGCTCGACTTCTTACTTGCTTACTGACAAGTGATTGTTATAGCAACAAGTAGTTATTATAATTAATAATATCACTAATATATTAGGGGAAAATAATATTATAGGGCTATTCATTTTGAATTAGATCTGCTATTAACACCCTAAATTCAAAAATATATTATTTTGTATTCATTTACTACATTCTATTGAATCAATAAATTCATTGATTTGAAATGATAATCATCAATTTGAATGAAAAATTACCTAAATTTCCAGTATGCTTTTGAGCTAGTTGACATGTTGGTGTGGCCTCTTGAATAGATTGTCCCTCTCGCATTTCCCATCCACACGTCATAGCCTTGATCTGCTAGGAGAAATCCTAAAAATTGAATGAATATTTCAATAAATAGATGATGATTAAATACTGCAATAAAATCTTTAAATATTTTAAGCATGTTCAAAAGAACACAAAGCATGTACCTCATCACAATCGACTTATTTTCCCATCACTCATTCTTTCTTTGAATGAGAAATTTCTAATAATTATTATAATTCAACCACATTTTGAAAAGTATAATTTCTTGGCTTTTCCTACTCTGCGATTCAACTAATATTAATATCAATAAATAACAAATCGAGAAATAATGACTCATCGTCAAGAATTAGTAAGCCATGTAAGTGATAATCACTTACTAGTCGCTAAATTGCTTAAGTGATTTAATAATCACTTACTAGTCGCTAAATTGATAATAATTATTTATTTGAGTAGCTTTTTTATTTAATTACTGTACTTAGATTCAGAATAATTAATGTGTCAACTATATTCAGTTATAACAAGTAGATGAGTTGTAAACTGGTTAAAAGAGTAAAGAGCAGTTTTCACTGGGATTGATCACCGACAGTAAAACATTTTTCGCTACACTTCACGGAAAGAAGCTCCTTACCGGTCCCTATGTAGACTAGAAAGTCGTCGTTTACATGCGTAATCAATCAGCTGTTGTCCTCGAGCGGTAAGAGCCTCTTACCATGCGAGGAGCATTTCATTTCCAAGCGTGGACAGCTAGCGCCATCTAGCGATGAAAATGCAACTACAATGGCCGTCTCTTTCTGTGACGCTGGCATATAAATTGGTCAAAATCAAGAAACTTTGTATGGCTATTGTACAATTTACGATGATCGTACAAAAACTATCCTGAGCTTAAACGTTCCTGGACTAAGAAAATCGAGTATTCTGATAGTTTTTAAGTAATATCCAATTGATTAAATCAATAAACTTGTGATGCAAACTTTCAATACTTGGCAGTTCAGCCTACTACAGATTCAGCTCAGCCGGAGCTAGTATAGTAAGTTATCCGGTCTAGCTGTTCTTAGATCTCATTAATCCTATTTGTTTTGTTCATTTATGAGATTAGATTAATAAAATTTTGAAGTGTACCGAAAAAAATTATACCCTCACTCGCCCAGGAAGTTTTTTACAGTATTCGGAATTATTCCCAGGCTCGGCAAGCCTCGCCCGGGAAACTATCCTCATACTGTAAACTTTTCCTTCCCGGGCTTGTGGCGTAATGTACTATTTTAGAAAATTGCTTGAATTAGGTACCTTACTGGAGTGGAGGCCTTTCAAGCTTTCATGCTACTTGAGCACTTTGTCAACACTCAAATTAATGCTATAATCTCACCTGAATTTTTATTTAGAGATTTTATTAGCAACTGCGGGCTGATGGAAAAGAATGAAAGCAGTTTTCCTATTTTTTCAATTGGGTGAAACGTTTTTTATGAGTAACTTCAAAAGGTTTCTTAAACTTCCTGAAGAGTAGAAACTTCTCTACAACTTGATCATCATAGTACATAACGTGGTGTGTCTGGTTGCTTTGTGAGGTGTCTTCTTTTGGATTGTGATGTTAAGTCACAAACAGCATGGACTAGGCTACTTTCGGTTGGATGACCAGAGTGTAACCAAGGCGAGTGGAACCTACCCATACGGGTAGCTCTCCACCAAAAGCCATATGCATAGGGCAGTTTCAACTTTTCTTTGAAAGTTTTAAATACCGCCAATTTAATTCAATTTATTGTGTAACCAAATTCCTTTAAAAAATTTGAAAAAAGTGAAGTTGCCCATATATGGCCGAATCAAAATTTCTTCGCCCCTCCCTGGTCATATTTATTCATCTATTTATGTATTTATTTATTCATCTATTAATTTTTTTATTCGAGAAATTACAATAAATGGTAAAAACACAGTCATCAAAGTCCAAATCTATATCTTTAGAGTACTATTATTAGTTTGATTAAACTTGAGACTGACCCAATCCCTTTTTGGGGCCCATGAGCACGAACACACTGGAACTGCAGAGGATGCAGTGCTGCAGGAATACAGCTGGCCGAGGGGTGTTGAGAGTTCCGTTGAGTGTCTGTTGAGTGTCGTCGGCGTCGATGTCCCTCAGTCCCCTCGGGATCCGGTGCAGGGTCAGGTGGTAGCCATCCTCCGTCTCAACGTTGTGCGTTTCCGATTCATACCCGTATTTCCTGATCAGCTCCGGCTGCAACAAAAATTCAATCACTTTATTTAAATGCGTTTAAAACATTATATTCAATTGGTTCTATTATCATTACTCCTTGGCTTTTCTTAATGCTGTTTGCTCTTTGATTCTGATTGGTTTTTCTTAAGGGCTATCATTCCAAGGTATTTAACTTGAACTATTATTTCTTACGATTTATTTTTCATAAAACTAATATTTAAAAAGTGACTGCAAGGTCTAAGAAATAGTTCAAGTGAAAAATTTACTAGCAGTTAGTAATGAAAAACAAAATAAATGAGATGATGAAGATGCAGAATGGATTTATAATATATTCAAGATGAAAAAATGGTACATAGATGGTAGAATTGATAGATTTTTCATTTTTATTTCAGTAAAATAGTCTTAGTACATTCATTTAATCAAATATAATTATGATGTATTTGTATTAAATTTAATAAATTGTACATTTTTAATTAATTCAAACGTAAAGTATTCATAATAATAATAATATTCAATTGTAGATTCCAATTATAATAGTTTGATTCCTAAAATTAAAATCAGATTCCAGACAGTTGAAATAAGTATTATCATAACAAATATTTTTGTTGCGATGTTAGGAATTGTTTCATAAATATTCATGAATTCAGTTGGATCAAGAATTATAAAACAAGAATTAATTAAAATATATAGGCCTACTTCGCCTACCCTCTTCTTCAATCTAAACATTTATTGTGATAAATTTTAAAATACCGGTAGCGGTATCTATTTTTAGAAAAATGTCATAGGTACTCAATTGAAGAATTACATAGAAAAATCTATTATTTTACTAGGCTGAATTGTAAGTTTGAGTGTCCATTTATAATATTAAGCAGTTTTCAAGAAGTAGTTCTAGAGTGTTCTCAAACGTTCTGTAACTAGAACAGTAGGTGCAAAAGCATATCGAAATTATGAATTACTCTCCAAGGCCGTTCCACAACAATATTAGACAGATACGCCCTACACTTTATGAGCTTGCACTTACAATGCATTACGAAAGTGAAAATGTCTAGGCCAAGGCCAGCCACATAAGTAGGTGATCATAACCGCAAAAAAGGGCAATGGCCCTTCTATTGTCACTTGCCATTTCATAGCTTCACTCTCTACAGAATTCATAAAAAAAGACCGTCAAACTTCGTGAGGTGTTTCCTTACATCAAAATGAAGAAGTTTGAGTGGATATCGGTCCTAAAATATTTTGTTTTCAATAAATAATGATGGCGAAAGATTCCAATTTTCCTTCCAATTTTATAATTTTGTGATGGTTTCATGAGGGTACTTGATTGATCAATGCTGATGTTAACTAAGCTGAGAAATACTATTGAACCAGTTACAATTTTGTAACTTCGATGATAAGGCCGCGTTTCCCTTACTTGGATTGTTGTTTTAGTTTTTGTTGTTGGTGTTGGTCCTGTTGTTGATGTTTTTAGTGTTGTTGTATTATTATTACTGGTAGGCTATTGGGTTATTTTTGTTTTGTGTTCTTGTAGTTATTGATTTTTTGTTTGTTGCGGTTGGTGTTGTTGTTGTGGTTCGTGTTGTTGTTGTTGGTGGTATCATTGTTGGTTTTGTTGGTGTTATTAGGCTACCTACAATTTTTCCTTCAAAATCAAATTCCCTACAATATTACATAATAATCCATACGGCATATTATTTGCATCCTTTTTAGATGAAAAATAGAGTTTTTCAATCATATTTCGCTCATTATATCAATTACTATTCATTAAGTATTTTTCAAAGTAAACTTTCATCAAAATTCAGAATTTTTTTAAGTGAAAAGGGGTCTTCAAAGATAAAATTGTATGTAAACTTTCATCATCTTTTATTCACCATGTAAACATTATCATTCCCTCACTCATTATCACCTTTGCTTAAAATACTTTCTATCAAGTCGCAATTGTACCAATAAATAAATAAATAAATAATAATAATAATAATTTTCACTATCTATTATCCAACAAATGATTGGTTATTTATTATTCATTTTCATTCGCCTATTCTGTAGGTCTACACTCTCCGTCCTAAATACACTCACTCATTCACTCAGCTTATACTTTCAACAATCGTACTCTCAATATTTATTACTAGCCAATTTTATATTTAGATAATCTATGTTTAAATAACATCTAATCGTAAATCCAAATAAGTTGTGCAATATAAGTATACAGGGTGTTTTAGGAGAAATGTGCAATACTTCTCAGGCTGATTCCTTACACCAAGTAGACAAAAAAGTTCCATGGGACCAACCCCCAAAAACGTTTTGTTACCGAGATAACAATGGCGGAAAATTGAGATTTCTCAAAAAAATTAATTTTCCTAATTTTTTAGAGGCTTTAGTGAAGTTCTAAAATAATCAATTCCTATGTAAGCTGAGGAATTCTATGAAACCAGTTCCAAGTTTGTAACTTTAATGTTTATTGAGATAATTGGAAAAATATGCTCGAAAACGCCATTTTTCAACAATAAGGGTTATAACTGGATAAGGAATAATAAAATTGTATTTTTTATTAATTGAAGTTGAAGAGAGTCGGATTCTAAAGGAAAAGTTAGATGGCGGCGATTGTGTAAATCTTACTCAAATCTCAGAAATGGCGATCAAAAATCGTAAAATTGACAAAACATAGCACAAGTGATAAAATTGTGTTTTCGCCACACTGGTATGAAATGGACTGTTTTACATGCTTTATACGGAGGCCGAAAACGCTCGTTTTCAGGCGAGGTCGCCAGCAACTCGCCGGGAAAATGCGTTTTTCGGCCCTAGGGCGGTAAAATAACCTTGAATGTCAGCTGACTGAAGGTTGTTGTCGATTTAAGGGTTAGTCGATCAATAGGTAGCATTCCGGTTTGATTGCATTAAATGTCAGCTGTTTTGGGAGTCAATGTCGACTTATTGGTATTTCGAAGTAAAGGTAGTCTCTCATCTGTTATTTTGATTGTCAAGATCCCTTGTCAAGAGAACTGAACGTTGAAAGTTTTCAAATTAATCAGTAGTTGAATAATAAAGGAAAACTGCTTCAATAACTAATACTTCAACTTTGATAAGATTAAAAATGTTTGTATTGATTAACTGTTGAATAATGATGAACGTGAAATCCATGTTTGAACAAAATTATTGTTGTCAGACTCTGTGTTACTTCGTCTAGCAGGTAAGCCAGCGCCATCTAGCGGCTGATAATGCAACTAGACAATGCTTCTCTGTTAGCCAATATCTGTCGAAAATCAACAACTTTGAATTGATATTGTACAATTTAGGATGATTGTACATAAATTATCTTGGGCTTAAACGTTTCTGAACTAATAAAATCGAATACACTGTGTGAGATTCAAGTTGCAATGATGAGTGGACTGTATTAAAATGATGAGATGGGTTTGAAAGAATATTTGTTGTACGTTGTTCCTCAATGTGAGGATGAACCCAAATCCCACATAATTCCCAACTGAAATTGACCATTGTGCGTTCATTAGGCCTCAATGAAAGCAAAACAGTTGGTAGATCAGTGTTCTTAGAAATACGCTTAAAGTTACCAATGATTGGGAGAGCCAAATGAAAAGGTGGTTTGCAAACACAATGATATTTATTGGCACTAAAGGTTGTGCCTCAATTAAGATAATGGTAAATACATGAATAGAGAATTTAAACTCCAAGATTGCCAACAATGCCGAATTATAGAGTAGAATTTTATTTATTACAAATTTCCAAGTTGATGATTAATTTCTGTTACATTGAATGATTGCCAGTTAAGATTCCGCCTGGCACATGAGATTTCCAATTGAGTGAAATAGTTGAAATAATTGTTAAATTTGCAAACAAGATACCAATGTGAAAATATAAATAAAAATGTTCAAATGCTTACCACACTAATCAATCACTAGAGAACAGATAAGACAAATTTTAGTTATTAAATAACTTCAATGGATAGCAAAATATGAATAAAACATCAAAATGTAGTGATTGAAATACTCAATATTACAATGAATCCTAGTCCTAATACCAGATGAAATATTTCAAGTTATACTTCAAATAAATTTGAATTAAAATTAGGCTAACTGAATTCCAATTTTCAGAATTACCAATGATGCATTGCTATGCATATACAAATGAGCAATTTGTCAAATATTGATGAGACAAATAATAATTATAGCCTTAAGAATGTGAATATCCAAATCATGGATCCCAAGGATGATGAATAGATTAAACTGTGTTAAATAAATACACAGCTGCACAGTTTGAGTAATAAAAAGAATATAGGTTTAAAGATTAATAGATACCCTAGATAGTATGAAATATCCTCCATATGAATTATCCAAATTATGGATTCCAAGAATGAGCAGGTTTAGCTACTGCAATAGGTGCACAGTGGCACTGAATGAATTAATTGTCTGATCCTTTGAACTTAAAACTAACAATAAAATAATTTGATAGAGATTAGCATTTTTCAAGAAGCAAGATTCAAATTTGTATAACCCTGCCTGCAAGTAGCCTTACAAAACTGTGCAAGGATAAATTCCCAGAAATACTGAGCCATACAATTAGGCTGAACTAGATCAATGAAGTAGCCTAACAAAATATAATAATAAAGAATGAGAATATTGAAATTCTGAAACACAAATACTTATCTGAATAAATATGAGAACTCTTGGTTAGGTTATAGGCATTTAAATCCAAATCCAAGCCATTTATAATTGATTGCCAATGCTTGCCTTCCAAGATAGAATAATTGGCTTTGTATCCAAAATGATAGATTAAGCTCCTGCTAATATTTGCTCCCGGTAGATATTTATCTGCCGATGTAATGATGAATGTTGTCTTGAGTGGAAGTTACTTTGAATTCTAAATTGATAACTCACAAAGAACTAGGTGAAATGTCTAACGCACTGTACATACGTTGTTGATGCAATGACCAATCATGAATTAACTTGCAGTAACTGGTATGAATGCCAAAGTTCCCATAAGATTCAAATGCAAGTTCCAAAACTAGATGAGAATATATCCTTAGCCAGGAAACCAAATGTAGATAAAAGTTAATGTAAAATTGATTGTTCAGATTTCCAAATCTTGACTTAAACAAAGAAATTGAGCTAATAGAAAATGGCCACTGCTTAGCTACAAACACATTGAAAATTGTCAAAAGTTCAAATGCAAACAAAAACACAAATAATAGTTTGATTTCAAAGATTTATATCTCAAAATGACAGGCAAATTATGCCAAAAACTATTTTCACTAAAATAGTTCCCAAAGTGAATATTTTCCAGATGAAATATGAAAGAAATATGTTAAAACTTATTCATCACCTTCACCAATCTGCATGGGAAGTGGCGCAACTGAAGAAATTGCACGCTTGAAAATGCCAGATTCAGTACGAACCATCACCACACGTACCTTAGAATCAACCCCAGGAAACACCTCGGTGATTCTACCTAATTTCCACACAGCTGGCGGAGTGCCAGGATCATTCAACAACACCAAAGTTCCAACAGCGATATTTTCCAATGAAGATGTCCACTTGTGCTTCTGCTGCAAAGTGACCAAATATTCCTGTGACCACCTCTCCCAAAGCTGCCTATTGAGTTCAGTTAACATCTGCCAGCGCGCAAGATAATTAACATGTTTTGTATTCAGAGGTTTTAAAGGAAGTGAATTGATAGGTCTGCCTATCAAGAAATGACCAGGTGACAAATATTCCAAATCATGAACGTCTTCTGACAGTGGAACCATGGGCCGAGAATTTAGAATAGCGCCAACTTGAGCACTGATAGTATACATTTCTTCAAAATTGAGAGTTTTCCTGAAAGTGACAAGCTTAAAAATATTTTTGAAACTTTTGATTGAACGCTCCCACAGGCCACCAAAATGTGGTGCGCGAGGTGGGATGAAATGCCATTGAATTCGCCACGCTGCCGCTGATTTCTGCAATGATTGCTGAATATGTGGATCTTCCAGAAAATTGTAGAGTTCTTGAAGCTCGCTGTCTGCTCCAGTAAATGCTGTCCCATTATCAGAGTAGATGTTGTTCGGCATGCCTCGGATGGACACAAACCGAGATAAGGCTGCCATAAAAGCCTTTGTGGAAAGTTCCGTGACAACTTCCAAATGTACAGCACGAGTCGCCATGCAAACAAATAAAGCAATGTATGCTTTGCTGAAAGATTTGGACTTAGGTCCACCAAGTCTGAGATTAAGAGGTCCCATGTAGTCAACCCCTGCATGGAGGAAAGGTGAACTGATGTTCACACGAACTGCTGGCAATTGCCCCATGAGTTGAACAGCCTTATGCTGTGAAAAACGAAAACATTTTATACAAGAACGCAAAATACCTTTGACTACACTCCTAGTAGAAGGAATCCAAAACCGTTGGCGCAAGGCTACCATAGTAGCTTGAACACCTGCATGACACACACGTTGATGAGCATCAAAAACTAAAGCCTTTGTGAAAACATGCTTACCAGGTAACAAAATTTGATGCTGGACATCAAAAGGAACGTCAGCATGCATGAGCCTACCTCCTACTCTTAGTAGACCATCTTCATGGATGAATGGTGATAAGGAATAAATCTTGCTCCGCACGTCCAACTCCTCCTTCTTGCGTAGATAGTGGAGCTCCAAACCGAATGCCTCCTCTTGAACCGTCTTGAGAACATGAATTTCAGCCTCCTGAATTTCTGAAACCGATAGCTCACCAGAACGATGATCACCAATTTTCCTAACATTATGAATGAATCGCAAACAATGAGCAACAACACGAATCAATTTGATAGGAGTGGAAATACGACCAAACAATTTTGAAATTACAGAATCCTTAACATTATTAACTAATACTACACTAGCAAAGGTTCTAACCACAAAATGAGATGAGAAAGAATCCCAACGATCCTTATTGTCACATAACCATGCAGGACCATGCCACCACAACTTGTTGTTAGCCAGATCAGTTGGGGTGGATCCTCTTGTAATGATATCAGAAGGATTAGAAGTACCCTTGACATGAGACCAAGTGAATTGAGATGTAGTTTCCTGGATTTCTGACACACGATTCCCAACAAAAACATCCTTCCTATCAGGTATGGAAGTAATCCAGGTGCACACAGTTGTGGAATCAGACCACAAGAATACATTAGAAATTACAATGTTGAGTAAAGTGAAAGCCTTAACTACACGATTGATAAGACGTGACAACAATAGAGCAGCTTGTAACTCTAACCTAGGAATAGACACCATCTTCAGTGGTGCAACTCGAGATTTTGCACATAACAATTGAGTTTGTACATTACCTGAAATAGAACGCACATAAACGCACAAACCAAATGCTACTGAACTTGAATCAGCAAAACCATGCAATTCAATAATTGTGTCAGGTTGTGATGATACAACACATCTTGGAATAGAAATTTTGGGTATTTCTGGCAACTGTTTGAATACAGTCAACCATTCCAGAAGTAAGTCTGAAGGAATTTTGTCATCCCAATTTACCTTTTTCAACCATAGTTTTTGTAAGATTATTTTTGGCATGATTACTATTGGACTTACCAAGCCCAATGGATCATAAATGCTAGCAATTGCTGACAGTAGTTCCCTTTTAGTGAATGATGATTTTTGTAGATCAAAAGTTACATTAGAATCTACCAAAAGTTTGTCTGATTTTGAATTCTATACTAAGCCTAATGCTTTAGTAACATGACCATCCCCTTCTGTGAGTGGTTTGACCACAGCTGTTTCTACTAAGTGAGATGGAATGGAATTTATCAGTTCCTCAGAACTGGACATAAATTTCCTGAGCTCAAATTTACCCCTTTGAAGTATGTCAATTAAGTCATGAGCTAATGAAATAGCCTGCTCCACTGTAGGAGCCCCTGAGATACAGTTGTCAACATAGAAATCCCTATGAATAGCTTGATACACTGGTGTATTAGGATGAGACTCTAATTCAGCTAACCTGTTAAGGGTGCGTGTTGCAAGGTAAGATGCTGAAGTAGTACCATAAGCTATAGTAGACAAAGAATATTGTTGAAGTGGCTGATCAGGATCTTCACGCCATAAGATTCTCTGAAGGTTCCTGTCAGATGGATGGAGTAATACCTGCCTATACATTTTTGCAATATCTGCTGTAAATGCAACAAGATGCATTCGAAAACGAAGTACAATATCAAAAAGATCGGGTTGAACAGTTGCCCCCTTAAGCAAAAGGTTATTGAGTGAAACTCCCAAGGTAGTTTTTGCACTAGAATCAAAGACCACTCGAAGTTTGGTTGTGGTTGAGTCAGGTTTAAATACAGCATGATGGGGTATGAAATAAACCTTTTCATCATCACGAGGTGGTGAGACTAACTCCATGTGATTCAAATCCTGATACTGACGCATGAAATCAATGTATTGTTTTTTGAGTTCAGGTTGTTTTTCCAAACGTTTTTGCAATGAGCTGAAGCGTTTCTTAGCCTGAAATTCTGATTGACCTAACACAGAAAAATTATCTTTACGTGGGAGAGCTACCATAAATCTGCCGTCATCCATGCGACAGGTGTTTTCAAGATAATGCTTTTCTACCTTAGCCTCATTAGCTGTAGGTCGAATTGTTTCTGGTAATTCCTCCATTTTCCAGAATTTCTCAATACGATCTGAGATCTCACAAGTTGAAATGAAGTTGTTGACTACATGCCTGGGACTAGCAATAGGTTGCAGTAATTTTAAACCCCCAAAAACAACCCATCCTAGCAGGGTGTTCTGAATGATAGGATGACCAGTGCCTACAAAGATTTGCCCATTGGATATTACTGATGCATATACAGATGCACTAAGTAAGAGATCAACTTCCATTGAACGGAAGAAGTTGGGATCAGCCAATTTGATACCCCCTGGGATGTTAAAGTTAGAATATTTCAGATCAAATGGTGGGATGTTGACTGTAATTTTATCCACTACAATACACTCTTCTGTGATTGACCAGTTGCGGTCAATTGAATTGACAGTAATTTTGTTGACAACATTAGTCCTGCTTGGACTACCCAAGACAGTATGAATTACATTTTGTTTGTGAATAGAAGGAAGTGCTAATTGAGCAGACAACCTTGCAGTGATGAGAGATGTGTCACTGCCCGAATCCAACAGAGCTCTACACAAAACTGGTTGGTTGTTGGCATTGAACACAACAACTTGTGCTGTTGGCATCAATGAAATGGATGATCTCCATTCAGTGTTCTCCGGTGCCTTAAAACTAGACATAACTACCACATGATTGTTAGTTGCCTCCACAACTGGAGACGAAAGTGATGGTGCATGATGCATGTTAACAGTGGGGCTTGTGCCACTGCTTGCCGAATAACTGCCGCCATCCATGGAACGCCCTCTGCTTGGCTGATGATTGAACTCTACAGCAGAGTTCAATGAAGTTGACAAGTTACCTGTAGAACAATTTGAGTTTCGGCCAAACTCAGGTGCTGAATTCCTTGAATGGAATTGGGTATTATTTACCATGACATTCTTAGCCATATCCTTATTGAAATTGAATGATGAATTATGTAATAAAGTATGATGTTTACGAAAACAAACTTTACAATTGCCTGAGCAGAGATGTCCCTTGTTATTTAATCTCAAACAATTGAAACAAAGTCCCTTCTTTTTCACCGCTTCCGCGCGCATGACCGGATCAATTTTCAAGAGAGTAGAACAACCAAACACACTATGATTTGGTTCTTTGCAAAACAAACAGCCAGATGCTTTCTGAAATTGATTGTTACCCTTGAACTTGTTATGATTAGTATGTTGATCAGAGTTAGTGGGCCTAACGATAGTTTGCATAGATTTTACATTGTTCATGGGCCTAGATGATTCTTGTTTATTGTTATCATTGCTACCCGAAGATACTGCCTGTGCAACTTTGTGTTGCCCCTCCATGAATTTCCACAGGTCGTCCATTGACGGCACAGTGGTATTAGAAATGAAACGTTCCCAATCCCTCAAACTCCTAGAGTCAAAACATGATGTAAGAATGTGTAGATATAAGAGATCCTTAACCTCTACCGTTAACTCTATGGATTCAAGAGCATAAATGTTGGTTTTTGCATGATCAATAAAGTTACGCCATGAATGTGCCAAATTTGACTCAAGTTTGGGGGGCGCTAGAATAGCACTGACATGTTTTTGAGCTATCAAACGGGGTATATCAAACCTCTGTTTCAATAGCTCCCATGCAATGTCAAAACGTCCATGTGGAACATTTTGAATTCTTTGGGCTGCTGATCCGCTAAGTGATTGCTTGAGATAATAGAATTTTACACTTGGTGCTACAGATGGATTGTCAGCAACAATGCTAGAGAATGAGGTTCTAAACTCTAGCCACTTATCAAAGTCCCCATTGAAAGTAGGTAATGAAATTTCCGGTAATTTTATGTTTTGAAATTGAATTACTGGACTTTGTTCACATTGAGGTGAACCTTGCAATTGAAACGATTCCCTTGATGAGGGTGATATTTGAACCTGAGGAATATTTTTTGATGTACTTGCTTCTTGAGAAATGCCTTGACAATTGTTTGATTGAACAGGTGAAGCCTGAGTTTCATTTTGAACATCAAAACTATGATTGCCTTCATTTGCCTGTTGTTGTGTAATCTCTTGCTGAGATTCAAATGCATCACAAACAGCATTAAGTTTTGCTGCAACACTAGTGAAATTTTCAGTGACCTTGTCATGAAAATCTAAGTCCACAGAGCCTTGCTCTAATGCAAAGTAAGAGTTGTCATAAGACTGCTCCAGGACTGCTAGTCGGTTCTTGATTGCTTGAATATGATTATATTGTTCTACATTTTCAACACAAATGTTTTTGTACTTCTCGTACAGTCTCAAAATTTCTTTGCCTAGATTTAGCCACCGATTGATGTGTGGGCTCAATTGTTCTTCTACATTTGATGAAGGCATGATAACACTTCACTAATAAACTTAAAACTAATACAAAATTTTGGCTACATACAGATTGACTCCTTGATACATTGATTAAATGCAAATATGCGCGCACCACTCCAGATTTTGATTATGCTGAATGTTAGTGGAACCAGGTATAGGCTTGCCCTGGTGATGAGAGCAACATGACAGTGTGTGAGTGATTCATGTCTCTGCGCAGGTATCTTGGAATTCAATCTTCACAATGCCAACAAGTAATCTTAGCGCGACACAGCACGCTCCATATCAATATCAATTCCTTGAAAACAAAAAGAAACAAGATTACCTAAAGCTTCAACATAGTAGTATTACATAGTAAATTCATGATGATTGTACCTAATCATTTGGCATGAAAAGAAAATTTACTTCTCACAGGCTCATCGACAGAAATTGCTGCCAGATAGCCAACAAATTTATCCATAAAATGCTGGACAAACATCCGGCCCTGATAGGACCAACTTTATGTGAGATTCAAGTTGCAATGATGAGTGGACTGTATTAAAATGATGAGATGGGTTTGAAAGAATATTTGTTGTACGTTGTTCCTCAATGTGAGGATGAACCCAAATCCCACATAATTCCCAACTGAAATTGACCATTGTGCGTTCATTAGGCCTCAATGAAAGCAAAACAGTTGGTAGATCAGTGTTCTTAGAAATACGCTTAAAGTTACCAATGATTGGGAGAGCCAAATGAAAAGGTGGTTTGCAAACACAATGATATTTATTGGCACTAAAGGTTGTGCCTCAATTAAGATAATGGTAAATACATGAATAGAGAATTTAAACTCCAAGATTGCCAACAATGCCGAATTATAGAGTAGAATTTTATTTATTACAAATTTCCAAGTTGATGATTAATTTCTGTTACATTGAATGATTGCCAGTTAAGATTCCGCCTGGCACATGAGATTTCCAATTGAGTGAAATAGTTGAAATAATTGTTAAATTTGCAAACAAGATACCAATGTGAAAATATAAATAAAAATGTTCAAATGCTTACCACACTAATCAATCACTAGAGAACAGATAAGACAAATTTTAGTTATTAAATAACTTCAATGGATAGCAAAATATGAATAAAACATCAAAATGTAGTGATTGAAATACTCAATATTACAATGAATCCTAGTCCTAATACCAGATGAAATATTTCAAGTTATACTTCAAATAAATTTGAATTAAAATTAGGCTAACTGAATTCCAATTTTCAGAATTACCAATGATGCATTGCTATGCATATACAAATGAGCAATTTGTCAAATATTGATGAGACAAATAATAATTATAGCCTTAAGAATGTGAATATCCAAATCATGGATCCCAAGGATGATGAATAGATTAAACTGTGTTAAATAAATACACAGCTGCACAGTTTGAGTAATAAAAAGAATATAGGTTTAAAGATTAATAGATACCCTAGATAGTATGAAATATCCTCCATATGAATTATCCAAATTATGGATTCCAAGAATGAGCAGGTTTAGCTACTGCAATAGGTGCACAGTGGCACTGAATGAATTAATTGTCTGATCCTTTGAACTTAAAACTAACAATAAAATAATTTGATAGAGATTAGCATTTTTCAAGAAGCAAGATTCAAATTTGTATAACCCTGCCTGCAAGTAGCCTTACAAAACTGTGCAAGGATAAATTCCCAGAAATACTGAGCCATACAATTAGGCTGAACTAGATCAATGAAGTAGCCTAACAAAATATAATAATAAAGAATGAGAATATTGAAATTCTGAAACACAAATACTTATCTGAATAAATATGAGAACTCTTGGTTAGGTTATAGGCATTTAAATCCAAATCCAAGCCATTTATAATTGATTGCCAATGCTTGCCTTCCAAGATAGAATAATTGGCTTTGTATCCAAAATGATAGATTAAGCTCCTGCTTAATTCTGTGATAGATATTTATCTGCCGATGTAATGATGAATGTTGTCTTGAGTGGAAGTTACTTTGAATTCCAAATTGATAACTCACAAAGAACTAGGTGAAATGTCTAACGCACTGTACATACGTTGTTGATGCAATGACCAATCATGAGTTAACTTGCAGTAACTGGTATGAATGCCAAAGTTCCCATAAGATTCAAATGCAAATTCCAAAACTAGATGAGAATATATCCTTAGCCAGGAAACCAAATGTAGATAAAAGTTAATGTAAAATTGATTGTTCAGATTTCCAAATCTTGACTTAAACAAAGAAATTGAGCTAATAGAAAATGGCCACTGCTTAGCTACAAACACGTTGAAAATTGTCAAAAGTTCAAATGCAAACAAAAACACAAATAATAGTTTGATTTCAAAGATTTATATCTCAAAATGACGGGCAAATTATGCCAAAAACTATTTTCACTAAAATAGTTCCCAAAGTGAATATTTTCCAGATGAAAATGTAAAATGCAGTTGCATACCAAAACCAGTTGAAAATCTCTTTCCAGAGGCAGACCGCAGAAGCAAAGAGGTTAGAGAACGTGAAGCAAATGTGACGACTTTGCCAACCAAAACCACAGAAGTGAAATAATGCTGAACTAAACCTATAACACATCGAAGATGAGCCTAGACTAGCAAAATAGTCCAAAAGTGATGAAATAACTATAAAAATACCAAATAACACACAAAAATATTCACACAAGAAAAATAGAAATGAACCAGTTACAAACAGATGAGACCGTAAGGTGGCGCTACCTAGCGTCAGCCAAAAACACTAACAAACAACCGCCGAGATTCGAAACCACAATAATCAAAACCAAGTTATTCAAAGACAAAGTTTTAACACACTGATAGTTATAAAGTAATATTCAGTCACTAAATCAATAAACTTTTGACGCAAAGTTCCAATAGCAAGCAGATGGCACCTACTCCAAATTCAGCATAGGGGAAGATAGCATAATAAGGCTACTGGTCTAGCCGTTCATGGAAATGATTAACTGATAATTTTGTTTTGTTTTCATTGATGTTGTGTGCCGAAAAATAAAGTTCGACACCACGGGTCGAAAATGTAATATTCCGTCTCTCAATCTTTTCTAGTCCTCGGCCTACGGCCTCGGACTTGAAAACCGATTTCGAGCCGGAAAACGCACATTTTCGGCCCTAGGTACGAAATATACTATTAGTAGCGATTATTTCTTATCCAGTTATAACCCTTATTGTTGAAAAATGGCGTTTTCGAGCATATTTTTCCAATTATCTCAATAACCGTTCAAGTTACAAACTTGGAACTGGTTTCATTGAATTCCTCAGCTAATTTTACATAGGAATTGATTATTTTAGAACCTCACTAAAGCCTCCAAAAAATTAGAAAAAATAATATATTTAGAAAAATCTCAATTTTCCGCCATTGTTATCTCGGTAACAAAGCGTTTTTGGGGGATGGTCCCATGGAACTTTTTTGTCTACTTGGTGTGAGAAATCAGCCTGAGAAGTATTGCACATTCCTCCTGAAACACCCTGTATATAAGCAATGCTAAAATAAAATCATTACATTGTAATGTAATGTCAAGCTATGGCATGCACAAATTCATAAATTCCAATACATGACATTTACATGTGCCATGTAAATCTAGAAACACATTATTCTTAATACTGTACGGACATGGCATTCATATGTGGCAGGTAGTCTGTGTTATTATATTATGTATGTGGCAGGTATAGCCTACTAACAATATTGGGCCTTGTGTCTTTTGAATTGGATTGGGGTTTTACTATGGCCAATTCAATAAAAGCTTGAATAGAAGCGGCAGCCTATGACTTGGAATGGGTCATTCATGTTACTACTCAATTGAAGTAGTGTATTTTGCCTTCTTATAGGCCTTTTATTTTTATTGTGCGTTTGATTGATACCGGTATGTCTTGTAGAGACGAATTGACCTAATTAATTGATTAATTGTGGCTACTGGCTCACTTAGATTTCAGTTGTTGTAGGATAGGATCATTGATATTGCATTGCAAAATTCAATTAATGTGATCAAAAATAATGAATAATAATAAATATCATAAATATTATTATATGATATCATATTAATATGATTTTGAATCTGTACGTTTCATGGCTTGAAATCAATAATGACATGGAATTTATTACAGAAGGTTATTTATTAAACTTTGTTCTGAACATTGGAAGTGTGCTATTTTTCAATTTACCAAATTGTGTGTTTTTTACTGTAGGCTACTTATTTATTTTGACAAATGTTTTCACTCTGAAACATGAGAAAAACAGTTAAAAATCATTTTTTAACTTTAAATTTCTCTTTCTCTTATTTTTTTCTCTCAATTCATTTGAACGCATGGACCTTTTTGTTTCTATAGTTTTTTGCTAGTGTCATGTGGTGTCAAATATTGTTCACCATCCGAATGGAGTATGGAGGATCCTCATTCATTTTTATAATGTTTCGTCTTTGCTAGAATGTTTAGAACAATAATTATTTTATTATTGTTCAATATATATTCAATATTATTCAAAATTTATTCAATATAGCCCATTATTGTTTAATATTTATTTATTGTTCAATTATTATTGTACAATAATTATTGTTCTGAACATTCTTGCAAAGATCAATTATTTTCATTATTTTAAAACCAATTATTGGTCTTCCAAAGTCCACCCACAATCATTAGTCATTCTTGTCATCAATGCAACTTTTATCATTATTAATGTCCTGCTTGCTGATAGAGGTGACGCCAAACAGTTAGGCGGTTACGTCTGCTCCTTGTGCTCTCTAACAGCTTATGTTGTCAATTGGATATTGTCATTAATGCCTGTTGTATGTTGCTATTGAAATTAAGAGAGACAATTATTTCTGGACTAATGTATCTGTGTTAAAGTGCAAAACTTCACCTATTAATTTGGACAATATTCTAATTCGAAATTAGGGAAGAAATAGAGAGGGCTTGAGCCTGATTTTTCTTCCTTGTATCATGTTAAATGATTACGTAACCATTCTAATTGTAATAAATAAATAGATACTTAAGATGTAATTACATAAGATGTTTCACATCACATAGCCTACAAGAGACAGATGAAACCGCCTAACTTCTTGGCGTTTTTATTATTTTTTTTTAAAGTTTTTTCTTCAAACTTCTAGCCTTTCATTAACTCTTTGTAACAATGTGATAAGCATTTACAGTGGCTTAACGGGCACAGCCTCAATGAGCTTGATGAATAACTGTTGTTACAAAACATAAAAAAATCAATTTCTGAGAATATTATCGCTCATCACTTTCCTTTCCAAGTACACCTACCTAGTCACAAAATCTTATTCATAACCGGGACATGATTATTCCCATGACATGTAGGCTGAACAAAAACCTGAAGATGTGTGAGTTTGTCCAGTTAATTGAATGCGTAACTAAGCAGTTGTACCTATAGTCTGTTCAAGCAAATAAGACATTCTGGAAAGATGAAAAATAACTCCGGCCCAGTCAATATTTGTTCAAAAACTATAGATTTGGTCTTAGATTGTAGAAAACATTCTGATCTACAATTTGAGACCAAATTTATTATTTTTGAACAAATACTGACCAAGCTAGAGTCATTTTTACATCTTGTCAGAATGTCTTCTTTGCTTGGACAAACTTTATATTGTAGTAGGCGATTAGCATTATATATTTGACCTGGAGCCAAAATCTCCAACAGCCTTGTGAGGTTACGTAAAAGACCAATGACCGGCTGCTTGTATCACTGCAACCTTTTCTGCTGCAAACTTGAAATTTTATTGAACGAAAGTGAACGTTGTAATTATGTAAAGTAGCTATACGGCACCATACGGTTAGTAGTCTTGAAAGCTATAAATAAAACGTAACATCTTGCATCATACAGCGCCGCCAAGTCCAGCTTGGTATAAATCGAACACATTGCGCGCTTATCAAGTTAGAATGATGTTAGGTTAGGTAAGTTTTGTTAGGTTGGGTAAAAGTACGGTAAACGATCTACAAACATTCATTGGAAAGCAAGTTGTTCTCGCTTATTAACATTTATGGCAAGTGAATGGTCAACTTGCGTTGCTGTTGGTCAATATTTTTTATTCGTTTATGGATACAAAGCTGAGTTGTGATGAAACCCACTAGCGCCATAAAGTCCTTATTGGATATAGTGATGGTGACTGATGAATAACTCCAGGCTTCATTTAATTTGAGCTGCTACTGCTACTCTCTCAGAAAGGTATCTGGGATTACAGTAGAGTGTATGTTTTGAATCGAGTATGAATGAATAAGAATAGTTCGCGCAAGCTGAGAAGACACGCCGTTACAATGTAAAAGGTATTATTATGACGTGTCTTCTAAGCTCGTGCTGACTTAAGGCTACCTGAAGAGTTGCAAATAATGGTTCTGGTTCAATACTTTATCAGGTTTTTTAATCTGGTTGATACTTCTATGTAATTATTTCACTTTGATATTTCAAACATTTATTGTGATTGTTTTGAATTCCAGAGTAATTGTATTGTTTGTTTGTGAATTCCATAGGTAGGTAATAATTATTTGATTGGAAATCTAGAAACCCAGAAAACCATTAATTGGTTGATTGTAATGTACGGTACAACTTGTACCGAAGCGGTTTCTACAGATTGTGAATACTGTACCAGGGTGGGTTGTTTGGTTGTTTGTTGTGAAATAAATTCTTGGGTTGTTAGGTACAGTTCGAGAGCTTTATTGGATTATCTTGAAAAACTCTTTTGGTACATAGGAGGTGCTATTATTAAAAAGATATAATCCAAGCTTCTCGGTAGGTACTTAATTGAAGAATCAATTATATTAACTCATAATTATTATGAGTCTTGACTTATAGGATCTCAGCAATTTATTGAAAAATGAGTTTAATATTTTCAAATCTCTCTCCAAAAAGAGTCTCTGGCTTAGTTTAGTTTCAATAAAGTGTGGGCTATTTATTGTGTTATTGAAAATTCAGAATTGTGAAAAGTGTTTTCCAAAGTGAAAATTTTAATGTAAACTTTCATCATCTTCCATTCACCATGTAAACATCATCACTCACTCACTCATTATCACCTTTGCTTAAAATGCTTGCTATCAAGTTGTAATTGTTACAATAGATAATAATGTCCTTGTCAAAAACTATCTATAAAATATTATTGACGAAAATTACTCACTTTCCAATGTAGTTATAAACATATATATTATCCTATCATAATTAACAACATTCCTAAACATTTATAATGTATAAATAAATGTCTTATTACTGTTTTAGAATTGAAGTACAAGGACTCCTCCTTGAACACGGAGTAGTACCACATTACAGGAGTAATTTTAAGAAGAAATATCTTATAATTTTCAACTGAAAATTTATACATTTTTGTATATCCTATCTCCCATGAAATATGTAACACATTTTATCTTCAGTATTTATTGAAATATTCTGACAATCATCATTTGCATTCCAGGCTTCACTTCAACCATTATCTCCATATTATTTGATCCAATAACAAAATGACTGCAAATCTTGGAGAGAATTTAATCTTCAAAGAGGCCATCGATTCCAATGATCATAGAGTGAGTGAGCTTCTTCATCAATTACGATACAATTATACATTTTTCTTGTTAAAAGTAAGATTCCGTATCACAAAACGTCTTATGCCCTTACCTACTTTGAAATAATTCAAGGAACTAATATATTAGTCGATAGCCTACTATTGAACTCTTGATAATGGGTCACAGTGCATTGAAACGCGTCCTGTTACAAAAATAACCCAACAAATACTAATAATCATGTAAGAAGAGTAAGTCATAAATTAACATTAGAACAACTTCATAATATGTTTGGAAGAAATCAACTATAAATTATGTAAGCAGGCCCAATAGAAGAATCTGATACAAATAAAAATATTTGAAAAGTTAGACAACAACCCCTTATTCAGAGATCGCGACCTACATTAACAGAACCACTGAAATGCAAACAGACGTCCAGTTGATGTAATCTGATTAAGTAGGTTTACGATCAGGCTTCACAATGCATACTACCTCTCTCATGCCGATCAAACCAACGAAAGTTATCTAAACGTCTATTCAACAAATTAAATAACCGGTTAGAAAAGAATCCACTGTTTAGAAATGTAGATGAATGGAGTGATTCAACTCAGTTACAGAGTGTTTAACTAGAATCTTTCCGTTGGAGTACAGAGGAAAGGAATATGAAGAGAGAAGGATAACAGGTCGAATACTTACAAAGTTAGCCGTTACTTTGTGATGTAACTTTGGTTATTAATTTCATTATAGCTCGCACAATTATCGCCGCTTTTTATGTAGCATTACGCTCCTAATAGTTGATATGAGTTCATTAGCTTTTTCAAATACGTTAACTTGTTGTTGGAAATATGTGACACGTCTAGTATTTCTACAACTGGTCATTTCACACCTTGTAAATTTTAATTTCTATAAGACATGTAGGTGAAAAGTTCAGTTTTTCATGTGGTCATTAACGCAACTGAAACTAAAAATTGAAATCGATATTAGAATTGGATTGGTGGGTACGGTATCGGAGAAAATATTTTTAATTGGTTGACTTTTTAGTCATCCAAATATTATGTAATTTATGTTCAATCTATTTAGAATCTAGTTATTTTTCAATTTCATTAGTGCATATAGACCGAGTTCAAATTTTTACTAAACCAGTGAATTTAGAATATATTGGTGATGGACTTCTAGAAATTTGTTATAGGCTAATTTTCTTCCAAGAATTCCTTTAGAATGATTTTTAAAAAATTTCCCAATTTCTCAATCATAGTTTTTCATGGATGAATCTCCTTAGTTTTAATCAGTCTTCACAGACCCTTCCTGATTGATAACTGAGTTTTTGATAAACTGTTTTAATGTGATGTTATTATTATTGTTGTTCAGGTTCAACCACTTACTAAGTAAGTAACCCCTCATTAGAATTAGGTATATCAAAGTAATTTGAAATAATTTAGTTTGGAATCGTCTAATATGCAGTTATAAGAGTTATAAGGAATTAACTCACCCTTGTGTAAAAATGTATGTTTAAGTAGCCTTGATGAGCCTTATGTAAGGCTGGAGTCATATCTAATAGCATAGCTACCGTACTTCATTCTCTGGCAAATTTACAACTGGGTGGAATGCATAATAAGGATTGCACAAATTGTTTCTTTTAATTCAGCGTGAAATTATACAACTTTTTAGATGACCTTTCTCCTTTCTAAAGAATCTGATACACCAAACTCTAGATATTATCTGCAATCTATGATTTGCATTTCTTTGCATCTGTTTTCTGGATTTGACCAATTTTAGTAAACTATAATTTTTCTTTCTTCATCAAAAGATCACGCACTCTCGTGTTTCAATTGTCTTCGCTCTTAAATTCTCGGAGGCGGTGTCATTATCCATTATGATATTCAGCAATATTCTAACCAAAAGTCCTGGTAAAGTTCACTTCATATGACAAGAAGACATGTGAAGGATAATGGGATTTGTTCAATGTGTAAGCTACACGACTGCAGCTGCCAACTAATTTGAAAAATACTATAAATATCAATGTTCGAAAAAGGTACGTAATAATCTGTTTGACCCCTCAAGTTGCAAAACAATTTGTCGTGACCAGTAAATGTAGAGGCCACCCTATTCCAAGCCCTAGTTGAAAAAGATAGCCACTTGTGAATTCAATTTGTTGAGAAAGCTTGGATCAATGTACTGTGGTAGTCAATGCCCTTGGTGAAATTATGAGAATGGTTTTATTGAGATAAGATATTCAATCATTCTATCAATCTACAAATATTTCATAAGATGGGAGACGGAGGAAATCGTTATTGGTCCATTTGGTCATCGTTTGCAGGTCGAATAGGGGTTAAACGTTATAAACCGTGAGAATCTGACTAATTTCCAAGTGTTTCTCTGCTGATGTGGAATGATTTGCCCAATACAAAACTTAATCTAGTGGTTAGCAACGAAATAAAGTGGGTTAGCACTGTTTTCAAATTATAGTTGCATGTGAATGGGTCGTGAAAAAGTTGCTGAACTCGAATTTGATAGAATTTGGAAGTAATTTTGTTCTAAGAATCATAATAAAGTTATAATACCTATATGTGTTCAATTTTGTGTATGATACTCTATGTGTTTAGAACGTGTTTAGGCTAAGACTTCTCTCATTCATTCATTTTAGTTCGTACAAATTGATAACAACGTTCTAAGGTATAACTATAGTATGAGGAATCGATTGTAAAAAAAGCATTGTGTAAAAAATTTCCAATCATGTTATTCACATTGAAACTACCAGGAGAGTTGATCTGCGTCAATTTGTTTATTCCACAATTTACTATATTACTTTTAGCGAGGCCTTTTTCGTTTGTCTACTGGATGTAAGTCTTATGCCGTAATTTCATTGATTGTACGGTAGCAGCCAAGTATGCAAAGAAGACATTCTGGCAAGATGGGAAACTGACTCCAGCTCGGTCAATATTGGTTCAGAAATTATATAATATTTGGTCTCAAATTGTAGATCAGAATGTTTCCTACAATTGATAATTTTCAAACCAATATTAACCGAGCTAGAGTCATTTTCCCATTTTGCAAGAATGTCTTCTTTGCTTGGACAGATTATAGTATAATCTGAGAAATTACAGTCCTTGATGTGTTACTGAAAGATTGGAACCAGTTCAATTTGTCAAACTGATAACATGCATTTGCTCATCATTAAACATAGTTTGATGCCGAATCTGGCTCTAATTTGAGCTTATTTGGATTTTACGGTAAGTACTTGTTTCTGAATAATGAGGATTACAAGTTACTAAACTGGTTTTCAGCACACACTAAAGTGATACTTATAATTCTGAGTAATACTAGAGTACTGATTGTCAGCCGAATATATGTTTCCAGTTCCAGAACATTCTAGGTATCTACAAAAAATGTACTAGTTCTTGTTCTATTATACAGTACCTATGTATCAAGAATGTATGTTCGTTGATAAAGTATTTTCAATGTTCTCAATTTTGTTGATTCCCATGAAGGGAATATATTCAATTTTGAAAATTAATCTCCGTATCTTTTCAAAAGCCTATGAGAAAAATAAGATATCTATTAAAAAAGGAATGAATCTTCAAATATTTCTAATTATCTACCTGCACTTCTGAAATCTCATCTTCCGCCCTTTCCATTGAGAACAGTTTATTCTTATAATCACTGATTCTTCAAAGCATCTCATATTTATGAAAATAAAAATTAAATAGAAATCACAGTTATGATATTACTTTATTTTAATCCTAGTTTCATTGTAATTTTTAATGGTATATTAATAGGCTGCTTTCACATAGGTGTACGTATTGTATTATGTACGAGCCTCATGTTTTGAATTTTGTCCCTATTATTAGTCCCTATTTTGTCCCTGTCATTTTCCAGTTTTGTAAAATAACATATGTTGATTATGATCTTGGATATTGAACATATGTTATTACAAAGTTGAATCTCAAAACATAAGGCTTAATACATGATACCCATCCACTGATACCCCTCGGATACTAGAATACCATTAGTACGGTGCAATTAGACTCGAACATCAACATCCAAAGAGAAAAGACGATTCCTACGCCAACTTGTTCTATACAACCCCTTTATTGTTTGGTAAAAAGTTACGCCCCTATGAGCGTCGGGTTTTTGGGGGAGAGGGGGTGAAAGGTGCAAAATTTTAGTTTTTTGTGAATTGTAGCCAAACCAAGCGTCGGACAAAAAAATGTCATGCATGTTTTTTCTAGAGAACAAAATTTGGAAGAGATTGTGACCAATCACAACTCTGTATCATCAACCGTTTCCAAGTTACAATTTTTTGAAAACTCCATATTTTTTCACAGGAATTATTCCATTATTTTAAAAGTTTGTAACTTTGAATTGGAAACTCTTGCATCCGTATTTCAAAATCCCTCTCGGTGAAATAAATTTCTCTTTAATTTGAGACCAAACCTTCTATGTTCAGTGGTTCATGTGCTACAGCGATTTTAAAAAACCCTTACATCCCCAAAATCCCCTAAAATTACATTTTATCGTACAAAAAAAATATTAAAAATTTTCGGATTGACTCATACTTCTAGATTTTGTTTCTTGAGACCCTAGACTCTCATGAAAATCGTTTACACGACCAAGACTATCATAGGATTCATGGGGGTTGGTCAAAAGCATCCCTTTATTTTTAATCATTTATATTCTCCCATAACTTTTGATTGGTTCGTTGGATTCTATCGTTCAATAGCTCATCATTTTCTACTCATCACGGCGGTATAAATTCATATATTATAATCCAATCATTCGGTGAAAAACTCCAGAATTCAGATTTAAATGATACTCTTGAATAATAATACCTGCACATTGGAAATTCCAATTTTTCACATTTCAATGCTCCCAATCGGAAAGTTGTGAACTGTAAAATCTGAAACTACCAAGGAATGTAGAGAAAATCTTCCTCTTTCAAATGGTTACTATGAGAATTGCGAGACCTTTGACATAAGAAGGTACACAACCGGTTTTTATCACACTTTTTCTGATAAATTCGCTCATTTTTTGAATTCTATTGAATTTTCTCTAACAATAAGCATTGAACAAGAAATTTTCATACACCATCTTTTAGAGGATAAATCACTCTACATTTCTAGACCAAGAACATAACTCTATCGCCAATAGTTACCGAGTTACAATAGAATGAATTATGTGTAATTTTTCAACAATTGAAAACTCTGATTTTCCAACAATGTTATCATGAGGAATTAATTGAAGAATCATGATGAATCTTATATGAAATTAAAGATCACATTTTTTTCTACAATTTGAGACCAAATTCATATTTTTAGAACAATTATTAAATGAGCTACGTATATTTTTTAAAAAAATCGTCGTCTTCTTAAGCTCAACGAAGCGTTTCAATGTATCATTCATAGTGTGTGGAGCGCCTCTCAGAGTGAGCTCTGAACTCGACAGTTGGTTTGAAAAATGGATCTAGCTAATTCTGTAATTGTTCAAAAAATGTGAATTTGGTCTCAAATTGTAGAGAAAAATGTACTCTTTGATACTATATATGATTCACAATATTTCTTGAATGAAACTTTGATGAAAACATTGTTGTAAAATCAGCTATTCAGATTTTTTCTCATTTTTTATAATTTATTCATCTGTAACTTTGTAACTAATGAAGGTAGAGTGGTGTTCTTGGTCAGAAAATGTAGAGAATTTCGCCCTCTATAATGATTATGGAATTATAAGCCAATCCGAAAATTTTTAATATTTTTTTGTACGATAGAATGTAATTTTAGGGGATTTTGGGGATGTAAGGGTTTTTAAAATCGCTGTAGCACATGAACCACTGAACATAGAAGGGTGAATTTGGTCTCAAATTGAAGAGAAATTAATTTCGCCGAGAGGGATTTTGAAATACGGATGCAAGAGTTTCCAATTCAAAGTTACAAACTTTTAAAATAATGGAATAAATCCTGTGAAAAAATATGGAGTTTTCAAAAAATTGTAACTTGGAAACGGTTGATGATACAGAGTTGTGGATTGGTCTCAATCTCTTCCAAATTTTGTTCTCTAGAAAAAACATGCATGACATTTTTTTGTCCGACGCTTGGTTTGGCTACAATTCACAAAAAACTGAAATTTTACACCTCTCACCCCCCCTCCCCCAAAAACCCGACGCTCATAGGGGTGTAACTTTTTACCAAACAATAAAGGGGTTGTATAGAACAAGTTGGCGTAGGAATTGTCCTTCCTCTTTGGATGTTGAGGGTCGGCCTTTTTTTTAACTAATTGCACCGTACTACATGTATTCTAGGAGGTATTATCCGTGAATACACCTATGTGAAAGCAGCCTAAGGTTATTTGTTTTAGCCCAATATGTTTCGGTGTCATTAGACCCATTCTCAAGTGCAAATGAATATTTCATACACAGTATTAAATATTTTATATTTTTAATCAAATAGTATTGTGATTTTTAATTTTTATTCACAATTATTGACAGTAGCCTTGCACTAATCAATTGAACATCTCATATGGACTTTCCTTGTATAACAAACTGTTGATAATCTTTCCCAGGGTGCACAATGTTCTTGTAAAATTCTCCATAGATGCGTGGGCGCATCAGCTGGTTTTTCATCAAAGAGATCACGACAATTTGCATAAAATATTCACAAATTGTCCCCGTTCTCATAGTTCAGTCCGTTAACAATGCAATGCGCCGCCACTGTAACTCCACAAGTAGGAGTAGTAAAAAGAAAGAGAAGGAAGAGGAGAAGAAGAAAATGTAGAAGTAGAAAAGAAAGGAGGAGGAGAAGTAGGAAAAGAAGAAGACGTTTACATAGATCTACTGTAGTCCATTTCATCGACTACTGAGTGAATAATGAGTGTTTAGTATGGGTGGCCTCACTTGAAACAATCGCTTCATGATAACTATGGTGAAATATTTATCATCAAGGCTATATCAAGTAATGGATCTCTATGAATTAGTAAAAGAAAATGAGCTTGGAAATTAGGTATCAAAATTATTTCAGCTTCATTTGTGTTAATAATCAGAATATTGATGATGGCAACTAGTTTAATTTTTGTCCTTTTTTAGCTCGATGAACTGATTCAACTTCATTAGTTTGAAAACTAACGATTCTCAGATCTACAATTTTTAATTGATTATTAGCATTGGATGAGGAGACTATATTTTAATTGCAAAAATGTATTTTTGTCTGTTGCGCTTTTTATTGGCAATCATCTATTCAGGTTCTTATAAGCTTATGTTATCTTAAATACAACTATGATTATTATGGGAGTGGCCGTAGAAGTATCCAATACTTCGCTAGTTGTTATTGCAGCTTAGACGAATAAAATAAATAATATTCGTGTAACCTGGCTGGCACAGGTCTGGTGTCAGAGTTTTCAGGTCGCTCCTGATCAATTTCAGGGCCTCTGACATGACTAAACGACTGTTTTTAGGCAGCCGGGACCGACGGCTTAACGTGTCCATCCGAAACACGGGGAAGTGGCCTGGGAAAAATTCTTGGTCTGACGAATTGTCATGTTGCTCTTCTCTTGCAGTGTTTATCAAATTAATAATTGGTTGTTAGAGTTTCAACGTTGCCAGATTTGCATAAAAACCACTTGAATCAAACTGAATTGACGAGAGAATTATTTTTAGGATTAATTAATTGTCTATTTTTATCCAGTAGGCCTATGCTTTAAATCTCTAGATAACTGTCTGGTTGAGCAACAAAGATATTCTGGCAAGATAGGGAAATGACTCTAGCTCGGTCAATATTGGTTAGAAAATTATACATTTAGTCTCAAATTGTATAAAATATTCTGTTCTACAGCTTTATAATTTTTGAACCAATATTAAATGAGGTGGAGTCATTTCCCAACTTGCTAGAATGTTTTTTTGCTTGACCAGACTTTAATTATATCATCTTTACTTCTGGTTGATGGTGGTGGTCTACTTTTTATAATTCATTATGGATACAAAAGGACTCTTTTTAAAAAATAAGACTATTATTCCCATACAGTGCATCTTTCACAGAATGCTACAAAATTCCTACGTAACTGGAGAACTGCAAATCAGTATGCAAGCCACACGAATCTCGACTAGCGAAATTGAGGCCAATTGAATGCACTTTTGATTGAATCTGCTGAAAACACACGCATACAATAAAATAAAAAAAAACAACCGACACAAACTCTATTAGTCACACGATTACCTGAGACATTGGAGCACCTTGACCCAACAATTTAGACGAATTGTTGTGGTGCTCTTTTTTTTGCTGTGTTCATTCCTCATCTCTTAGGTGTCTCTTTCTTCCCTCTCTTCATGCTTCTTCCAAACTTTATCCTCCCTGTAAATTCTTCCATTTTTTTCTCAATTTTTTAAAAATTCCTCTTATACTTTACTTCTATTCTACTTTTTCTATTCTTTCCTATCGTCTCACTTGTTTGATTATCATCCTTTGTATCTCCTCCTTATCTTCTTCATCTAAAATTTCGTCTATTTTCTCTTTCTATCTCTTTTCTCTCTTATCTCTTTTTTATAATTTTCTATCTCATTCTCCTGAACATGTTATGATGTTGTGAAGCATAAATTATGATTATGTATAAGAAGAAGGTCATAGCAACAGGACCGGACTCCTATTTTAAATGCTAAAAGTGTGTCCTCAGTTCCAGAGCTGAATTTGGCGGACTTGAATAAACAATAGCTGACACTTCTCGGTCCTTGAAATCTCTGTTTTCTTTGCTCTTCTTTCTGTTATTGAACTTTTTCTACAGCACTGTTATTCATATAAAATCCGTTTGAAGTTTTTTGTTGTAAATTACAGCTATCTATCTGCTGTTACTGCAAACATGCAGTAGTTTTAATTTGTCGTAAAAATATTGATAAAAATGTTCTAAAATATTGTTCTATTTGAAAGCATAAAAGTTTGTAAGAGAAAGCATAAATTATAATTTAGCTTTTTTATTTACTATTTTCTATTAATCATTCAAGAGCTATTCAGCTATAATCATATCCGATATTGCTTCATTCATATTATCCTTGAATTATTTTTGGGTCTCAATTGAAATATGAAGTTTCAAGTTGAAATCATAGTAGGCTAGTAGTTGAAATGTGTATTCTCACGTGGAGAGCAATATAATTAATATTGGCTATTAGAAAACAATATTATATTGCATATTAGATGGAGAAGTACAACAATCATTATTGAACCATAGTACTTTTCCTTAATTTTCAATATTCTTATTTGATCGGCTGACCACAGAAAACGTGTGGTCAGAACATGATATTGCGTAGGAAGTATCAATTTTTATGTCCTTATTCCTGCTAATTTAAATTTAATCGTGATCTTATTATTTCAGTATCATCTTTCTTCTGGTATTATCTTAATTTCAACCACATACTTTTATGAGCTAATCATTGAAAAAAGAACTAAAACAGTTGCAAGACTTACTTCATGTTTTTCTTTGCGACCACAATAGATTACGCAAATATTTTCAAAGAAATTGAAGGTGTTTCAAAGTATTGTAATACATCATTACTCCGAAGGAGTTCCTTTTTCATTTTCTTATCACTGTTCTCTCACCAAACTGTCATTATTTCATTTGAAACCCTGGAAGTAAGTTTTGTAATTCATTGTTGTATTGTATTAACAATTATAACTATAAATTAATCGACTTGATTGAATAATAAAATTAATTACCACTCATTATCATGTTTTCAGGGTGAGCAGATTCATTTTCAATCATATAATCAGCATTTTGTTTATTTTCAATGGCTCAACAGCCCATGAAGAGCTTAGACCTACCAGCTGGTTGCCAGTTTCATATTCACTCCACTATACAGTCCGTCCAAGCAAAGAAGACACATTCTCATTTTATTATTTACTAATAATAGCACTCAATAAACCCTCTATTATTGAAATATCTGCTAGAATCACAAATTTTTTGCTTATCAAACATTATGTTCAATTAAATTCAGAACATGTTCACTTCTTATTATAGTAATCTCTGAGCCTAGAAATAGTAAGCTTCATAGGACTATGCCAGAGTCATACTCAAACCAAAGCTCAATAACAATAACAAAGAGGATGAGAATTATTCATTCTATGAAGATCTAGAGGATCAGATTCCTCAGAGTAATTTATTTCATATTTCTGAATTATTAATTTCAGGATAGGAATATGAGGATCAAATTCGTTCCTTTATTCTACGATAATAATTGAAGCCCTTGTGGTCTTCAGTTTCAATAAAACCCATTGAATTGTAAGAGAACCGCTGTATAGTGATGACGCTATTGAACTGAACAGATACCTACATATTCCTTATTGCCATAAATTCTCAATCAGAACTCACAGTCCCCGAACCAACACTGGCCGAGTCGAAGCCGCTCCCTCCACCCCGCCAGAATTCTCCCGCGGCCGGACAGACCATACAGCAATCAAATAATCATCAACCAGGATAGAGGTAACGTGTGGTTAGCACGTTGATCCTCTCAACCATAAGCTAGTCTCCGCAACCAATTGGCGGCGCAGAACACCTCTGAATAACATGCAGTTAATCAGTTAGAGTTTAATGCAACAATTACTATTCCTCCAGAGGCGGGAAACGACTGACTGTCTTTACTAACGACAGCCAATCTCATAAAGGAGGGTAATTTAAATGAATTACAATGGTTAAATTCATTTGGGTTTCGTTCATCTGGACCCGGATTTTCACTTACACAATCAATCTTACACTGTTGAGATTATAGGTACTTTCTCCTTTGTAACCATTTGTGCAGTGACTGGAGGTCATTGTTAGATCATTTTAAAAGTCAACCACTGTACCTACTACAACAACAAAATTGAGGGCGTAGCTGCAGTCTCACTGGCTGACTGCATCATCGCATCACTCGTTAACTTGTTACCGAATTTGTACATTCTAATAAATACTTTTTAATCGACTTACTAGAAAGTGTAGCACGAGATGTCCATTGAGGTCTTGTCGTCGAATTTGATCGTTTGTTAAACTTGATTGTGTAAGGATTTTATTGTCCACCGATTGCGATTATTATAATGGATTTTGAATCACGATTTTTGTTGGTATTAAATGTAGCCTATGACTGTTTGTTCCAACTGTACGAGGGATGTATTTTAACTGCAATGCAAATCATGTCATAATTCTTCTTTCATTTCAACGAGGAGAATTTTGTGAGATGAACCTTTCTATGTGACTGAAATATTCTAAAATACCCAGTTGTCAAACGTCATAATTGAAAGTTGTTCTCTGATTGAGTTTCCAATCATCCAGTCCTTCATATTTGTATGAAGTTGATAATAGTTGAGAATGATTAATTCTAAGAGTCAAACTGAGAAACTGATATTCTATATTTGAGAATTTCAATATCTTTTTTTATTTTAAAATTTAATTTAATGCTGAGTTGAAAAAAGTATTTATAACATCATTTTACCAAGAACTAAGAGTGACAATGAATTCTTTGGGCATCAACTTATAACAATGTGTTAGTTATAAGAGTCGTAAAATCTGTAATCATCCTGCTACTTACTTATCAATCATTTCAATAGCCTCATTGGAACTCATTCTTGCGTTTTTTAACAATGTTGCTGAGACATGTGGACTAACAGCTATTAATTTTCGTTCTTTGCTATTCTAATCACAGGTATAGTCTGTCCAAGCCAAGAAGACATTCTGACAAGATGGGAAAATGATTCCAGCTCGGTCAATATTGGTTCAAAAATTATAAATTTAGTCTCAAATTATAGATTGGAATGTTTCCTACAATTTGAGACCAAACTTATAATTTTTGAACCAATATTGACCGAGCTGGAGTCATTCTCCCATCTTTCTAGAATTTAATCTTTGCTTGTAAAGACGCTATACTTGAAAATCAGCAAATCACTAAGCATGATTGCTGTCAATTAACTCTCAATATTAGTTTTCATATTTTTCACGCTAGTGATGAGCTTTTTTTAAAACATGTCAATTCTTGAACTTCGATTGCTGAGGTACCTTTATCCTTCAGTGCTCCAGCTTTGACAATAGGAAAACAGAAATAATGCTTATCTCTCCATTTTAATCCAATCATCACTATAACTTTCTCTTCCTTATTGATTTTTCTGTTGGAGAGCTGATTCATTTATTAAATTTCTCAATTTCTTAATTTTTCTATGGAAAATTTCAATATTATTGGAGGATTAATTTGCCAGTAAAATTAAATAATGTAAAAATTAGGATAATATAATTTGCGGTTTATATTGTACCTTTCATGAGAGTTTTAAAGGTTGTATGAAAACAATTATTTGTTTGACTATTGTATATTGGTTCGCATATTTGGCCCACTAACTGAATTCAATATGGATGGATAAGAATGAATTGAAAATAAACAGCACAGTTGATCCATATCAGCGTGGTAAATCAACTTATCTTTGACAATTCTTAATCAAATAGTGTTTTCAGACTCTCAGGATATTGCGATGCAAATTTTATTTTGGAACGATAATTAATACAAGATACAGATGCTAATTACAACAGTGATTTCCCTGTAGTAATTATCATAGGTATTATGAGAATAGTACTTGAGACTAGGAGAAAGTTTTTGCAAGATGCAATAATGCTATTCTCTTACTCCTAGTGGCTGTTGGTGATGAGATTATCTTGAAGCCTATAACCAACAATTCAAAAGTAAAATTCAAGAATAATGAATGATCATGAGAGTTTTAAAATGGCATAGTATTATTTTTTTCCTTCAGCTAGTAGCTAATAATATTCATAGACTGTAAATTTAATGTTTTCAATAAAAAAACAGCGCCTTTGAATAATCATGAGCCACTGAGCCATAAAAACTGGGAATTGACTTTCATTAACAATTCATGTTGGTTTTCGTTTTGTTGAATTTGTAAATAATAACGTGGTTTCATGTTTCTTGACTTCAAATTGAGATTTTTAGTATTTTCGTTGTCTAACTTCTTAAACTCTTGCAGAAGCTTTTTTGTAAAAATTTTCGTCGAATTTTTAATTTATTTCAGTTTTGTTAAGATATTCATTATCCATCATCTTCTCCCTTCTTCATCCTTCATTTCTTACCCTCTTTATTTTTCCTTCATATCCTTTCTTTCAACTAACTTCCTTACTTTCTTTCTTCTTACTCTATCTTGTTACTTCTTATTGAAATTATGTTTTGGGTGAATTCTAAAACTCATATTATCGATAGTCCTGTAGTTTTGTTCATATACTCTCTCTCTCTCTCTCTCTCTCTCTCTTCACTTCACTCTCTCTCTCACTCTTTGCATTACACCTGTACGCTGATGACCTGCAAATGTACATTCATTTTGATTTGAATGACTTTCAGTTAACAGTTGACAAAATGAATCAGGATCTTGACGTTCTAACTGACTGGACTTACAGGCATGGATTAAAAATTAATGAAGCCAAATCCAAAGCTATTATTATTGGCTACACTAAACTTACATCTCGCCGGGGTATTGACTTTAGCAATGGACCTTTCATTAAAATCAATAACCAGAACTTACCTTACAATGATTCCGTTAAAAATTTAGGTTTAACAATTGACAA
Source organism: Sogatella furcifera (assembly GCA_017141385.1). Classification (NCBI taxonomy): domain Eukaryota; kingdom Metazoa; phylum Arthropoda; class Insecta; order Hemiptera; family Delphacidae; genus Sogatella; species Sogatella furcifera. Next base: position 14,570,645 of record CM029554.1, read on the forward strand.
GTCTCTTGACTGGACAGAACAAATAAATGTAACGTGTAATAAAGTATTTGCAGGAATTCACTCCCTGAAGAAGATTGGTGACTGTATACCTTTTCGTGTAAAAGTGATGCTAGTCAAATCATTGATTTTCCCCTATTTCAATTATGCGGACATTGTTGTCAATGACATGAGTGTTATCTTGTCTGAACGTCTGCAGAGAGCTCAGAATTACTGTGTCCGTTACATTTTTAATCTCAGGCGGGATGATCATATTAGTCCATACTTCCAGCAGCTGGATGTGCTGAGGCTCAATTCTGTGAGACAGTATCACATGCTGAAACTGCTGTATGATTTGATACATACCAAATGTCCTGGATATTTAGCAGACCAGTTTGTCTTTATAAGAGAGCGCAGTGGACGAGGTACTAGACATGGTTCACAGTTATTGGTAATCCCTCATCACAGAACCTCAATGTACAACAAGTCTTTCCATGTTACGGCTTGCCGTACTTGGAACGAATTACCATCATACATTAAGAATGTGAATGGCCGAGCTCAGTTTGGCGTGGCAGTTTCGAAATGGCTGAGGGGGGGAGGAGCAGCTTAGGCGTGAAAAAAGTTGAGTTGTCTAGAAGATATTCCATCTCCATTGCATTGATTGTTCTCAATCTCATATTCATTTATTTTCTCATTTAGATACTTTTTCAATACTGAATATATCGAAGTATTCGGTGGAGTATTTCTCCACCTTGCTAGTTTGCATGTGTGTGAGTGAATGGTGAGTTTAAGGAAATAGGCATATTTTACTTATTATATTTTTAATTTATTTCTAGTTCTTATTACTCATTTTTCTGTATTTTTGTTTTATTTACTTAATCTATTCAATTTATTATTTTCTACTTATTTTCTACTGTATCATTAATTTTGATTACTGTATATTATTGTACATATTGTAAAGGGTTGTGTGGTAGAGAGGACCAAGAGTCCTAACTCCGCCCTTAATAAAGGCAAACAATCAATCAATCAATCAATCTCTCTCTTCTCTCTCTACACACCAAGGCCAAGTGTTAATGGAAAGGATATCCTTATTATCCTTTCCCAAGAATGGACATATATATGTCTAAACTTCGCCTTTTCAATTAGATAACTTACACTCCATATTCATTTTGCAGAACTTCCAATTTAAAATTTGTATAAATTTTTGCATTCATTACATCACCGTTTCCGTATTTTTACTAGAAGTCTCTATTTTGTGAAATTTATAGGATAATTTTGATTTACTCATTCATATTACAATGTATAATCTAAGCCGAATTTTGTTATCTATTTGAATAAAGTAATCTAATCTAATCTTCTCTCACAATTCTTGTTAAGGTATCACTGTAATTCTGTGCCTGATAAAGACTACTTATGAATCCTCTATCATAAAAATTATCATTATTGTATATTTATTTTTTTTTCATTTTGAATGAATACTATTCAACTGATGAACTGTATCCCTGAGCAGTAAGGTAGCACTTTGAAGTTCAGTCAAAATTCTACAAAAGCTGAAAATTTGTCAAGCCACAATTTTCCACTGTAAACCCGGCAAATAAAATTTAAATAAAAAAGGGTTTTCACCCAGTTCACTTTCCATATTCTTTATATTGATAATGATAGCGGTATTGATAGAAGAATTATCCAATAACGTACTAAACGTATTAGGTTAATACCTTGAATAATTTATTGGTTTACACTGAAATTCTCTTATGGAGATTACTGTACTTTTTACAGTACTTCGAAATCAAAATAGTTTTTATAAAGAATTGGAGTAACTGTACATACCATTGGAAGAGTAACTAAAAGTTATGAGAGCAATGTCCAAGATTTTTTGTGATATGAGAAAGTAAGTTAGCCTACACCTTGAAGTATGTAAAATAAAAAAGTACGTATGCTGGAAAAGTGCATTGCTGAGAACTGTGCTGTACTGTTCGTAATGTCTTAAATCTGGGATTGAACCGCTAAGAATAAGTTGTTAAATGATACTTTTTAGAATCAAGAGAAGATGACCGACCCTCACACCGTTCTATCATGGCTAACAGGTTTGACTCTATGCAACGAAACAAGCCTCACTAGACTTACTATGGGCACTATGTGTATTATTATTATTTTATATACTCGATATATTATGAAGATACACTGCTTTATCATCTACTAGCACTGACTGCCATAAGACACGGTTATCGTGAAAGATTCTTGCCTCTTTTAATAATTATAATTTATAAACATTTTATAATGTTTGAAAAAAATTTCAAAAACATAAAAATTGTATATTTTTTCATTTCTTTGCCGTTACTATTAAATAAAACAAGATCGAATATAAGTAATACTTGATCAGGTAGATTGGATTTTATTATCAAAATTAATTGGAGAAAAATTAATTTTCAGCATATAATATACATCCAAAACACCTCATTTTGTCATACATCTCAAATTTGGTAAATATTAAATGAATATCAGATGATTTCAGCCATTGATGATTTAAGCAGGACCACCTAAATATTTAGGTATTTAGGTGGTCCTGATTCAAGTCATTGGAATATACTGTATATAGATATGAATTAATCATGATATGTATACAGTACATCGAATATTGAAGGTGTTTGTTTGATATTATTTTGTGTCTGGAAGTAAGAATGTTACGGGTAGGCCTAGGCCTAGCATTGTATTATCTTTAGCTTGATCATAGAATCGGATTGATTTCTAGGCACAAACTACTCTGAATCGTATTTTGTTTGTTTTTCTGAGGGTGCAGCCCATATGAGCCCATAGGCAATTCCTAGTTCGTAGTTGAGTTCTTGCTAACTTGAATTCATAGCTAGTTGCTATTTCCTAGATTAGTCTATTCCAATATTTTTGCATGTGCATTAGTTTTGTAAGTAGTGTGAATGATTATATGTCCATCTTTTTCTACTCATACAGTAGAAAATTGTAGTTTTTTATATATGAAAATAAGGACATCTTTGACTGATGTATCACATTCATCATTTTCTCCAGAATTCTCTTGGGTCATGAGCTCACTGGAACTGAAATCTCATTATCCAACTCTTCATTACTCTGTCTCAATCGGTTATTTGAACATTCAAAATTACTATTCCTGTTTTCCTCCACAGATTTAATGTTTAGCAAATTGTCAAAACGTGGAAGAACATTTCGCTTTGTCTCCACAATTACAGTTTTTAATACAATTGAAATGATGTCACCATACAGTTTCATCACTACTCGGTTGCATTCGGTTTGAAATTTCAAATTTTGTCACATTCCAACTCGCTTTTTAATTTCAGTATGATGACCCGTACTGAATTGCATTTGTCTTGGATTGATTGTATTCTCGTATTATCTTTCTCAATTTGTGAATCATATTCCGCTTATATAGTTGTTTCGACGTTAAACTTAACGTTGTAGAAGATTAGAAAAGATGAAAGGCTGAAAATTTCTATGTACAATTTGTATTGTAATTGAATTTTCGATAATTTATCAGCAAGCTCAGAGGAAAAACTAAGTTGGAATTTCATGCAAGAAAATTAAAAAAAACAGAAATTTTCTCCTCGTCTCTTTGGAGTAATTAAGTTATTCTATTGCCTCTAGATATATCTAAGTTTAGCCTATTCTTTGCTTTTTCAGAAGTTCTGCATTATTTTACGCTTATTCTCTGTTGTGATTAAACTTTTATTTCCATTTGTATAATTTATATTGTGTTGTACAGTTGAATTTTGTTACTTGATATGTATGCAATGGGTCTTAGGCTGTTGGACCTATAGTATTACAATAAGTCATTTTAAATTAATATAGAATCAATCAATCGAGCCATCTATCTATCTATCTAATCCTCCGTCTATATGCACAAGTCTATATCATGAGTCAAGACATGGCTCATAATAATATTACAACGTTTTTTCTTATCAATTAGATAAAGAAGCGAAATGGAGATTAATGTCTAGCCTCTGAAACTAGTTTTAATTACCTTCATGAGATCAAAACGTAATAAGAATTTCATTTTTATGAAACTTCATGACAGTTATTTTTGATTTTCTATCGATAGCTTTCTTCACTTATTTATTTTTTGTTTCAGATAACTATAAATGATGGACCTAGTCTGGAGTCGAACCTGCTGGAGCTACTTGCGATTATAGGAACTAATGAATTTCTTTCCTAGGTGAGATGATAACATTCTACTAGAAATTTATTGATAAGATGTTATCTAAACAATCAATCCATTTCTTATCAATTACCTTTTCTTAGCAATCTTTGAAAATCCTCGATTATTCTATTTCTCAAGTTTGGTTGGATGTAACTCAATAAAAAACCATAAAAATCCACAGGTGGAAAATGAAATCCTAGGTAGACTAAAAAAAGGTTGCATTCATATTACACTTTACCAGCAGTGTTCAACTATCAAAGTTATTCGGAACGAAACAATCTTTACCTATCTCAAAATAAAAACCTATCAAAATAATCTCAACCATTATTTCACAATACAATTTCTTAGAGCGTAATTTATTTATGGAAGAATTATTAGACATTGCAGTATACCAACTGCAGCACTTGTCTCTACTTGCTATTCCATGATTATACGTTAATGCATCTCTTACAATCTTATTACAGGTTTTTGTCAGTATCTATTAGGAGCTTGATTTTGAGAAATATTATGAACCGGACCAGTCTCTTAATCATTCAAATGCAATTATTCAAGTCTCATATCAATTGTGTTCAGTCCAACCTTAGGACCAGTTCTAAAATGAATGAAAAATAGAATAAAACTTCCGCACAAAATGTCGATTGTGACGCAAAAGTTTCCCTGTATTTTTTTTTACTTTTCAAAAACCTGTTGCACTCTGATCTGGATGACGTTGGCGTATCCCTTGGAATTTCCCAATATATATAGTAGACACCAATGAAACTGGCGGGTGGCGAATCAGTTGTCTTTCTTGATAGCTCTGTCAGGTCAGTCTAAAAGCGGTCTACGAGAACAAAACTGTTGAGCTGACGTCACTATCGACGTGACACGCTTTCATAGACTGCTCGTCGACTAGCCTGAGAGAACTGAGCTTTCGTAAGAATCATTTGCTCACCGCCAATTTTGTTAGCGTCTGTTATTCAACACAAATATTTCATACATTAGTTTCATGGAAATACTTGATAGATATTCCCTCTAATTAGATATTCATGATACATAAATAATTTGATTCCGTCTGATAATATACTATGTCTGGAATATCCAGTTTGGATTTGCATAAATTCTTGGAAAATATAATCATTGATTTCTTAGGGAAAATTTTGTTCTAGCATCGTTTTGATCGAAAATACAATGAATTCAAGTTCTGTAAATTGTAGCAATTTCATTTTATAGCATTGAATTCAATTGGCTTTTTAATAAGACTTGGAAACTTGGAATAATATGAGATGAACCAGAGAGTCTAATGCCCGGTTTTTCCAAGCACACTTGAATTTGAGGGACCCTCAAGTTTACATTTAACAGTTTATGGACATTTTCTATACTTAGCATAGAAATTGTCAGCTGTTCATAAAAATTTAAGGGTCCCTCAACTTTGAGTGTGCTTCGAAAAACCCGGCATTATTCTATACCCTCTGAGATGAGTATAATTCAGGCCTGAACTATATAATTCTGATATCTCTGTTCAAAAACTGTGATGTATCAGTGAACAGATCAATTTCGATCATTCTCAGTTTCATGGCAATAATGATTTAGTACCGATTGTAGAAGTTAATGAATTCATGTGATATGAAGCTTTTTAATTTTATGTATTGTATTCAATTGAAATGTATTCAATTCTATTATTTCAATTATTCTTTCCGGTGTTGAAAGGCAAACAAAGCTCACAAAAAGCTTATTCTCAATGGTTGAGCCATTTTTATGGTTCTGTAATTTTCTAAAGAACAAACATTATATTCGTTACATGTACATCGCACATTATTCATTGTGTGCAAATTATTATTTTAAGATAGATCCAAAAAAGGAAGCACTCTTAATTATCCATTATATTTCTCAAGAAATTGAATTATCCTGTAAAACATTTATTTTTCAATTATTTTTTATTATTTAAATACTCCACTTGAGAAATGTTCAAATTATTTATTAAAAATGAAGATAGAACTATATCACGAGCATTAAGCCATTTCCTGTGTTTTAATCACTAATGTATTATAAATTACTAATGTATAATTCAAATAATAACTACAAAATATTGTTTACTTCACTTTAAAGTCAAGGTTGAAAAAATCGTTCAGATGGGCTTAATATCTGCATAATTCTCAGACCAGGCTGGTGCGTGTATGTACGGTGCAATAAAATGAAATCTCTGTATCCGTTCTTTTCAATGCTTTACCATTAGGGAACAAGTTGATAGTAGGACATAATGCTAATTTAGTTCATGATAGAATCAGTTTTACAATTCTGTATAGCAACTCTGTGCTATTTAAACGGATTTTCATGATCAATAATATTGTACTCCAAATTCTTACAAATATTTATCCATCTTCCACTGAACTTCAATTATAATTTGATATTAAAATAGAATTCATATGAGTTACTTTGTGGGTTCTTCCTATTTATGATGGATTCCAATGCTGAATTATCCTATTGCAATTGATTACGAATTGTATATATTTCTTACCATAAAATTTCTTATCTACAATCTTCTTCCCCTTCCTCAGCTTATTCCCGTTTCTATACGGGGTCGCTGTTTCTGGTCAGTCGCCTCCAAGTGTCTCTGTCCTCATATTCACCGCCATCCAGCTCCATTCCCCTGCTTCTCAATTCCCTCTCCACACAATCCCTCCAGCGTCTCTTCGGCCTTTCTCTCCCTCTTCTACGCTCTACTATCTTATCAAATTTTCTATTCCCTAGATATTGTTGACAACAATAGATATTGTCAACATGGCCATACCATTGGAGCCTCCTCTCCTGGACCTTCTTGGACACTTTTACCACCTTAGTTGCCCCTCTGATAATTTCATTTCTAATCCTATCCAGTCTAGTTACTCCATACATCCACCTAAGCATCTAAGCATAATACATTATGCAAGCACCCAAGCTATGCAAGCACCTAAGCATCATACATTACTAAGCATCTTCATTCCTGCCACATCCAGTTTCCTTTCCTGTGCCTTTTTAATAGGCCATATGTCCGCATCATAGATCATTGCCGGCCTTACAACTATTTTATGGACCTTATCCTTCACTCTTACACTGACTTTCCTTTCACATAGCACTCCTGAAAGGTCTTTCCAATTTTTCTACGCAGATTCAATCCTATGATTTGTTTCTGTATCAAGATTTCCGTCTGATGTTACATGTGAACCAAGGTATTTAAAGCTATCTACCTTTTTCACCCTTTCATTCAGCAAGGAAATTTCTCCAATTTCCTCCTCTTCATTAAAAACCATGTACTCCGTTTTCAGCCCCGCTGATCCTGTACCGCTGATCTTCAGCCCCCTGTCCTCCATTTCCTTCCTCCATGCCTCCAGTTTCCTTTCCACCCCATCTCTGGTGGTATCAATCAGGACTATGTCGTATGCGAACAGCATATTCCAAGGGGCTGGTTCTATAATGTTCTGATCTATAATATCTCTTCATAATATTATTACTCCTTACATGATAATTATTGTAATTTTTCCTTTTATAGTATATTATAATGTCTTTTTCATTGTCTAGGGCATATCATATTATGTGTAATTTATGATGGAGTTTCATGTTCAATGAGTTCATTCCAAATGCTCGCTTTTTCTAAACTTGACAGCTCATTTTCAAAATCGCTCCAAAATAAACATAGCGTGAGATAATTTCCTTTGAAAAAACTCTAGTCAGGGAAAGTGGGCTTTTGTATGCAATTGAATGGCTTGCGTGATCTGATGGAATGTTACATAAGCAAGGTCTGGATTCCACCTTGAATCATTTGGAGATGGAAAAACGCAGAAGAATACTTAAAATAACAAAAAGAAGACTGCTTGATGTGTCCACACCAAACTCGGGTGAAGATCAAATACATAATCCATGTATGATGAACTATTTACAAAGCCTTTCATCAATTCCTAAAGAAGAAGTTGAACTGCTGGCCAAAAACATAGGCTATTTCTAGTGGAATTAGTAATTTAGTATACATTCATCCCATGAACGTTTACATTCTTTCACGCATACATTAATTCATTGAAACTGTATAATTATATTGAAAGAATTGTCATATGGACAGAATCAACAGACAATCAATTTTTTATTGAGTGCAAACCATAAAATATTTTTATTCTTTGAGTACTTGTGAAGGTGATATTGTGGTAGTTATCCATAATAAATGAAAAGACAAGATGTTGTGAAACTACTGATTTATTAGAAAATCGAGATAACGGTTTCGGTTGTTACACCATTATCAATCTCTGGTAAACCGCTTACCAGAGATACGTAATCTCAATTTTCCAATAAATCAGTGGTTTGACAACATCATGTCTTTTCGTTTAAAATATTTTTATATTTAGCTGTTGAATTTTTTAGAATTCTATCATAAATCCTATTATGTTAGTTTTATAGTGAGAAATATTTATGAAATTCACACGTTGCAAGTAGATAGGATTCTACTTTTTTCTTGAAAAATCATTTAATCAAACATCTCATCGATCACACTCTGAAGATAATGTTTTGTATGCTTTGTATATTCCCTTGCAAAAGCCTTGTTTTGATATTTTAGAAAACATCACTTTATTCAATATGCATATTGCATTTTTGTTACACCCCATCACATTTATTTGAAGAGTCTTCTTTTTACTTCCTTAATATTCAATTTTGACATTGTAAATCTGGTTGGGGAAACACCAATGCCACCGGAACTGGATAATTCGTTACGTCCAATCCAAGATCAAGCTTCTCCTACGTTTCCTCATTACTTTTTTCAACGTTTTCCAGACTCAAATCGGCTTTTTATTCGGACCAGACTGATAATCATCGATTAGCAGGTAAATTTCAAGTTTACCAGAGTAAAAACAATATATGTATTTGTGATTGTAGTGAATATATGCTTGATCTGACATTTAAATTGCAAGTAGTTGTTTCAGGGTGTGATATATCTCATTGTAAAAAATGGTCTCCAGTTTGTAATGCTTCACGTACATTTGTATATAGTCTGTCCAAGCGAAGAAGGCATTCTTAAAAGATGGGAAAATGACTCCCGCTCGGTCAATATTGATTACAAAATTATTAATTTGGTCTCGAATTGTAGATCAGAATTTTCCCAAATTTATAATTTTTGAATCAATATTGACCGAGCTGGAGTCATTCTCCCATCTTTCCAGAATGTCTTCTTTGCTTAAACAGACTATATAACAGTTGCAAGTTGTCTGGCCTCTATGTTTAGTAGCAATAAACAAGTTCCCTTGAAAAAATGAACTACTTTGAATTACCTTCAGAAGATCGTTCATCTACTGTAGGTATCACCCTTGTTATTCATTATCAGACGTCTTAATGCTAGACTACCGTGTTCATGGAACAAATGAATTTGATGAAGTCACTTGTAGAAAAAGTTGTTTCCAGAGGCGAGAAGTTAGGATATTTGTAAAAGGATTTTTTGGAAGTTTTCTGTTGTTGATGATAATTGGTCTTGGATTGTCTTTATTATACTGGTCAACTTGAAAAAACTTGTTCCTAGGTCAAGGTTGATATTTGGTCCGTTTTTTAGAAAAGTTTTGATGTGAATGATATGTTTTGATAGATGAAGCTTTGTGAAGTTTCAGGAGAACTGAATAGCTATATTTTTTCAAAATGAATTTGAATCTTCATTCGTCCCTTAGAACGGAAATTGCAGCCTGTATTTCAAAACCAGAGTTTCGATCTAAAAACCTCTCACAAAATTATATGAGTGTTCATTGGTATTTTTCTCACTTTCTCAAAATTTAGAAATTTTATTTCTTGTTGATTGTAAAATTACATAGAGATAGACCACTTTGTAGAGAGGATTGTTGTTTTGAAACTTTCTGATACCTTCATTCCACAATGTGGATATATCGGATTCCACATCTAAATATTCATCGGTACAGTAGTAGTCTGCAATTGTTCATGCGTGAAAAACACAAATGGCTCCGATCCCTTGTAAAACCGATTGATTTAAACATTTTAGAAGCTTCGTTTCCTTTAATTCTTATGCCATCCAAGTTCCCCCTGAGTAAGACATCAGTTCCTACTACTAGGTATTTATCAGGTTTCCCTGTTCTAATGAATAGAATCATTCTCAAGACAACTGGACTCTGATCTATTTTATTTCCATATTGTTGGTCTTATTAAAACTAACTTTGAGTTAGATAACAAAATGGATCTTCAACCTCACACTTTTTCACAATATTTAAAAACTCCTCAAATTATCCATTCAAATTTCGTACCTCATTTAAATGGAATATATAACTTCTTATCCTATTGTTTTCTCACCTGTTGTCTTTCATATTCTCCTATCAGCTCTATTTACTGTTAAGGTTGTTTCTCCACTCACATCACTCTGTATTTGTTTGGAGAGACACATAAATAACCAATACAACTGGGCCAATGCTAGTTCCATAAATAATTGGCCGGTAACCTAATATTGTTTATGTATAATAATACCTGTCTTCAATACACGCGTGCGACTGGTATATACTATATTTATGTATGAGTTGGTGTATACTGTGGATGAATTATAGCTATATCGATGTATTGAAGTATAGGTATATTACGGGAGTAATAAGACGCTTTGTCATTGTAATGGTCCGTATGAAAACGGCATCAATTAGAAGACGTTGAGCTCCCAGAAGGACTCTCGTAATTATTTTCACGGTAAAGACTTCCTCTAGTTTCGGCCTCATTAGAAGCTCTAGTCGTCTGTTGCTAAACTCTCTCTAGTTCTCTATATGTCTGATTATTCGTCAGCTATTCTGAGGATTACTCAATAGTAAAAATACAAAAACAGTCTGACCTGGTAATAGAACACGTATGTGGGTGAAGTATCAAGGCTTATTCATATGTTACATAGTGTTGACGTGCTGTGAGAAGTAAGTTTTTAATATAATTATCAACCTCATATCTTTAATTTTGTTGATACATACTTTGGAGCATGAAGCACATAATCGTGGGCATATTTTTGACATAAGAAGCAGAGAGAATTGAGGAAAATTCGTATTTACTATCTGCATGGAACAAACTAAAATTATGTTGGTCTGGCTCTTCTAATGCGTGAACTTGTCGTTCAATTTTCATCTTGAAGACTTCGTCTGATGAATGATAATGAATCAATATTATCTTATTTGAATTAGTTACAGTATATAATTTCTCCTAAATACAATATTTCCCTTCCATTTTCCATTCCATATGAAGTCAGTATTGCTGTCTCTCAGTCCCTCCACAGTACCCTCTCTCTGCTCCACCTGTTTTCCCGTAAATCAGCTTCTATTCTGTCCTTTCATAGCTCATCAACTCATCCAGTCTGCTCTACGTTGTCTATATACAGACAGTCTATGTCCTCTCACACTATCCAAAACTGAATTCTTATAGCGATATTATATCATCCCTAGTGGCAGGTTTTTGGAGCCGGATGCCCTTTTTGACGCTAATCCTCCCTATTCGCCCCCAAGACTGAAGTTTTAATTTATAACCAAGTCATTCTTAACAGCAAAGCATATTTAAAATTATTTATTACTTATTTTTCAACTCTTGATCTTGGTCTCTTTTGATTTTTGATCTTGGCAGTTTCCAAGGCCTTTAAAAAAGAGTTGCCAATATCTTTGAAAAAAGCATGAAATTTTATTCCACATTTTACTTAGTTCTATACCCATTCACTGGGGATTGGCGACTCGGTGAGGGTGATTACTTAGTGATTGTGGAGCGTATTCATAAACACTGTGGCCTGCTCTTGAATGGGTGACCAGTATTTGGCCAAGTCACATTGGCGAGGTGGAACCTACCCGTAAGAGTCTCCCCACCATTTAAAGCCATACGGTTTTTTTTAACTAGCAAGCTTTATTGATCGTTTAGCTTTAGGTGGTGTTTGATGGCGTTGCATCGATTGCTCTTAACCGCAGTTATAATAAAGTACTGTAATGTTAATCGACCGGCAGAAATCAACACTCAGCTGCCTTGATCTTAACCTTGACACCCTTTCAGTTTCCGTGCCGATACTGTCATTCCAAATAATAAAAATCTAGATGCAGTCTTTCTTGGGATTTCAGTTTGAATTTCCCTTGTTATTCTTCTTCCATAGTTAGTCCACCTTATTGACATTGTTTTATTTACAAGTATAGACACTGGCGGCTCCTGCCCACGAAACAGGTGAAGTGCCCGTATCTTTTACTGTACAGCACTTCCTCCTGTCCCGTAGGCACGAGCCGCCAATGGACCATTTCCAACTTGAGTAAATTCCATTCCATTTCTTCACAAACCATTATTTTGTTTTGATTACTTATAGATGAAGTGCATAAGATTGACAAAACTGAACAGGTCGTATCATATTTATAGCCTATTGATTCATATAGTGACTGTCTGTTTTGTAGGAGAAGTTGTCCTACTGGATGTTTCCTATCCATGACTTGGTTAGATGACGACTTATGAAAACCTCATTATTTATTTGTCTTATGACAAGCATACATGGTGGAAGAAATAACAGACACTTACTATTTCCAACACAATTCTCATTAAAATATAGTCCAACTTTTTGGGTCAAGTCCAAATTTTTGTTCCAGTCAAAACTATGGTTGTTGTTCGAGGCTTTATAGCTATTGCTAATAATTCATTAAATTGAAGTCTGTTGATGTGTTAGAAGAATGATTTGACAATGGTTGCACTAACCATGCACCACCCTACATTATGAAAGTTAGCTTGATTTTTTATATAATCATTCATTTATTGAATATGTTATTTGCTCAATCAATGCTTGGCCTAGTTTCATAACATCCGCAAGTTTGAATGGTTCAAGTCTTGTCCTTTAATTATTCAAACAAGTCCAGAGACTCCACAAGCTTGGCTTGATTCAATCTGAATATTAAATTCAGATGCAGTTGCAACGTGAATTAATGAGGAGATGCATTATCATAGCCAAATCTAGTTGGACAATTTTGTCGATTATCATTGAAGTTGAAAGAAACATATTCAGTCCACATTAGTTAAATTATATAACTTTTTATGAGAAAGCCTTATTTTAGTCGCATCAATATTGCAGCGTCAGGCGTATGTCGCATGTATACCACACAATCAGATAGAATAATATAGAATATAATGACTTCTTGATTCTAATGATGTAACGAAGTTGGGACAGTAATGTCCACTCCACCACTTGACCACGAATACTGCCAGGAAGTGGGTCTATTTGCATTGACTCTGGCAACCTCACATTACATTTATTTCCACCCATTTTGTAGCGACATTAAGCTGAAAAATATTTGACAGTTTGGCGCAAGCCTCAATCTATTGATGTAGTTGATAGTATAGATTATACAAATTCCCTGAATAATCAAAAGCAGAAAATGTTCTACTGGAAATAAGATCTATAGACATTCGTCACCTACATTGACGAATAAGTAGTCAACTAGTGAATAAGTTTATAATAATAGGTAATTAATGATAAATTAAGTAAAAATTATAAGAAGTAAAGATAATTAATCAATCACTTCTTAACGCTCTCTGCTTATTAAAACTTCCCAAACTCCCTTGATGAGTGCAATAGGATCCTTTGAAATGCTGTAATTGAATATTTAATAACTTAATATGAAGCATTATGAGATAAGACAATAAAATTTGTATTGATTGCTTGCAAGTTAGAACAAAAAATAAATGTATAAAACTAGATTATTAGACCATAGAGTAAATTAGCTACATACTTGAAGATGTTTTCATCAGGTCATAATCCCCAATTTTATCCATATTGTTGAATGTATAAAAATTAGCTGTTGAATCACTGGCGACTCGTGCCCACAAAACAAGTGAAGTGCTGTACAGTAAAAGATACGGGCATTTCACCTGTTTCGTGGGCAAGAGCCGCCTGTGGCTTGAACTCCTCTTCCTACACTTGCATGATTGACAAATTAGAAAATCCTTGATATCATGCCAACTTGTTCCCATGTATCATAACTTAATTGGGAAGATACTACAGGTACGGTACAATTTCCGTATAGCCTTCGTTTCCCCTTCAATGAACTGTACTGCAATATTAACAACCCACATTTTTGTTTAATTTTGCCTAATTGTCTATGTTGTGCCAAGGCTCAAACATTTTGACCTCATTAAATGCTAAAACAAATTAAATATTTTCAAGTTACTAGCATAATTATTATTGTTTTTGCAGACAACAGGCGTAAGGTAGATGCTCCTTTTTTCGAGTGCTGTAGAATACAATGTAAACAAAGGCACTAAGATGAGAAATGACATGAGTGCCACTAATTTGACTGTATGCTATTTTCAGAATGACTGGTTCTAAATACAAACGAGTTTGTGTGATTTTTTGAAGAGAAAGGGGGAAAGACAAAGAAAGAAGATTTAGAAGAATAAATATTATTTATTAAAAAAATCATTTCATTTCCTTTAAGCATGTACAAAGTGAAGTTCACATATAAAATTGCAGAAAATATGTCAGTTTGTAAGGCTAAAGCCTGAGGTGAAGGAGGATAATACCAAAGAATATACAATTGAGAACCAAAAAATTGGAAATAAAAATAATAAAAGATAAAGATAAAAGATCAGAGATCGAAGATTTGATCAGAGATCATTTCATCAAAGATCAATGATCATTTGATCAGAGATCATTTCATCAAAGATCAGAGATCATTTGATCAAAGATCATTTGATCAGAGATATCAAAGATTTGATCAAACATCGTGACCTTATAACTTGGAAGAATCCATAAATTCATACTGATGATAGGAGACCTTCGATCCTCACGAAGAAGATGGAGACACATGATAGAGATAGTTGGAGAAGGCTTGTTGAGGAGGCAAAGGCTCTATAAGTGCCGTAGAGCCAATCAGTAAGTGAGAAAAAATTGAGCATAATTCAAAATATACTGAATTAAGAAATAAAAAAACAATAGGAGATGAGCTTGAATCCATCTCAGTTGTGTTTCAATACATAAGTGACTCCTCAAGCTTATACTGAAGATCTTGTCTGAATAATATATCCTACAAACAATCATCAAAGTCCTCTTAATGATAGCCTATTGTTTTTGAAGTTCATGTCACTCTGATGTCAATTTGCTTTATCATTTCTTGTTGTGTAACATTCGGATTAATATTTCGATCATTCCAACACGAGTTAGTTCAAGGTTAAAGTCAATCTTCTCCAAATAAAATCATTTCATTCGCCTTGTTCAAAAAATGAACACCAGAATGATTGGAAAAGTTCATCTGTCAGTGTCAATGAAGTACTTATGGATTTAAGTTCGCCATGATTCAAGTATCAAATAGAGTACTGTATTGAAACATCTTACGAACTTCTTCCTGCTTCCTTCATTTTCATTCTCCACCTCTAGCTCTATTTAGTAAGGTTGATATCTTGTTAAAAAAGGAAAAATACAAACTTATATCCCTCCACCATCACTGAATAATATCGTATATGTTAATTCCTATTTGAAAAGAATGAAAATTATGCTAATGGGACAAACTTCGAAGTCCGAAATCCTTCTACCTTAGTTGTTAGGCCTATCCTAACCAGAGAAGGCCTACCTAAGAGAAGGTGTCAGGTAAACTTTTCTAAAATTTGAATTTATCATTCACTCAATTCATAGTAGTTATCTCATCATATAATAGTAAATATCTCTTGCTAAATAGGGGCAAGGTTAATCTCTTTTGAAAAATGATGGGACATTATTCCTTTGAATTTTTTAAAGTATTTAT
This sequence comes from Sogatella furcifera, assembly GCA_017141385.1. Lineage (NCBI taxonomy): Eukaryota > Metazoa > Arthropoda > Insecta > Hemiptera > Delphacidae > Sogatella > Sogatella furcifera. The sequence goes on from CM029554.1 coordinate 14,586,509, forward strand.
TGATTGGCTCATTACTTGAAAATATCGATTAGTTTTTGGTTTTGTACCGATCAATCACCCGGTTCTACGTAGTTTTTCTTACGTCTTTTATAGCCTGAGGTTTTCTAGGTGGAGTCTACTTTTGTGTTCACTCTTGTGAACTCAGGTAAGATAAACTGCGTAGCTTCTGTTTCAAAACCGACTGTCCCCTCACCTGAACAAGTTACTGATCTGCGTAAGTAAAATTGAAATGCAATCGAAGTTGGGTAATTGCTCCCATGAATCTTGTCGCGTAAACAAATTGAAAAGCATGCCGCGCCTCAATTTTGAAATTTACCTATTTCTTATCAGTCACTACTTCACACTGGGTTGAAATAATTGAAATGTGAAGCAAACTTAGTGGAACTTGCTTTCAATAAACTTGCCAGTGTTGTGTAAAACTGAATTATTGCAGCATTGAGTGAGATATGGGTCCAACATATGCTGCTGAGATCATTGAGCCCATATTCGCTTATAAGAAATATCTGTATCAGTGTGTTCAAGACCACCAGTTACCGTACCGGTATATTATGCTACAGATAAACTGAGTTCAGTGAGCCCACTACGTAATAAGCCTATATTCAGTTACAAGCCTATTGGATACCAGTTACCGAGTTAGTCTATAACTGGTGTCGTTTCATTTCCACATTTTGGTTGCATCGTTGCTACAGTTTATTGGCCGAGATCAAGTTCCGAAATAATTTTAATCGATTCAAAGCTCTGAAATCGAAAGTTGTTGAGTTCAAACTCGCCGGTTAATTAGTAGATTTGCTTGAAAAAAGTTGAATGTAGGGTTTGCCAATTTTCCCATCTATTAGTGACTAAAATCAGTAGAAAGAAAAGTTCTCGCAACTTGTGCATTAGTTTGGAGCGATTCATGCTGGCGATATGTCGCTCATGCATCTGGCTTTCCTTAACAACTAGAAATGTCATGAATTCTACATCGTTTTGTGATTTTTGTAGATGATTGAACCTCAGAACCTTTACAATAATTTTTATTTACAATGTGTGAAAAACTAATAATTCTCATAAAATTATCATTATATTGTTGCATGTTTTTTTAATTAATTGACCGCTTTACATTGTGATCATTATTTGTAGTAATTTATTCCGAAAGAATTATGCGCTCAAATTTGCCTACAGACTCGGTAATGTAATTGCCGATCATTTTTTGTCAGTTTGGGACTAATAGTTCAAAGTACATATTGTCAACTTGGATTGATCTGAAAGATTTTTTTATTATTATCAGACCAGAGCTTATCGCCTTCTGCTACGGACATTGGACAACCCCTCATTTGTATTGTCAAATTCAAAATCAAATCTTTATTGTTGTTGTCGAACATTACAAATGTTATAAAAAAACGTCATTATTATAAAGCTAACATACATATAATATACATAATAGTCAGATTCTTACGTTATTGCTACTAAGGTACTCGTCAATTGTATAAAAAGCCTGCTTTTTAAGCCATTGTGCTATTGTGGATATGCATTTTTTGAGGGGTAAATTTTTTATACTTGGAGGCAGTTTGTTAAATAATAAAAATTGTTGATAATTATGGCTTTTAAATGATCTATGCAGTCTGATATGTGGTGTGATTAGGTTATTTCTATTCCTAGTTATATGTTCATGCCGATAACTATGTCTTGGTAATAGAGCTAAGTTATTTTTAACATATATTAGGTTACAGTAGATGTACATTGAAGGGAGAGTCATGATTTCAAGCTCGATGAAACTATTTTTACAGTTTTCATCACTTCTCAGACCAACAATACAACGAATAGGTTTTTTCTGCCAGATAAAGGCTTTTTTAATGTCACTGGAGTTACCCCAAAGGCGAATCCCATAATTCAGTTGGGAATTAAACAAGCCATAATAAGTTAAAATCAGTACTTCCCTACTGACACAACATTTTAGTTTCCTAAGCAGGTACATAACTCTGGATAGTTTTTTACAGAGGTACTGTATGTGGCTACTCCAACTTGTCAGGTTGTAGTTGTATATGTTGGTTTAATTTTCCCTGATCAAATAAATTCTCTTGCGATGAATCAATGTTTACTCATAAGAATGAACATTGCAAATTGGGTTTTAGGATTAATACTTTTCAACTGGGTCATCAAAACTGGAGATTTGAGAAGAATATCATTGAATTATTTAGTGGGATGTTGTAAAGAGAGTTTAAAATTAAAAAAAGCTAAATATCTTGTTTAAAATGCAGGTGCTGTGTAAGTTGAAGGATAAAAATAAGAATACTTCGATATTGGGGTATCACGTTTCAGGGATTTCTCATTTTCCAGGAGAAGTAGAACAGTAGTAAAATAATAGTAGGGAATAATGAATTGATCGTTCTCATTGAAGTAATAAACTTATTCTGGTTCCTGGTAACTTCCAGACAGAAGGTTACTATTATGCAATCTTAGAAAAATAATGATTAATACAACACGGTTGCAGTTTTATTACTGTAGTCATAAATTTTTATTGGTACGTTATTTTATGTCCATAAATTGAGTAATGTCTATGCCAGTAGATAAAGCGGAATTAAATAAACAGTCATCAATGAATCTTCTTAAATGATTACTAATTTGAAAAGTTATTACAGAAAAAAATAGTTTCTCCACTATCTGAAGAAATCACTATACTTGTATGTTCTACTTGAAAACCCTATCATGAATATTATTGTCAATTTTTATTTTAAAAATTCATAGACTTAGTCTGCTTCAAAGATAAAGTCACACATTAAGCATTTCTATTCATTTTCCAGAAATAGGTATTGTGATGTTGTTTTGTATGATTAGTAATACATAATCTAATCAACAGATTCTATTAATTCCTCAACATTGCAGCAATATTTTGTAATTCTAATTCGTCATTGCTTCTCACCGTTACAGATCTCTGTTATGTGTATTAAAAATCGTGATAGAATTTTCGGCTGCTACACCATTATCAATCTCTAGTTACTCTATTATCTGTTATCTATATTGAGAATCGAGTTACCGGTTTCGGTCGCTACACCATCTGTAACAGATATCTGCTATCTATTATTTATTTATTTACATTGCTGTCTTACATTCATTTATACAATACATCAATAAAAATCCACAAGAAATAAAGGGTACATTATTAACACATTGAAAGTTACAGAGTCACCAGAGATTGATAATAATGTAACAGCCGAAACCAGTATCTCGATTTTCAATAAATCTGTGGATTGTCAACATCTTGACGTTCCATAACTACCACAGTTTTGGTAGTTGGTGGATAACTACCACAATATCACCATCACAACTACTTGACAAGTATTATTATATTTTGAAAATTTCTTCAGTCTTTCTACCCTTTCCTCACTGGTAACGAATTACGTCTTTTTACAACTGTTATAATCAATTATTTAAACCTATGTACTAGGCTGATGATCTCATATTTATCATTTAGATTCATTAATAACAGCACTACATTGTCATTTTGTATTATAATTTAGTTTTGGTGAGGAAAACCTGGGCTGTTCCTTATTAGCCAAGGCAAATTAGACTTCTTGCCACTCAGAAGCGTCGCTAACTCATATTAGACTTATTTAGTTCGGTTTAAGAAAATTTCCAGCCATCCATCATTTTTTAGGTGCTAGGCGTTTTTTGGTCGAATTTGCCTGGGCTATAACTATTTCTCTCGAATTTGAATATTGAATAATTTAGACCTATATCCAGCTATGATTCAATCTTAATTTTGGACTATTCTCTCTCTATCGTGCAACTGCTGGAAAAATGAAATAATATTCAAAATATAAAAAATAGTAATATTGTCCAAAAATCAAATGCTTTCTCACTCACGGTTGTTAGTTCAGCATCCTCCATGACGTCATTTATTGCGATCTGCCGCCTGGCGATTTGAGCCGGCTGAGAGGTTGTCCTGAAGAGTCCGGCCCTTATCCTTTCAATCCATCCGGGAAGGAAAAAGGGCACGATGCCTTGAGCACTGTGAAGGCTACATAGAAGGCACAGTAAGGTGAAAAGGGCGCATGGAAGAAAAGTCCATTGAGAAAATCGCGTTCGCCGCCGCCTATTTACACTTTCTTTTAACCTATTTTTGTCGAAATGTTCTAGTTTTTGTGTTGCGTGTAACACGCGTGATTGTTCTTCTCTCATTTTGTATTTTTGATGTGATCACTTTGCTATTTTGGATGGAAATATAATAAATAAATGAGATGAAAAGTTGAAAAATTTAATTAGGTTCACGAGGAGGTAGAGCTAAGACTTAATAATAAACTTCGGAATTGGATGTTTCAATTATTGACTTGGAGCTATAACCAATAATTACAAATCTATTGGAAGAAATCTATAATTTATCGGAAGAACCCGTTATAATATTCTATTAACAGCAACTACTGATCTTCTCTCTCAATTTAATAAAGTCATGCACCAATTTGTGGTGGTATTATTTATATTGTTTTGTAAATTGGATGTGGTATTTGAATGAAAAATATCCAAATTATTCAACAATGCTAATGGAAAAATGGATCAAAATGAAATAATGTATCAATTATTTATGTGGATGTAATTGACTGTTGGATTTATATTAAGGTACGTTTACATTCGGATACTTGTATAAAAAATTGATTTAATACAATATGTGAACCATTCAAAGATCCTTGTATGAGATTCATGATCAATAATTGATACATTCAATAATATCTATAAACCCACAGTAGTTAGTTGTGGGATTCAAAAATCAATGAACTGAAACTGAACTAATTTTCACATTTCACTTGTGTAACTATACCCTATTCACTATTCACAATCACTTGAGACGAAATAAACAAATTTTTTGCGCGTGTGTGCGGGTAAAGGGAGGTATTACTTCATACGATGGTCGGCCGCAGTCGAACAGCTGTAGTCAATCACAATTCTTGGCTTTTCCTCAAGCTCAAACAAAAATAGCTACCTGTGCATGGAAAAAGTTTCTTTATTTCGTCTCAAGTGATCGTGTATAGGGTATAAATTTAAACGTACCTCAAGTAAAACCTTCATATTATCTGATAGGATTGAAATCTACTATTTCATTCGGCTCTCTTGTAATTAAATATATTTAATATATTTCCTCCACAGTTTCCGACTTCAATTATGAACTTAACATTTCTCTATTATTATTATCATCAGTCATCTCCAAATTTCTTCCAGTATAAAGTGAAAACCTCTATATTTTACAATAATTATCAACTCAAAATTTCTCTATATTATTATCTGTCAACTCCAAATTTCCTCCAGTATAAGCTTAAAACCTTTATTTTGTCAATTTATAAACTCATCATATCTCTATATAATTATTATCAGTTAATAACTCCAAATTTCCTCCAGTATAAACCAAAAACATTGATATTCTACAGAAAAACCATTAGTAAAATTCTATCAGCACTATCCTCCCTATATACTAGTGATTTCTGGCTTTTATAAGTAAAAACTATATTTTATTATTACTTTGAAGCCACCTTTGAAACTAGTCGGTGGCCGGTAAGTTACATACGTAAGTTATTTCACACGCGATCTATTAATCCGAATTCACTTTCGCTACTTGCTAAGTTGGTGAAGGCTTGCTGCAGACTAAACGCCAGTCAGCCATGTACCGGTTCCCTCCCCCTTCAACTGGCTGCTTGCATCCCTCCTCTGATCAGCTGATTCTGATCTTCTCTCCTTCCATCATTTTTCGTCCTTTCACTAAGTTGAAGCCGTTTCAAGCGATTCTACTGTACAGTATTTGAATTTTTTCACTACTCTATGATACTATGATCTACTATAATAATTTTCATTTATTCATAAATTACAATTGAGAGTACAGTATGCTTCTGCATGTGTAACACTGTTTCTCTTCCAATTTACACAAACAAGAATCAGACAATAGAAGTATTATAAAGTAACAAATGAATAGTAAGAAAATTAAAAGACTATAATGTATTTTAATTTATAAGATAGATCATAGAAACCAAAATGAGACACAGTATTGCTAGATTGTTGATACAATCATGAAAACTGACCAAACACACATAGGCTACTCACTTCATTTTCAACTTGTTGGGACACTCTTTTTCTAGTTTGATATTCCAGTTGTGATATCAGTAAAATTCTTATTCCGTGGCAACATAATATTCTATTATTGAACGAGCGTTAGCGAGTTCCTTCTTTTGACTAGACGCCGGAGTCGTTGTCCGTCTGTTCGTTCGTTTGTTTGTATGTTCGACAATAACTTTCGAACGCCTCAATTAATCAACTTCAAATTCAGAACACATATTCTTCGAACCTTTATACAGATCAAGTTCGTTGGACAATGAAATCGATCAACTCCTTCATCCTTTTTCAGGAGTAAAAAGGATAAGTTCTCAGCAACAATATATCTATATATACTCTCGTATATTTCAACACAATAATCACGGCTGAGAAAAAATGTCATATGGAATTTTTATTTTCGGAGAATCCATCTGATTTCAATAAAACAGCTGATTTATGAGCGGCAAATTTGAAAGAGCTATCATGAAAATAATGTTATCAAATGAAAAAATACTTTCATGTTGAAATCATGTTAATATTGATTTCAAAGTTCAAACATGTGATGGGAGTCTATTCATTTGAACAGCTGACAAAAGGCGGCAAATTTGAATTATTTTACCATTGGTTATTTCTAAAGAGTATACTTGATGAAAGAAGTTTGTTGTTCCATCTGATTTCCATGCTTTGATAAGTCAGACTAATAAATAAGTCAACCGTGCTTTTCTACGGGATTTGAAAAATGCTATTAGGGTAAAAACATAGTGGAGAGGCGAGGCTAGAGTGTAGCGGGGAGAGTAGCTGAGCGGGTTAAAAATAGAACATGTGGCAGACGCGCCAAAACATAGTGGAGCGGAGAGTGGCGCTGGTTCCCGCGGCGACCCGCTACCCTCTCCGCTTGTGAATTCTACATAGATTTCTTTTCCTAGAGGGATCAGTAGAGCCTAGCTGGTTGAACCGACCTCACTGTAACTTACCTCAGTGTAACAAGTAGCTTCTCATCACATTCAATCGGCTGCTTTACGAAATTCGTATATTGCACTTCCATATGAGGAGAGATCAGGTTTAATATGTACTCAAACGTACTGTATTCCATTCTTGTGTATTGGAAAAAGCGGTCGGGATATTGTTTTAATTGTGGAAAAAGGTGGTGGAATTCTCCCAAAGCCTTACAATTTGAATTTAAGGGGTGCACTGCACATGACCTAATACCGCCTAGAAGTGTAACAATTTTAAGCGCACTGCTATCATATAACATATCATCATCACTGTCCGACGTCATTTTGGAGACTGGAGATTACTCAAACCTCTCGGCGAGTTAACGCTACGCTTGCCGCTCCACTATGTGCGTGTCAAGCCTTGCTACCATCGGGGGTCTAAAACCTCTCGGCTACGCTCCCCGCTACACTCTAGCCTCGCCTCTCCACTATGTTTTCACCCTAAAACTGGACTCAACACTAGGCTGAGGCCGCACTGCCAGTGGGTAGAGCCTGGAGGGTGGAGGGTAGTTGGTAAATCTATAGAACATACACGGCATACACACCATCCAAGCATGAGGGTAGAGGGTGGAGGGTAGAGGATAGAGGGGAGATGGTGGAGGGTAGAGGGTGGAGGGTAGAAGGTTAATCTATAGAACATACATGGCATACACACCATCCAAGCATGAGGGTAGAGGGTGGAGGGTAGAGGATAGAGGGTAGATGGTGGAGGATAGAGGGTATATGGTGGAGGGTAGAGGGTAGATGGTAGAGGGTGGAGGCTACCTACCTACCTACCTCTACCCTCCACCCACTACCCTCTACCCTCTATCCTCTACCCTCCACCCACTACCCTCTATCCTCTACCCTCCACCCTCTACCCTCATGCTTGAATGGTGTGTATGCCGTGTATGTTCTATAGATTTACCAACTACCCTCCACCCTCCAGGCTCTACCCACCGGCAGTGCGGCCTCAGCCTTAAGGGGATCTCTTATAATTTATATATTTGATTTATCCAAATGGAAATACTGAACAATCAAAAAATTCCATTGTTGAACGAATCTCTACAATGTTTGTTACTGGTTTATCTGCTGTTCTTAATTCTATACACTATTGGTAATTTACAAAATTCTATTGAATTTAAAACAAAAGGCGATCAATATGACTCTACAGAGTGTCCCAAAAAGAACCAACTAAGGTAGTATCACGGTGTTCTTTGAGCTAAAACAAACAGAACATGTCATTGGAAAACACCAAGTTCTCTTTAGTTGTCCTGTAATCCGCCATTCTATTATTTTAAGACTTTCCATCAAAGGCTACCTAAATAATGGATAAACTCTACACGAAGTTTCAATATAGTATGTATGGTTTTCAGAAAAAAAGGAATAGTATATTTCGTACCTAGGGCCGAAAATGTGCGTTTACCGGCTCGAAATCGGTTTTCAAGTCCGAGGCCGTAGGCCGAGGACTAGAAAAGATTGAGAGACGGAATATTACATTTTCGACCCGTGGTATTGAACTTTATTCTTCGGCACACAACATCAATGTGGAGAAAACAAAATAAAAAATGTGTTAATCAGTTCCAAGAACAGCTAGACCAGTAACCTTATTATGCTATCTTGTTCGCCTATACTGAATTTGGAGTAGGTACCATCTGCTTGCTATTGAAACTTCGTGTCAATAGTTTATTGATTTACTGACTGAATATTACTTTATAACTATCAGTGTATTCGATTTTCTTAGTCCAGAAACGTTTAAGCCCAAGATAACTTTTGAACGATAATCCTAAATTGTACAATATCAATTTAAAGTTGTTGATTTACGACAGATATTGGCTAACAGAGAAGGTTAGTGTAGTTGCATTATCACCTGCTAGATGGCGCTGGCTAACCTGCTAGATGAAGTAACACAGAGTCTGACAACAATAATATTGTTCAAACATGGATTTCACATTCATCATTATTCAACAGTTAATCAATACAAACATTTTTAATCTTATCAAAGTTGAAGTATTAGTTATTGAAGCAGTTTTCCTTTATTATTCAACTACTGATTAATGTGAAAACTTTCAACGTTCAGTTCTCTTGACAAGGGATCTTACCAATCAAAATAACAGATGAGAGACTACCTTTACATCGAAATACAGATATGTCGACATTGACTCCCAAAACAGCTGACATTAAATGCAATCAAACCGGGATGCTACCTATTGATCGACTAACCCTTACATTGACAACGACTTTCAGTCAGCTGACATTCAAGGTTATTTTACCGCCCTAGGGCCGAAAAACGCATTTTCCCGGCGAGTTGCTGGCGTCCTCGCCTGAAAACGATCGTTTTCGGCTTCTGTATGATGCATGTAAAACAGTTCATTTCATACCAGTGTGGCGAAAAAGTTATTACATCCATATTTTGTAAATTTGTTAGAATTGCTCAGTAATTAGGTCTACTCTGAATTCTTGCAGTCAAGTCGTCTTGAACAAGTAGGCCTACTTTTTATTGTTGCATTGGCGGCAACAGATTTGCGGATAATGATGTATCAAAATATGAAAACGATTGATCAAAATATACCGTACAAAACTATATCCTCACAAAAAGGAATTATTCAGTATTGAATAAATCTAGGTATCGTGTTAGTATGATTTGTGGTTCATATTTTTAAATAATTAAAGCCATAAGTTGACTTTGAGAGTTCGCACGAGAGTTCTTCAGCCCATGGGGCTCACTAGTCTATTAATTTTTGACGCCTGGTGGAATTGGAGTGTTAATGTAGGGACCCTTTTGAATAGTAATGAAATAATATGAAATAATGATTGAGATTGGGATTCAATATTCAAAATCCACAAATATTATTTCCTCTTTCTAATATTTTATTATTGTGTTTTCGTACATACATGATTCTTCAGTGAGAATTTATTTATTCTTTTTTTTGAGATTTAGAACTAATTATAATATTATTATTTGCAGCAGGTTCTTATTCAAATATCATATTTAATTTTTTAGTTACAATTAGGGCAGGGTAACGGGTGGGCGACGGTGGGTTTGTCTATGCCTCATGATGATGGATGAGGAAGAGAATATTTTTGTTGATCTTATTGAATGTGAGGAACTGGATTCAAATAACACTTATGTAAATTTCTTTAAAAATACCTCTGGTGGCGAGAGTCTCAGCGTTTTTCAAACAAACATTCGTAGTTTGAACAAAAATTTTGATGAATTACTTATTTGTTTAGACGATTTCATCGAACACTTGGATGTTATAGTCTTGACTGAGTGCTGGCTGAGTGAGGAAGGGGGTGGGACCCTTTTGGACGGATTTGACTTGTACCAAACGACTAATTATCGAAATCAAAATGATGGTATCACAATATACATAAGAAAGCGTTTTGCTGCTACTTTATCTCAAATTTCTCTAGGGGACGTGTACGGAGTTGAATTGAGTTTTAAACACTTGAATAAGACATTTCATATACTTGCTGTTTATAGAACATTTGACAGTGACCCAAACCATTTTTATCGATGAACTGGAAAAATATATGACTGAATTAGACAGAAATAAAATGTTTGTTTTTCTTGGAGATATCAATTTTGACTTATTACAAAATAACACTCTAGTTGATAGATATCTAAATAGTTTAGTGGGCAATGGTTTCATCCAATGCATTGGTAAACCTACAAGAGAAACCATCACCTCCAAGAGTTGTCTGGATCACATTTTTGTGAAATATGATAATTATAATGAGTTGAGATCAGCTGTGATCCAGACGGCCATCACAGACCATTACAGCACCGGTCTAGTAATTGCTAGCAGCGAAGCGCCGAATCGAATAAGCGACTCTACAAAACGTTCACCACATACTTACTTGGACAAGACACTACTGACTCACTACTTGACTAATTCAAACTGGGAACCAATCATCAATTGTGACAATGACATTAATTATTGTTCGAATATGTTTAGCAGGATTGTCATAATCAGCTCAAAAACCAATCAATAATAATTCAACAAGATTTAAAAAACTCAAACCTTGGATAACTGTGGAATTAATTAGACAGATTAGATTGAGAGACAAATTACACAAACAGGTAAAAAAGCAACCTTTTAATGCTGAATTATATAATTTCTACCGAGAACTTAAACATACGCTTAACAACAACATAAAACAAACCAAACGTAATTATTATAGATTTAAATTAAATGAAGCATCTCAGAACCCTAAAATTTTTTGGAAATTAATAAACGAACTAGGAGGTAGGTCGAAAAAGAAAGACTCATTTCCCATCTCAAAATTTATTCCAGATTCTGTTTCACAAATTGATAGACCTGCTTTCTGCAAACAAGTAGCAGAACAATTTTTTCTCGAGTGCAATTGACTCTAGTGGGGACCCAGTTTTGAATGACAATGACTTCAGACATGACTCTACTTTTACACTCAGGACAATAACTAGACAAGACTTGCAACGTTACATCTTCAGTCTCAGGAGTGGGTCAGCACCAGGCTGTGATGGAGTAACAGCTGTTGTCATTAAAGAAAATTTCGACATTTTATGTGATCCTCTACAGCATATAATTAACTTATCCATCACATCAGGTATTTTTCCGGAATGTTTCAAATTGTCAAAAGTTTTCCCTTTACACAAATCGAAAGATTTTACAGATAGAAATAATTTTCGTCCTATATCCTTACTCACAATCTTTACAAAAATAAAAGAAAAAGTAGTCAAGGACCAATTGATGCACTTTCTGCAGATAAATGGCATTCTCACTGATAGTCAATATGGATTTCGCAAAGAAAAAAGTATTTCTGATGCTCTATATTATGTGAATAGGGAACTACATAATTCAATATCAAATAAAATGCATCCAATGTTGATTTTCCTCGATTTAAAAAAAGCCTTCGACTCTGTTGATCGTGCGAAGTTACTAATAAAGCTTGAAGCCATCGGAGTCCGGGGAGCTGCACTATCCTGGTTTCGTAGCTATCTGTCAAACAGGCGCCAATTTGTTTCTTTTTTGATGAGGCTAATATGAAAGTTTGCTCTAGCGATGAGATGCCTGTTGACTATAGAGTGATTCAGGGCAGCAATCTAGGTCCAATATTATTCCTTATATACATTAATAACATAGCCAAGCTAAATATTTTTAGTAAATTATTCCTCTTTGCAGACGATACTCTAATCTACGTGCAGGGGTCGTCATGGCATGATGTCAGAAATAAAGGAATGCATGATCTTATGGTTATTAAAAAATGGCTGGACCAGAACAAACTCTCACTTAATACCTCTAAAACAAAATTTATGCCAATTTCCTTAACTAGAAATACAAACTTCAACTTAGATTTTCTGAAAATTCACAGTTGTGGTAATTACAGGTGCGACGATTGCGGCTGTGATACAATTGAACTGGTGGATTCTTACAAATATTTAGGAATATTAATAGATAGTCAAGTCAAATGGAATACTCACATTGAATATTTAAAAAATAAAATTAGGAAATTTATTTATGCGTTCAGACTTATGAGTTCTGTATTAACAAAAAAAGAGATGAAGACTGTTTATTTTGCATATGTGCAGTCACTGTTGTCGTTTGGTATGACTGGGTGGGGAGGAAGTTATAATAATGTTCTTGATCCCTTGTTTGTCATCCAAAAAACAATATTGAAGGTTGGCTTCAACAAATCCACTCGACACCCAACTAACGCTTTGTTTCGTGAAATATCCGTCCTTACAGTGCGCCAGTTATTCATTAAAACTCTTATCATCCATATTTACAAAAATTTTAGTACTATTTTCCAGGAAATTAATCACACTCACAACACTAGATATGCGTTTAACATTGGTGTCACATCTCTTCAATTGAACTTTACCTTTTCAACCACTAATTCTTTTTATATATCACAAATTCTGTACCGGAACATATCCAAATTTTACAACCACTTGCTTTTGTTCCAAACTCATTCTGTATCATTATTGAAGCAGCGATTGAAAAAATGGCTACTCTATACACCGATATCAGAGGCCGACCTCATTATTAAACCTAATTATCAACACCACCGTGTTGACTGAATGATGTAACTTATTGACTGACAGAGCGACTGCTCTTTGACTAACTGACTTAGATTACTTGTTGAACGACTTACCATCTGTCCAACTAACTGTTTTGTAACTGACTCATTGACTAACTGACTTATTGTCTAACTGACATATTAACAAACTGACTATTGACTAACTGACTTGCTGATTGACGACTGACCGACTGACTAAACGACTGACTGAAAGACTGACTGACTCAGAATCTCACTTCCCCCACCACTCTCCGGCTCGCGGTAAATTTGTTATAATTTACACTACAGCTAATCCACCAAGGTATTTGGAGAAATATGAAGTTTGCACTATTTTTTTTCTCCTTTCTAGGGGTTTTATATCTCTTTGCTCTAGCGATGAGATGCCTGTTGACTATAGAGTGATTCAGGGCAGCAATCTAGGTCCAATATTATTCCTTATATACATTAATAACATAGCCAAGCTAAATATTTTTAGTAAATTATTCCTCTTTGCAGACGATACTCTAATCTACGTGCAGGGGTCGTCATGGCATGATGTCAGAAATAAAGGAATGCATGATCTTATGGTTATTAAAAAATGGCTGGACCAGAACAAACTCTCACTTAATACCTCTAAAACAAAATTTATGCCAATTTCCTTAACTAGAAATACAAACTTCAACTTAGATTTTCTGAAAATTCACAGTTGTGGTAATTACAGGTGCGACGATTGCGGCTGTGATACAATTGAACTGGTGGATTCTTACAAATATTTAGGAATATTAATAGATAGTCAAGTCAAATGGAATACTCACATTGAATATTTAAAAAATAAAATTAGGAAATTTATTTATGCGTTCAGACTTATGAGTTCTGTATTAACAAAAAAAGAGATGAAGACTGTTTATTTTGCATATGTGCAGTCACTGTTGTCGTTTGGTATGACTGGGTGGGGAGGAAGTTATAATAATGTTCTTGATCCCTTGTTTGTCATCCAAAAAACAATATTGAAGGTTGGCTTCAACAAATCCACTCGACACCCAACTAACGCTTTGTTTCGTGAAATATCCGTCCTTACAGTGCGCCAGTTATTCATTAAAACTCTTATCATCCATATTTACAAAAATTTTAGTACTATTTTCCAGGAAATTAATCACACTCACAACACTAGATATGCGTTTAACATTGGTGTCACATCTCTTCAATTGAACTTTACCTTTTCAACCACTAATTCTTTTTATATATCACAAATTCTGTACCGGAACATATCCAAATTTTACAACCACTTGCTTTTGTTCCAAACTCATTCTGTATCATTATTGAAGCAGCGATTGAAAAAATGGCTACTCTATACACCGATATCAGAGGCCGACCTCATTATTAAACCTAATTATCAACACCACCGTGTTGACTGAATGATGTAACTTATTGACTGACAGAGCGACTGCTCTTTGACTAACTGACTTAGATTACTTGTTGAACGACTTACCATCTGTCCAACTAACTGTTTTGTAACTGACTCATTGACTAACTGACTTATTGTCTAACTGACATATTAACAAACTGACTATTGACTAACTGACTTGCTGATTGACGACTGACCGACTGACTAAACGACTGACTGAAAGACTGACTGACTCAGAATCTCACTTCCCCCACCACTCTCCGGCTCGCGGTAAATTTGTTATAATTTACACTACAGCTAATCCACCAAGGTATTTGGAGAAATATGAAGTTTGCACTATTTTTTTTCTCCTTTCTAGGGGTTTTATATCTCCAATGTGTAGCCTGTTAGTATCTAGTAACTCCAGCAAACGCACAGACAATTATGTGTCTATGTTTGCTGTAAGTTATTCCTATATTTAGAAATAATATTTACTGTAATAATGAAATATGATTCTTGTAAATTTTTCTATACTTGTACTTATATTCTTCACTTGTACTTTATTATGTGGAATAAACGTGATTTTGAATTTGAATTTGAAGAATACTTATATAATTACCCTATAAATTTGACACACGCTAATCAACAATTATCCATAACTTATTTATCAAATTTTATAGAGTATGTTACGGATGTTTAGTGAAATCAAAATTGATTTGTTGTAACTTGCATATTATACAGTATAAAATCATGTACTTCAGGCATTATTAAGTTTATTTCTATTAAAATAAACAATCAACAGAAATATGTATCTTCATTATTGGTTATAAATAGCGTCTGAACCTATGGAGAATAATATTAATTCTAATTTTACTCATGCCCTATAGTCTAATTATAGTGATTCCAGTAACAGTGATGAGCTATTCCCATATCCGCAGATTTATTCTATTTAATTAGACATTTATTAGTCATTCATTTATGATATTATGAAATATTCAGGTACAAGATAAAAACATCATTTAATGCTCTTCTCTACTCATCATACAAAAAAAGTTTAGAACTCACAAAGAAAAGAGTTGGAACCCTATCAGTTTTGAATAAATTATTATTCTTGAGCTACTTATCATGCTGAAAACGTCGAAGCGGAAATTTATAAAAGAATATTTCAGAGAGTAGTCAAGTAATGGAATATCGATGACTTCTGTACAAGTTCAAAGTAAGCACTAACGAATAGAGAAGGAATTCCACTGAATATCTCAAGTGACCATTATTATGAACCAAAAATTATTATGTCAATATTTTGCCAACTTGAACAGTTTGAGGAAATATTAGAGTGGCCTACTTGATATCAACAATAAATTAAGGAATTGCTTTGTCAATTTGCTGAATCATTGTTATTATTTGCTCATGATATCTTCCGCATTTTGTAGATTTAATGGCCCTATTTAATGAGTAATTAGTCGTAATCTGTTCTTTCTTACAGCTTCCGACTTGAAATATTACCAAGTTAATCTCATGGGTAAGAATTGTTGATTATTGTGCTGAATAAACTACTTGTGTTGTAAGCTGTAGTATGTAAAGTGCTGTAATTTCATTGTCTTGAGAACTACTTCAAATAAAAAAGAAAGAAATGATTATGATCAACGAGGAACTCATTGAAATACATACTCGTACATAAGGAACTTAATAAAAGTCCATTCTCTCAACAAAAAGGCTCTATTGCTAGATTAGGATGCACGGAAATAGTCCAATGAGACTTGATGCAACGTTATCAAACCAGCTGATTATGAATAAAAATTTATTTATATATGCATAATATACCTGAAGAACTGACAACGTCTATGGGTGCTAGGGGTAAACATTATTGATGGTCCATTTTCATGTATTCTATTCTAGCCTCTAAATTTCATATTGATATTATGAGAGTAATTTGGTCATATTACTTCCGAATTTATTTGTTTGTTTTCTTATTTGAGAAATCTCTGAGTAGAGTTGTCAGCTCTAATTCTATTGAAAAGTCTCTCGGCTCATGAGTGAAAAGTCATTTGCTATTTTTCTATTGTTCATTACATCGGTGAGATAACTTGGAATTTACTTTACGAGTTTTAATTGAGTTTTACAGTACTCTTTTGCAATCACCGATTCACTAGGTCAATTTAAAACTTCACAAACCATTATATTAGTTTGTTTATAATTAAGTCGCTAATTTTCATAAATTTATTGGTATTTATTGTTTACTCATCAAATAATATTATGTCAGGCTTGAGCCATTGGAAAAAATACTGTCATTAGATTGATATTTTCACTTACTATTGTTCTTTGTAATAATATTAACCTGAATGGCCGTGAATTCAAATTCCGTGCTCAATATTGATGGAAGGGGTAGCTCCTCTCTCATTGGCTCCTTGATGCGTGACAAAACAGAGTAGGGAACAGCTGTGAGAACAGCTGGATTCTCATCTGTATTTTCTGTATTTTGTCTGCATTTTCTAACCTCTTCCTCTTCTAATACTTGTCTTCTTGGTTCTTGTCATTTGATTCAGGAAATAAGGATAAAAATATTGGTATGTTTACTTGTTGGAAATAATTGTTCTAAAATATCTATTCGTTCAATCCATGTTTTCGTGAGTCTAAATCATGAACAAACATGATCTAATTAGCCTAACCTTTTTTACTCTGATGTTCTGTTATTTCTGCATGTAAACATTGATTGTTTCGATTTATTATTATTCAGATATATTGTTTGAAATATGTCTTGAGACCTCTATTCTTTTACTTTCATCCAATTTTTTTATCATTAGGCATACTTGTATCCTATGTTATATTGTGTGAGTTTGGTTTTTGTTTCTGTTGGATCCACATACCCAATAATACTTCACTGGAGCTATTGAATTATTTTAAAACTTGCTTCTTATGGTGTTACGTCTACTGAAGATGTATCTGTTAGTCATATCAGGATTAGGCTATTTATAGTTTCAGTTTCTGGTTTCTGAAAAAAATAAGAAATAGTAGCTATGCTATAAGTTGTAGTTATAGTTATGCTATAATTGTAATCCTCATTTACCTACTGCCAGTTTTCCCTATATAATGAAAGTAGGTAGCCTGCAGATGTAATTATTCTTAAACATACTTCATACATTTTTAATAAGACATTTGTATATACATGAAAGTTCAATTATTGATTTTTCTAGCTGAATATCATTATGCTATTTATTTTAGAAACTGATCCAACTGATGGTTAGCTAGACGCATATGGCCATCACTTCGGTACACCTGGATTTCAATTGAAATAAACCTGCACCTGTTGATTCATTCTTAGATGTAGTTAAATTCAAAATTAGTTTTTCATCATAATTATCCTAGATATTGCTTGATTATTCTATAGACTATTAAAAATTTAATTATTGAAATTTCATCTTTCCAGATTTCAATGGGAGACGAACAGCCAACTATACAAAAGCAGGATTCCCAAGAAATATCGAAGGAGATCGGTGACACTGATTTGAATTCAGAAAATGCGGTTGACGGCCCTACGACTCAAAAAGTACCAGAGAACTCTGCGGATGATAGTGGAGTTCAAAAAACTAAGAGTAAGTTAGGTCAAGGTTCAATATTTACACATTACTTCACTAACTACATATTTGTGAGGTGTTCCCTCCATAAGAGTTTCCCTAACAATAAAATTCAAATTAGGCTTCTTGAATATTTGCAAGACTTGAAATTCGGCGTTTTACATAACAAAAAAAAATTGATTGAATTGATAATCAAGTAGGCCTAACCCAATAATTAATTGTTAATGGAATCTTCAACTTCTTTTTTCTCACAAAACCAATGTGAGATCAGTTGGAACGTTGTCAAACCAACGTTGCGAAATGTCGGGGTTTCATTTCATTAATCGGTTTTCTCCTATCAGTTGATATTCTCCTATCAGATTCCGAAAAATAGGAATTCTCACTCTGCCTTATTCTTGAATCCGCAGCACTGGGCCTCAAACACGCATCATCGTAGACAAGAGGTGCCGACCTACACTTCCAACATCCGGTCAAGAAATCCGGTCATTCAGATTACAACAACATTCATGAAAAATGTTTTATGGAAAAAATCCAAGTCACATCAGTAAGAAGATACTTAACTCCCTGCCTCAAGACCTAAAAAATATTGACAGTACAGTGAATATGAAACGTAGATTGAAAGAAATGTGTCTCTATAATTTAAATGAACCTGAGTGATAATGTATATAATTTGTTATGTAATTGACGATTGTCATACAATTTGAGTGTAGGCTAGACGCTAGATGCATTGATGGAAATAAGTTCAAATTCAAATATAGTTGATGCCAAAAAGTTTGGTGGTTTCGTCTACAGTGACTATATAAGGGATCGCCTTCTTGTTCTGATTCAATACATTGGCTTATATGGGAGCAAAATTTTTGTTATCATAATATTATATATTTGAAGATATTTATCCTGGCTCTACCTCAGCGCCTACCTCGGCTCGGTCAGTGTTGGGTTGGGACTGTGAGTTCTGATTGAGAATTTATGGATTTTGGGCCAGTATTGGCCGGGCTGGAGCCGTTTCTTTGGGGTGTCTTTTTTGCTTGGACGGGCTGTATAGTGGAGTGAATATGAAATTGGCAACCAGCTGGTTAATCATTTTTCGCCTCACTGCACAGAAAGCAGCTGTTTTCTGTGCACTAAAGAGATTCGAAAGACGCCATTTACAGGCGGTTTTGCTACTAGCTCCGAAAGGGGGCTCTTTCGGAGCTAGTGCACAGAAAGAGACTGGTAGTTACCTATCCGGCCGCTAGATCGGGCGACAATGCACTGCTTTCTGGAGCCATCACAATATTATTCGAATCAGCGATCGCCGCAAACATTCTTATACAATATTTATTATTCTTATTCTCGCAGTGTGGCGAAAAGTATCGTACTCAACTCTCACAGAAAGGTGTTTACGGTATTCGGATATCATATTCCTAAAACTATCCTCATACCGTAAACACCTACTTTCTGTGCTTGTAGTGTAATGTACTATGTTTTTTAACCTACAGGTTCAGAGCTCGAATCCGAATGGGAAAGTTTTTTCTGCTAACATAGACTATCCATTTACAGCATCTAATATTTATATATTTATTCTCTACGACAAGATAGATATCTGCCATCACACATACTATACTGTACAAGTATTCTTCCAAAATTTATCTCTGCTATTTCAGTTCAAAATAAAATTCAAATTAATTTCTCTCCTTGCTTTCAACTTGCAATTCATAATAATCAATTTTTTTATAGTTGATGTGCTGCTTAAAGCGACTGGCAATGCTCCTATTATGAAACAAAAGAAGTGGACAATAGATCCTGATAAGAAGATCGCTTGGATCATAGAATTCGTAAAGAAGTATCTCAAGTTCGAACCTCAAGAATCGTTGGTGAGTTCTGAGTATGACTCGTTTTGGTTCTATGAACAAATTGAATTGCATGATATCTTTTGAAAAGCGTCTGCTTGGAACTATTGTGTACTGTAATCTGGAGCAACTGTATTCGATATTGATAGAAAATTGTAGATCAGTGTAAAATATTGCTGCTAGTCATAAAAGATATTTGGAATTTTAATTAAATGTTTGCCTATTTTATAGTTGCATATTAAGCAAAAGTTCAATAATCATCAAAGGCTGTAATGAATCATTATAGCAGTTATATGATTATTATGACACAATGTGAATATTATGTTTGATAAATTTATGATTTCAACTATTTTATCTTGATAAACAATAATTAATTATTTATATACCTTACAACAGAACCTTATGAATCCAGAAAAATTTTCAAGCTTTCAAGGCCACAAATTGAAATTGTATCTTCCCACTTTGATGTGAAATGGTTCATATTATCCATAAGCATGGTAGCAATCTTGTAAAACATATCTTCAAAAACCACTTTTGTGTGGAATATCTTTAGGGCAATTTCATAATTCCTCCTGATTTATCATGATAAATGTCAAATTAAATCAATAAATTTGTTTTATAAGACATTTCATAATATTTTCATGTATTTTTCCAGTTTTTATACGTTAACCAAGCCTTCGCTCCAGCTCCTGATCAGACCGTAAGGAATCTTTACAATTGTTATGGAACTGATGGAAAACTTATCCTCCACTATTGCAAAAGTCAAGCTTGGGGATAGTGTGTGATGCTTTTATAATCTCTAACAGACTATGATGTGAACATATTGATGTATGGATATTATTAATTTTTTATGACTGTGTATCAGTGACCTGTATCTTGTAAGTATTTTTGTTGAATTTGTTTTAGTTTATTTGTTTTTAGTTCGATGTCATATGTACATGTTTTATTAATTGATCAATGGAACCATTTTGAATTATTTGCTGTAGTTTCATTGGGCTTTCAGATTACTATCTTGGCTGTAATGTGAATTTTCGATACTAATGATATTGTCATTAATATTGTCAATGATTCTCCATTTTATTATCTTCTCTTACAAGAACGAAATAGCTTACAAGTATTGTGTGATGAGTTATAGTGTGATTCTAATGTCTATTCAATTATTTCGTTTGTTATTTGCTAGTTTGATTGTATTCTCGATTGTATTTTTGTGGGGATTTCATTAGTTGGTGATTGTACTTATTATACAGTATTTTTATGAATGTTATAGGGAACAATTTTCACAGTTTGTTTTATGAAAGAACTAACTCAAAATCGAGTTAAATATGAAGAAGAGCTACGCTATCTTGATTGCACTGATGGTTTTATTTCAGTAATGCATATACAATTTATTTGAACCATTTTTTGTAGGTACAATGATCTGGTCATGGTGATATAGATAATAATGAGATAGATGAAATAATTTTGCAGTAGCCTAACTATTAAGAAAACAAAAAATAATTTCGTCAAATTTTTTATTCAATTTTTTTGAAAACTACTTGAGAAATTCTATTGATCACAATCTTTTTCAAAAATGAATCATGGTTTGATTTGGTTCCCTTTTGTTGTCTATTCAATGATTGATAACTGTTATCAGTTCTAATATTCAGCATTATTTTTACAGAGGTTTTACATTAATCTTTTTCCGATTGTCAGCACTCTAATCAAATAATTTTTATCTTCTGAAAATATTCTTTTATCTTCATAATATTCTTCAACAGTTTTAATACTATATTATCATCCTCATCATGTTCTAAACATCTTGAACATGAGGTTCAACTTTTGGTCTCATTCTCTTTTTGAATTAATCTTTATGATTATCAACCATTAGTTTCATTTTTTGTATCGGTCAACTTTTGATAATTTCAAAAAAAATGTTTTTATTATTATTTTATGATACGATTAATCTTTCTATTCTAAATTATATCCGAAATTCGTTTTACTTTCTTCCATGGCAGATATTATTCCCAGCCTTTTTTGAGCCACTGGAGCTGCTGAACATGCTTTGTCTCTTTCCATCAGCCTCTGATCTATGGTCGCTTCCAGGCGATTCTGAAATCATTATTTATTATTTATATTAACTCATTCAACATGCCTTAGTTTTATTTCAGTCGAAAATATATAAAGTTTATACTCTATAAAACGTGTGATTTGAGCAAACGCAAATTTAAGGTGTAATTATTCTTTATACTCAAGTTTTCCATTGTAAAAATGTTGAAAAACACAATCCAAAGTAGGGATAAAATAATAATTACACATGTAGGTTTGAGTTTGCTCCAATCACTCTGTGTACAGAGTATTTTCTAATGCAAAAACGTAAAATATGCCTATAAAATTGTAAATCATTCTTAATCAAACTTGAAAATGCAAAATTGTATTACTACATGGAAAACTACTCAGAGTTTCCCAAAACTCAATTAATCATGTAATTTATAATAAGCATTTGAAAACATATGTTGTAGATGACAGCAAACTGATATTTTTTGCTTTAATAAAGTTAGTTAGATTGGGCGAATAAATGACACTTGAAGAATAGCTATTTATGTATTAAGAGCGTAATGCGCGACTTTATCGCTCGCGCAAAACAGTTATCACGCGACGCGTAGCAGAGTGTGATAATTTTGCAAGAGCTTTAAAGAAGCATTACGCGCGAATTACATACAATATTTTTTCTACAACTGCACGAACCTGTTAATCTACAGTTTTTTTCAGTCCTCAAATACTGCGAACTATTAAATTACTCTTGTGTAATTACCGGTACAGGTACAATCAGACATTGTCGACTTTTGTTAGGTTATGTTATAACTCCACCTGACCTACTTTTGGCGAGCCATGATCAGCTGATTAGCGAGCGTAAAGCAACTCTACTGCTCATGTGCAGTTGCTTAGCGAGCGTAAAGTAATTCTACTGTGCATGCGCAGATGGTTAGCGAGTGTAATGAAGATTCTCCTCAGAAATGGGCTACTTTACGAGGAGAATTCAGCTCTTAAAATCTTATTTTACGCGCAGTTGTAGAAAAAATATATTTAAAAGAAAAAATTAATTGAAATTACCTGAGCTGCACTGAGCCGTCAAGTTAGCTTTCTCTGATATACAATTGCATTTTTCTTTACAATAGCATTTCACCACCCCATTCTCTAAAACACAAATGGAAAAATATAAATTTTTGCAATAGGCTACCCTTTTCATGATATGATGGTTTTTTATAAATATTTAATAAAAGACAAGTTTCTTGTGGATGGTAGGCTATATCAAGCATAAAGTAAACCTTTTATAATGTACCACTAATACAAGAGGTCCGACTCAAAATACTGCTTGAAATTCCAGTTTTTTAAAAGCAATTAAATCTGCCTTCACTATAGATGTATAAGATTCTTTTAATCTTATTAACTCTACCATTCAGAATTTTTTTATCCCGGTATAACTGGTGCCAGAAATAAGGCGGCGTGTTTGTTCCTTGTACGTCAGCTAATCATAAATGAATAATATATAAATAAAGCCTTTATTAGTTTCCAATTTTCAGTAAATACAACATTACTCAAAAACAATATATAAAGTTCGTATCAAATTGCGATTTTTTTACTCTGTGATAATTTTCCAATAATTTCAGACCTTTCATTAATAATAAACTCATTTCAGCAAATTACCAGCCAGTAATTGGACTATACGCTATCCTCGATCACTTGGGACGAAATGAACAAACTTTTTGCTTGTTTGTGCGTGTGAAGGTAGGTCTTCCTTTGTGCGAAAAGGTAGCCAATCACAGCTCTTGAGTTGTCCTTGGGCTTAAACAACAAGAGCTCTGATTGGCTACAGCTGTTCGACTGTGGCCGAATGTCGGGCCGTTTCGCATTAAGGAAAGCCAAAATTTACACGCACACATACTCAAAATTTTTTTTATTTCGTATCAAGTGATGAATTTTTTTTAGTGTGATGCCCACATGGGATTTTTTGGGCCTGTGCGTGGGTAATGGGAAGGATGATGATGAGAGATGAATGGACCTACTGCTTTAGGTGGGTTCCGAACCACTGGGAAGCAATTTTTTTGAGGCTCATAAATTGAATTCAGAGGAACCAGTCACCAGTACAACAGTGATGGCAGAGGCACGTCGCTTATCTAATCTCACCGATTAGACGCTCTCTACCACTGGGACAAACCGCTTCCCTGAATTGTTACTCTATTCTGTAGTCAGCTGGTTCGGTACAGTTACACAGACTATTTGAAGATATCAGCTGTTGAAACGCACAAGGATTAGACGTAAACACCTTAATTTCTGGCAGCAGCTCTATTCTAACTCACCAAAATTACTTCCCGATGCTGGCGAATCAGACCCCTCATGACGGCTGGTAGCTCGTACACTCTGGCTTGGTGAGATCTCCTTGATAGTCTCAATGGAGTTGGCCCTCGAGCCGAGCGGTCTGTCCAGTAGGCTTGCCCTCGACGTTGTCACCTTATTGGTCGGCTGTGGCGCATCCTTGGGCAGCGGACACGCCCAGATGAAGATGGCGCCATCGGCACTTGTGCTGACAATGCGCTTTCGGTCTGGACTGAATCGCACGCTGGTTATGACGCCTGCGTGCCCTACGCCCACGTGTGTGGTGAGGCCTTCGCGGTATCTCCACACCTGTGAATGAAAGAAGATGAAGAAGAGTAAAAGAAGGAGGAGGAGGAGAATGAAAAAGAAGAAGAATTGAGGTGAGAAGGGACTCGTACTATATTTCTCTTTATACTGTATAATGAAATCTCACACTTTCCCTTATTATATTAAGGTCAGGCAAATTAGACCAATAAAAGGGCCTAGCTCCTAGAAAATGATTGATAGCTGGAATTGGTTTAAACCGCTCTGTGGGCATCCCATATGAGTCTAATATGAGTGTGCGGCGCTTTCTGAGTACCGGTACCGCGTTATATAGAGTGTCCAAAAAAACTCGAAAATTTTGTTCCGTTTCTAGTGGAAACTAAGTTTTGTTCAATTCATGTCGAAACTAAGCGACAGAACAAATCATTCTTACATTCCTTTAAGTGAATAAAATGAAAATTCTTAACGCGGATTGGTATCAAATTCAATCCTCTGTGACGAGCAACAACCGAGTTTCAAGCTGAAATTTTTGGGAGAAATTGAAATTTGATCTTTCTAGTTCTTAATTGTTTATATCTTCCGTCTGATTCATTAGAAATGTGTAATTCAAAATCCCTCTGTGGAAAATGTTGCTTTGCACAATTAAAGACTAAGTAGGTCTTTCTATCTTGTATATTTCATGCTAGAGCTTTCAACATAATTATGTCATTGTTCAACAATAAATTCCATATTTTCATTAATAACTGCCAAAATAAATCTCTTAATCTTTGTATTGGAGTTTGCCGCTACACCCTATTAACTTGAGACAAAGTAAACAAACCTTTTGCTTAAGTATGGGGTGGCCACCATGATTGCTAAAACAATCGTTACTAATGCACGATTGAGCAAAGTATTGGCAATGAGTATGTGAGTGTATTTGTCGGGAAAGTGTCATATCTTACTTTGTCCCAAGCTATTGTAAATGAGGTATAGTATATATTTTTACTGAGATTTCAATATTATATCTAATATACCACCCTTAATTCATGTTATTACCTTTGTAGAGTCATTCCTATTGGAACGCATGAGGAACAGAAGGAACCTACTTTACTTTATCAATAGCTGTATCAACTATCTCACCTTGAGTATCTGATCGGTTCCGCCGGTGGCGAAGTAGTTTCCGTCGTCGGTGAGGTCGAGTGTGTTGAGTGCGGATGACGCGGATCCCTCTATCTCCCTGATGAGCGAGCCGTCATACACCTCCCAGTAGCCGATCTGGCGGTTGGTGCCGCACGTCACCACTTGACAGCCGGTCGGATGATAGCGCACACACATGAACAGCGTCGAGGAGAACAGGATAGCTGTGCGCGCGTATCTCCTGCAAATTTGAGAGTTGAAATTGATGGCTGAGTAGCTAGCTGGTGGATTCTTAATAATAGAATGATGGGGGTAGGTTGGATTGGATTGGATTAGCTTTTCCTATTCATTGAGATAACAACGAAATATTTATGCTTAGTTTCTAGATTGCAATAAGTAGATCCAATTATTCGATCATTTTCACAGTTAACTCTATTAATTTATTTCACACTATTAATTCCCAAAGGTTATGGGTTACACATGAATGCAAAAATCATAGGATATAGAAAATCTCCATTCTTGGGTAAGGATAAGTATATCCTTCTCATGGCCAACACTTGGCCTTGTGAAGAGACTAGAAGAGACTGAAAGTTTTTATTTTAAATAATGATTAAAGTACCCTTTTTGAATTATTTTTTCAATGCATTACATGTATTATGTATTACAGGTATTATATCAAAAAGGTTACTTTGATAATTATTTAAAATAAAAAAACTTTCAGTCTCTTCACATGGTCAAGTGTTGGCCATTTGAAAATGGCCAATGAAACAAAGAATGCATTTAAAAAATAATTCAAAAAGGGTACTTTGATAATTATTTAAAATAAAAAACAGTGATGAAAGTAGCCCTGAGATTAAGGAAACACTGAGACTGAAAATGTATAGATCACATCAACAAAGCTGATAGCTTTGTCAGAACATAATGTATCGCCACTGCTCATTCCATCCACTTGCCCAACATGCGCCTAGCTATTATATAATGGCGTTTCCGCAGGCCGAGCCCTTGATTAATTCTATTAGTTGTTTCAAGTTTGAATATTTGTCATCTATTAAATTTTATTTGTTGTTTCAAGCTCAATTACTTGTCATCTCTAAGAATATTTATTCAAAATGTCATCTATAAAGTGGTTCTCTTAGACCAAAACAAGTTATGATTATTAGATCTATTTTAATTTATTTTTTATGGAAACCCAACTCACTCTAAATCCCAAATGATGCACGTTCCATCACTACTGGCAGTAACAGCTTCTTTGTCATTGCGGTTGATGTCGATTGAAGACACTGGACCCTTATGCTCTTTCAGGACAGCCAGTAGGCTTTGTTTGTTTGGCTTAATATCCCAAACTCTAACCTGGCCTTCTCCTCCACCTTAAGAAAGACCAAACTGCTAATTTCTTTCAAAATCCACCACTTTTAAAATAAATGTACATTTTTCAAGAATGTGCATTTTGAAAGACCATGAAATTTGTTCCTGGGTGATATATATTATTGAAAATTGCAACTATTCTCATTCAGAATCTTCGAACATTCATGGCTTTGATAATTTTATTGACTCATTTTAGTTGAAACTTGAAATATTCAACTCAGGCTAGTTGAACAACACAGAAAATGAGTCTCCCATAAATTAAAATTGTCATACACAATATTAATAATTTCGGAAACATTTTTAAAACATTCAATAAACATATTTATATTGAAAAAATCAAATTATTAATGTAAATATCTATATTTCGTTGAATTTTCACTAGATAATAGTCACTCAACTACATTTCTTAATAATTAAGATTATAAGAAACTAGAACTAACTTGACCTCATTATAAAGTTCAAGCCAATCAAGATTTTATAGATTTTCGCTAACCACATATTCTTATTTGCCTTAATTATATTTATTCACCTATTTACCTTAACTCTTCGCTGAAAATTGAGTTCAATAGTATCAACTATTTATTTCATTTTTCCAATTGGTATGAATTTTACAAAATATATAACTTTTTTAATAGAATTCAATTCAAATTTCTATATTTTGCAGCGTGATTGAATCACTCACCATTCTTAAGAAATTCAATACTTCATTGTGACTAATTTTAATTAGCCTACCTGACACAATTTTCTTCCCATCACTTGTTATAGCCACGGCCGATACTCCCTTATTATGTGCATTCAGAATAGTGTATATGAGGGTGCCAGTTTGTGGAGTGAATGCCTTTATTGTCCCATCATTCCAAGACGTTATTATTGATTTTCCATCATATGAGAAAACTATTCCAGAGCATGTGAAGTTTGGTACACTGATACGCAACAATTCGCGAGATGTTTCTATGTTCCAAACCCTTATGTCGTCTTTACTGGCGGTTGCAAACACTTGTGAATAGTCCCTGCAGAATAATTTGAATAAATTTAGTCAATTCTGGATATTTTAATGACTTAGTTCTATGATAATTTGTCCCATGAGTCAGTTTTTAGAAACATTCAAATGAAAACCACCGTCTAAAAACTGTGCTAGTAGTGTAGAGTGACTATGTCAAGTGGGTTACCGATAGAATGAAAATTATTGGAATATTCATATAAGATATTACCTGGGAAAAACAAGGTCGTATACTGCAGATGTATGGCATGTTAGTAGCATTTGTTTAATTCTTGTTTGCATGTTTATTAAAAAAAGCTCGCACTTCATGGTTCCAACAATGAGGCTCTGATTTAGACGTTGTATCGATGTCACCATACCATCCACTTTTACTGATGTAATCTGTGGGTCGAACAGTTCATGTTAATTTAAATTAATGAATCAAAGTAGGAAAATAAATTTATTTATTTGATCGATTTTTATCAACATGTGCGATGCGAGGTAAGAAACTTATTCAAAAGTTTAAATACATAAGTACCTCCAGATTAGATTAATTCAAAAATTGTGATCTATGATAATGGAATTGAGATGGAATGATATGAGAATTGTGAATAATATGATATGGATTCACGTCAATGAATTTCGTGAATTTTTTAAAAAAATAATAATAGAGTTCATTTGGGATATTTCTGCAAATCAGAGAAAATTGGTTTGTAGCCTACTAGAGTGAGAATTGCAACGAACTAAGTAATGTTGATGAATTTCTCTATCAATGAATTTTTTGAACTATTATTCATACTATGCAGTAGACTGTTTGTTTCTCTGTTATGGAAGAAGACCAAATTTATTTAATTTCTTTACTTTTGAAGTTTTTTTAAAGCAAACCATCAATCAATTTTCTCAAAATCAACACTATAGAAGTAGAATTTTAACGCTATACCAGCAATGGAACTTGGAAATTTACAGGAGGGTTGAGTATAAAAGGGAGCCGGTGGCGCCTCATCAACTTCGCCCTCCTAAAAAAATAAAGGCAGAAATTTAATTGAATTGCCGTATTATCTAAGCTCTTTCTGCAACAGCAATTTTCCAAACAAAATTCCAAAAATATTGAATTATATTTTATATTTTTATAAAATTAAAATTTATATTATAAAATTTAAAATATTAAAATAAAATTTATATATTATAAAATTTATATTATATTTTTATATTCAAGTATATATTCTATTCATGTCAAAATAATTCTAAACATTTTTACAAATGAAAATTCTATCTAAACAGCAATTTAAACGTTTGAAGTATGCCCACCAACCTTCCTCAACTTAGGCAGCGACGGTGTGATGAGCCGACTGTGAATTTTGTAAAGTCCGGCCGTTTCATCGGGCACCTCCTCGACAACTTCAACGGTTCCATCGCCTGCGCCGATTATGATTCGGTTTTTGTCAGTGAGCAAGAGGGCGCGTACCCCTAGGCTGTAGCGTTCTGCCTCGGGCGGCTTCTCCATGGGGCGACGCTGTTTGCGGGGCACCTTGCCGTAGCAGCCGACCAGCACCGGACTGGCAGACGGCTCCAGCTGATTCACATCGGCCGAATTGTTCAGTTTGATTTTGATGAGATCACCGGTGCTGGTACCGCAGTAGGCGAATTCATCCACGTTGTCCACCTGTTACAAAAAAATCAAGATAGAAGTCGATTAATTTAACACTGATTTTGAAATGCACCCTATGATAAAGAATGGAAAGCCGTATCAATCTGATATTGAAGTTTATTGATATGAAGACACTGATCTAAATGACACTGATTTTAAAAAATCACCCTTAGTCCGTCCAAGCGAAGAAGCAATTCGGGCAAGATGGGAAACTGACTCCACCTTGGTCAATATTGGTTCTAAAGTTATAAATTTGGTCTCAAATTGTAGAGCAGAATGTTTTATACAATTTGAGACCAAATTTAGAAGTTTTTAACGAATATTGATCGAGCTTCAGTAATTTCCCAACTTTCCAGAATTTCTTCTTTGGACAGACATTAGAAAAACACATACTTGGCATTATTATCATTCTGCTATAAGTTAACTTGTAAACTTCAAATGTTATTTTTCTCTTACAAGTTAATTAATATCAAATCATCCAAGCAGGAAGAATAATTCATTTATCTGATCACACTCTATTTCAGTAAATATGTATTATTACGCCTATTGACAAGTTGAACATAACATTAATAACAGA
This sequence comes from Sogatella furcifera, assembly GCA_017141385.1. Classification (NCBI taxonomy): domain Eukaryota; kingdom Metazoa; phylum Arthropoda; class Insecta; order Hemiptera; family Delphacidae; genus Sogatella; species Sogatella furcifera. The sequence goes on from CM029554.1 coordinate 14,616,666, forward strand.
ATGAATTGTTTAAATTGGATTCATTGAATAAATTTAAAATTCATTTTAACAAATTATTGGTTGAGCGCTTGACTGTTTGTTATTTAAATTACTGGATTTGAAAAATATTTTTTATAATAATGAATGGTGATCACCTGAATACAAGTGATGTTCCTTTTAATTTTGCCCAGCAGTACATCTCGAGACTTGAAGTTTCTGGCTTGTGCATCCAACACCCAAAGTTTGAGATTGCTTTCACCTCCCGATAAAAAACACTCGCCTCGCAAATTCGTGGCACAGAGAGCCAGGGCATCACCTGCTATGCGACTTGAAGAAAAACTTCCTGAAAATATAAAAATATTTCATCCACTATAGGGTTATTGTTTGGTTGACCATATCTCAGTATACCCTGAATTATTATAATGAATTTGTGATTATTATAACAATTTCTGGTATTTTTATTTAATAGGTAGGCAATGGATAATTACCACAATATCATCTTCATAACTACTCAAAAAGAAAGTTTACATAGTAAAAGCTTTCTCACCACAGATCACCTCCTTGCGCTCTATACTCCATGCAAGAATGTTACAGTCATCCGGTCCACCAAGAGAATACACATAATTTTCGCAACTGGAGAATACAACACTTTGAACCCTGACTTTATGCCCTTCGCTTTTGAAAATGTGTGTTCGCTTCTCGAAATCCCATACTATTATACTGGCCTGAAAAATATTTTGTCATAAAATATAATTTATATAACATTGTATAGCCTAATTTATATAGCAATTACGAAATCATAAAATATTTATTCTAGTGATGTAGTAGCTATTCAATACCTAATAGTATTAATCTATCCTCCAAATTTTGACCAAAGATGATTCAAATTTTTAAATACGGAAGTGAAGGAAACAGTGATGAAATCGAACATGCGGTTTTTACCCACTTTGAATCCCATATGATTGATTTGGCCTGACGCTATGAATTTTCCGCTTTTCGACATAGCTACAGTTGATATAACGTTGGTGTGTCCTTCCAAAAATGTTTGCGTTTTTGTTTTCAAATTTTGTACCACCAATTTATTTCCTAATGGATACACAATGTGTAATCCATCTGGGTGTACTTGAACTCCGTTTATTGCATTTCCTGTAAAATAATCATATCCTTTGTATATCATTACATTAACATATTGATCAAAATTGAATACCTAATATACCTTACAATGAATAATAGGCCATCCTAGTTTGTTTTTTATATCTACAGCAATATGGTTGAAGTTTAAAAATAATTAATTATACTTTTTCAATATGCAGTAATTAATTTGTTTTCAAATTAATATCAGTAAGTATTTTCAAAGTCTATATCCTTCTCTTGAAAGTATAGTAAAGAGTCGAAATCCTTAAAATAAGAAAATTCTTGTTTACTCCAAAATAAGTTTTTTCCAATTTAATTCTCCTATGAAATAAGATGATTCTCCAATCTTTTAATGTGTAGTTAATAATGAGGATGATTGAATAGCTTAGTTATGAAAAGTAAGACTAAAAAAATAGTAGTTCAACAGCATAAGCTTAAATAATTTCTATAGGTAATGCCCTTAGCTTGTATTTGTTTCTTTATTTTTCTAGTTTTGGAAGTCAATAAAAAAGGAACTACCAAAGAACTTTATTTGTCATAAGTAGGCTACGGTATTCACATGAAGTACATGGACATTGTCAGCACAAATAGAAACATCGAATTCAACAATCATAATATAAGATAACATAGAAAATGTAAAATCCTCAAAATAATTGAATATATACAAATAAGTTAATATGAACAAATCCAACATATTATAGATTTAAAGTTTTTTAATGCATAAAATTTTTAAACTGACCATCAAATCCAATGATTGATTCAATTTCCAATTCTTGTACTTCTGGTATATGCTCATCCATTGTAAAAAAGTTTTATCAAATATTTCAAAAAATCTTATTTTGATGTTAAAATAATTATAAAGAGACACTTTGCTTGAAAACACAACGAGAAAGGGTTAATACGGGTTGCTTAGCAACCCATGTAGAAGTGAAATTTGAAAAATCCCTCTATCGAGTTATTGCAGAATGGCAACGTTATCTTATTGATCACTGAATGTCGAAAACATCAGCATTACTTGAATTTATGTATGATAATAATTAAAATTATGAATTTTGAATGACCAAAGTCTTTTTTCTCAGCAATATTGATCGAAAAACGATTGATGTAAGTAATTATGTGATCCTTTTTAGAATGAGTTGGTAGCAGTGCTTATCAGGTAACGTATGGCAATCACGTTTGTGTATATTTACAGAATGCAACTCTTTCATCTTGTCAAATGTAGTCGAGTTGTCTGCAAACGATTGTGTGGTGTGTCAAATTTAGTGATTGAAAATAACATTTTTACTGTTTTAGAGAGAAAAGTAAAAATGGAGTTCGATCGAAGACTGCGGAATATTGTCATGCTTGGCCTGGGTTTTATGGGAGTATTTACTGCCTTCCAAACTACAGGATTAATCCAGGTAACCTCTACTTTTGCTTTGAATATTAGAAAAAAATTATTAATCATTTCATTATTTATTTCTTATTTTAATAACTGACTATGTCATCATAAAACTCAACTTCTAGTTTCTGTCTTATTAGATCCCTCTGTCAAGTAAGACAAAAAGGCAAAAGTTGATGGAACATCCATCTTTAGCAGATTATTGTTTACATAACTTCACTTTGATAGTAGGCTAAACATGTAATAAAGTTCAATACTTTGAATGCCTATACTACAATTTGGTTTAAATCCAAATAAAAAAATAATGTTTCGCCAGATGAATTTATGATGTGTCAATCGTTTCATCGTTTTAGTTTAAAATTTTTAGTCCTAATGAATAATAGCTTATCAAAATAGAGGCCTAAAGTAGTTACTTATTAATGTAACTTATAAAATTACAGAGGTAGTTGATGATGGATTTAATTATTTATTTGAAATTATCATACATAGCCTACATACAGTAGAGCTATCTGTTGATCCATCTTAAATTGACTATATTTGCTTGAATTGCACAGTTGAACATTTTTGAAATCACCTATATGAAAGAGAAAAGGCTAAATCAAGTTTACTCACACCACCAATAAATAGCTTAAAGAGATTTAAGTTATATTTTAATAATTTTATTTCTTTATTATAAATGATTCTCAAGGCTCATTGTCAGTTATTTTCATTGTTGGACACTGAATTATTATTCCTGTCCTTCTGGCTATTAAATCTAAGTCGTAATTACTGTATTCCAACAATTAAGTTAGTTCAACTGCTTGGCTAATCGACCAAAAAGGACTTCATTAGGCTACTTTTGTCAATAAGACACAGTGGCCAGAATCCCAATTAATTTCCATTTGATGATTTAAAAACTCATTTGGAAATTGATATTTTTGAATAAGTGGATGAACTAAGAGGAAGGCAGTATTCAGTATTCAGTGATCTCCATCTATGACCAGCATTTGCTGGATAGATTGCGTCAATAGGCATATTTTTAAGTGTCGTGTACCCTAGTGAGACACACTCACTGAATGCTAACGCTGTAGACACACTGAGGTGTTGAACACCCCAATCTGATTTCGCATGTTTATTAAAAAAATATTGAGATAAATCAGTACAATCATTCATCATTTCTGGATACTAGGTACTGCTTATCAATATTTATACTAATTTCATCTTTGTGTGTCCCATTATGACTATTACTTGTGGTACGTACCTCGTGTATTAGATTTTGTCTTTTGATGATGAGGTTGTAAATAAATTAGTGGAAAAAATATAATTTGTAAAAAATATTTATATAGGCTCACTAAGGTCTTAACACTCTGGCATACTGGGGTGTTGAACACCCCAACCAGAGAACAAGAAGAGCTGTAAACCATGAAAACTGTTATTAACAACTGAAATTTATAACAACTGGGCTAGAATTCCCATTTGTTTGTCATAATCAACTGTAGAACAGAATAAAAAATCTTTGGGGTGTTGTACACCCCAGTGTGTCTCTCTAGGGTTTATGGAAAATAGGTTTTATTCACAACATCAATTTCTCCACAAGTATACCAAATTCCTTGTATGTAGCCTACTTATGATTATCATATCACTATGATTATAGTCATCCACTATTTTCCAGCATTTAAGACTTAAAACTAAGACGTTTTCTCAAAATTATGATTTACAATATTTGTTTCTTGTGTAGCCAAAGAGAATAAAATATAACTATATTCTATTCTCCTTGTGTGTAATCTAGTTATCCCATGAAATATTTTTTCTTTCCATCTAATAAATAACAATGTAACAATCGAATGTTACGTCGTCAGTTCAAAAAATCGAAAAAACCATAAGACTTAACTGAAGTCAATGAAAATTAAATTACATTAAAGTGTAAGAACACATAGTTAGTGAGTGTTATTGTATAATTTTATCAATGTAAAAACAAATGTTTTATTGCACCGCTACAATCAATTTGTGGAGTAAACTACTTGTGACTCAAGAATATAAGTTTGCCGGCAAGTAGATTTATTGATATGTGCCACTAACATTGTGAATTCCAATTCGTGAATGAAGAATGAAGGGAAAACGTATACTTCTTTAGCATCTCGACAACTCAATTATATATTATAAAATTTAGAAACAACACAAATTCATCATAATAAAAAAATTAATGAGAGTATGAGACATGTAATAAACATTCATAGAGTAAACAAAATTCATCAATTTAAGAATTTAGCAGACTGCTCCGTCTGATTGTTTTTGCAAGACCTCGAAACAACTTCTTAATGAATGAGCCTCACTTGGATTCCATGCATTTTTTGCTGGCTTTGATTGGGTGTGGTTGCTTTTGTATTGAAAGTCTTTTGTCGTCTCCAATAGTAACTGAACTTTGAAACCTCGATCACAATTTACTCGTGTTACCTGTTCTCAGAGTCAAGGTCATAATTGTTTGTCTCTCCTTTTCATTTTTTTCATGTCTTCTAGTGTCTTTCACCTCTCTTGATTTGTCTTCAGTTGCGTAGTTGTCTTTAGAAAGTGAACGCTAGGGCATTATTGCTGTCTACTGGTATTATAGAACTGTAGCCACGTTACAGAGACGGACCTACATGGTTATAATTACTTTTTATCACCCACTGCTCTGACTTCTAAATGTCAGACGCTCAGGCGTATTTATGCGTATTTGCACTGTCTGTCTCCACAATCTTTCCTTGACATGCCGATCTTTTTATAGGAAGTTTTACTTCTTCATCTCCTTGTTATATTTCAATATTGTGCAGTGTGTTCAGATTTATTTATTCCATTTCCAACGGTTACCGCAATAGCATAAATAAAGATACAAAAATAGCAAGATAATAATTATTATCAAAAGTAAGATAAATAAGGTGCATAGTAAAAGTAAGATAACTAACAGCAGAAATTTAATAAAGTGATAGCAGTGAATATATTTTATGCGCCTGACAGTGAATATATTTTTTATTCACTGGTAAAAGCAATAAATCAATAGTAGATTTTAGTAGATTGCTAAGGTGCTTGGATTGACAGTGAATGACATGATGAAAAGTTCAAAAATAATTCAATCCTTATGCTATAATAACTACTATTAATGCTAATATATGCTAATGCTAATGCTTATGCTTAATTATTGCTAATGCTTAATAATAACTATTATTATGCTAATAATAGGCTACAATATTATATCATTGTTTAGTAAATGGAATTTTTACCTCTTTGGACATGGTAGGCTATGTTATAAAGCTGTGATGAGTTATTACAATAATGTGTCCAGTTATTACAATAATTTGTAGTTTATACCCTATCGAGATTCCATAGCAAAGTAAACCAGCTGTAACGGGTACGGTATGAAATTGTATAATGCTGAACATGTATCTTCCATTGTCAAGTACTCAATGAAATACTTGTTACTTTGAACCAGGCGTGTCGAAAACTTGAACAGGACTTGGAAAATGTAATTGACACTTTTGACAAATGTGTCAATAATTTATTAAAATTACAGTTCGCGCAAGCTGAGAAGACAGGCAGTCAATATTTACAGTATACTTTACCCTTGTCCTCTCACCCTCTCAGCTTGCACTAACTACAATTTGAGCTGTGTAAGTCACTTAACAAAAATACTTACTTGTCTATCCAAGCAAAGAAGTTATTTTGGCAATATGGAAAAATGTCGCAGCACGCTCAATATTAGTTCAAAAATTGTAAATTGAAGATCAGAATGTTTCCTACAATTTGAGATCAAATTCAGATTTTTTTTACAAATATTGGCCGAGCTTGAGTCATTTTCCCACCTGATGTCTTGGCCAGAATGTCTTCTTTGCTTGGACAGACTACATCTAAGTAGTGAGTACTATATTAGTATTAAGATGGTAAAAGTCTTCCTATCGCAATGATTTTTGTCGAGTGACTTGTGGCCCATCCTGTAATATGTATTTTTTCTTAATAAATGATGCAGTAGCGGTTTTGAGAAACAACTTATGAAAATGTATTGGAACAATCGCTTTATTCTCTCCGGGTCAAACCTGAAATGAGATCAAGATTTGTTTATGGCTAAGTTTGCGCCGGTAACACCTGTTCCGTTAATATTGGTCCCGGAACGTATCCTTGATTGATTATGCAACCGGCGCGGCCAAGGACGAATCAATGTAACAGTACTGTGTAAAACAACCGATCAATTGCTGCTGGAAAAGAAAAAAATATATTTGCAACAGGCGAGGTGGGACTAATGCGGGTGTTGGGAATAGAAAATACTTGTTTACCGTACTTTGTGTTCGGCATGCAAGGGCGAAGTATATGTTAAAATGGAGGAATGGAGGTATATGTTAAATGGAGGAATGGAGGGTGGAACGGGATGGAAGTTTTTGAAGAATTCTACAAGATTTATATAATAAATCTGTTGTCTTAATTTACTGGTTATCCAAGATCAAATAATGATAATAATCATTTATTTGTGGCTCTACTATCGATATGCTTTAGTGATTAATGAAAAATGTTGATTTTCTATTTGTAACCTATTGTTTGTCCAAGCAAAGAAGATCTTCTGGCAAGATGTGAAAATGACTCGAGCTCAGTAAATATTGGTTCAAATGAATAATTGAATTATAAATTTGGTTTCAAATTGTAGGAAACATTCTAATCTACAATTCGAGACCAAATTTATAATTTTTGAATGAATATTGACCGAGCTGGAGTAATTTTCCTACTATACCGTGATTAGAAATTAGTGGTACCTTGATTAGAAATTAATTATAGTAGCCTATGTGTTGTGTGTCTGGTTGCTCAGTGAGGGTGATTGCTATGTGATTGTGATTTAAAGTCACAAACACTGTGGACTGCTTTCGTGATGGTGACCAGAATATAAAGAAGTGGAATCTTCCCGTATGGGTAGATCCCCACCACGGAAGCCATATGTATGCATATTTTCATAGTAGCCTACAATATTATTAATAATTTTTTACAATAATCAAAGTTTGTAAAAATTCAAAATATTCAATGTGAAGCAGAAACCTTATTAACTTGGCTACATCATATAGTGGATAAATTGTTTTACACTTGAAACGTTGTAAACAAATTTGAATAAGTTAGTTATATGATTCCTGTCAGTCCAGGTGAACAAGCAGAATGAACACTTAACAAACTTTTCTAAATTGTAACATATTAAATTGAAAAATAAATAAAAATCAAACACCCTTTTTTTGAAAACTTTAAAATTATAAAAAAACACATACATGTTTCGGGAACTAAGCCCATTCTCAATGTGGATAAAAATAGTTATCAGCTTATACAATTCAGAAGATACTTTGTTGACGAGTTGAAGACGACATTTCTTTGGTTGTAAGTTTCTTAATGCTTTAAAAATGTTTTCAAAGTGCGATCAAACACTTATTCAGAATACTTTATTTTAAGAAGAGCCATTTCTTCACATTAACTCATTCAAAGCATTATTGCAATATCTTCATTCAGATTGTAATGTGGTGTGAGCTTGTGTTTCAAATATATAATGTACTAACAAAACATGAAAATGAATTATTTAATGACTTAATCTGAATATTTCAACTTATAACTATTTTCAGTTTCTTATCGGCTTATGTATATTGAAATTATTTGATAAAATATGATTGGTGGATGAAAGTAGAACATCCAGGTCAAGTGTCTATCTAATTTATCTAAACACTTCAACCTAGTTTATTTATTTAGTGAATCAAAATAGGAGTAATCGCTTGCTAACTACTGTTTGGATGCAAGGGAGTGAGAAGTGTTTATGATATATTTCAACAATTGAATAAACTTTGATCTTTAATTCTTATACGTCTGGTTTTGGGTCATAATTTTATCTCCATTTATAATAATGGAGTGGATTTCAACCAGATAATACAATACGATACATTGGCAGGGTATCAGCACAGATAAGAGAAGATCTCGTTGGAATCAATGAAAACGATGAGGCAGTAGCATTATAAAAAACTGTATTCATATTAAGTGTATAAACCTATACAGCACTGTGTATAAACTATAAATCTATACTCGTACTGATGACCATTCTTCTGATGACCATAACCCGTTGTGGAATCTTTCAGTAATTAATTAAACGTTTGACATTTTCAATTCCACTTTTTCTCAGCTTGATTATGTGAGAGTACACGATACCATAGCAATGTAGAATAATTTTCATAAAATAAGGTGAATTTACCATTTTCAAAGTTATCTTATTTTTTTAAATTTACTGTAAACTGTTCAAAGATTATATAAAGAAAAATAAACTGTTTAAAGATTAAATTTTTAAAATCTATTTGTGATCTTTGTTTGAATATTAATATTATCGCAACTTTTTTCTAAAATTAGAATTATAGTGTCACTTACTCGTTTGAAATTTGTGATTGTGAATTGTTGATTTCAAAAAATGAAAAATAAATATACAATTGATAATTCGACATCTTCACCAAATATATATTATTTTCAAACATTTATAATTCATAATTCATTTAAAAGATTAAAATACGATAGTTTTGAAACAAAGACAAGGTCTAAAACCATCTCTTCTCCCCAATTTATCAGCAACATAAATTTCTTGAAACATTAATTTTAAAACTGCTTATTGTAAACCTATTATTTGTTATCCAACGCTAGCTGAAATAATCTATTTTCTACATCTAATAAGGAATTATCGACAGTCTGTTGATTTTAAATCAACTTACGGCTAACTTTCAAACTTCTACTCAATTACTGGTTCGAAGTGAAGAGAAAGCAAACCGATACTGTTTCTCAACGTGTTTACTCCCTCCCAATCCTCTTTTACTTTTGTCTATCTCTATCTCTTTTCTGCCTTAAAAATCATGCTTACTACTTATTTTCTATCCTTGTCCGTTCATAAGAATCATGCTTGTTACTCCCTCAACAAATCCATATATACGTCTTGTGTCTGTCCAAGCAAAGAAGAAATTCTGGCAAGATAGGAAAATGACTCAAGGTCTGTAGATATTGGTTCGAAATTTATAAATTTGGTCTCAAATTGTAGATCAGAATGTTTCCTACAATTCAAAACCAAATCTATAATTTTTTAAGCAATATTGACCGATTTGTAGTCATTTTCCCATCTTGCCAGAATGTCTTCTTTGCTTGAATGGACTATACAATTGCTTATCAGAGACAATAGCATTGAATCATAGCTGGACAGCGTACTAAATTACTGTAATGGAGGCTGTTATTAGTTAATAGCCTCTAGTTTTTGTTTTATCACGCTTCTTGTGGTAACAGTAAACATTCCAGAATGCAAAATAGTATTCAGCTACACTCAGAATGATAATAATATAACTTATAACAGAGTAAAAGGTCAAGATTTTGTTAATTCTATCATTCTACGTATAGATTTTTTTCATTATAGAGCGATTTTAAAATATCAACAGTGACACTTTGGAATTTTTAATAATATATAATTTCATCAATCAAATATTTGATTTTTTAAATATTTGATTTTTAAAAATTTTTTAATATTTGATTTAATAAATATTTGATTTTTTATCAATATCAAATCCAAATTAATTTATTACCAAATATTTACAGATGAATTTTATCATAATTATATAATATTGAATGTAAGGAATCCCTGTTATCCCTACAAGACTATACATGGGGGGAGGCTTTGGGTAGGGTGGAGTTGAGTAACAGTATTTCCTCACAATTACAGGAAAATTATTCAAACAGCATGTAAATAAAATACAGCTTAGTTATACTGTATTTATTAAAAACCCTATTTATAAGAGTTATCAAATTCTAAGTCTGCTTGATCTCCAGTGAATCCCATAAATTCAAGAAAACCCCAAAAGGGATGGGTGGAAATCTATATTTTGTATTTTAGAATAAAATATAAATGAGTAGTAACCAGGCAGGAAAAGAATATAAACGAAAAATGCGAAAGTATTGATAACATTTTTACAATAAATGTGAGAAGTGGTGGACTTCATATTTTGAATACAAGCAAAATTACTTTCACAACTTTCTTTAAGGAATTTAAAACTATGAGCAAATCTTTGAACAAGTTGGCTATATTCAAAGGTTCTTTCAATGAGTGTTTGGAAGCTCTGCGACTTTTTCAATGTACAGTTCTGTACTGCTTTGCTGTGTCTAATGAACTTTCATTTTCGTTTGCCATTCATTCTTTGGGCTCCGAATGAATCCCATAAAGTTTGGCTAACCTGTTATTGCTTATTATGATTATTAAATCATGATTTATGATGCCCAATCAACTATCATAATCATTAAAAGCTTGTGTAACATGACAACTGTTAAAACATTTTTCTTCTGAGAATTAACTTTCCTTATGTTGAGCGTACAAGGAAAAATAAAACCAATTCCTTTCAATTATTTTCGTTGATATAATCAATATAATACAATACTTTTTTCTGTAGTATTTTCAACTATATTTATAAATTTATATTATTGATGTATTATAATGTGATCTACTTCCATTAACAATATGAACTTTGTAATTAATATAGTTGAAAATTCTACAGAAAAAACTTGGTATTGTATTATATTGATTATATTATTTTATATTGATCTTGACACATGAGTTCTGTTTGGAATATTAGGAGAATGCAGTTCTTATTTCAGATCTATGTATAATGTTGCATAATCTTAATCAAATCCTGATTCAAGGTACAGTAATAGAACTTGAAATTTTCAAACCCAATTGATAAAAAATCAGTAGAGTTGCCATGCCACTGAAAAGCTTGGTGTCCTTGAAATAGAGTTGGGATAATCTAGTCTAATTCAACGAATGTTGTGTTCAATATTGTACAATATTGTAATAAAAGTCTACGCTATGGTTTCTTGTCACTTGTCACTACAGTGTCAGCTGGTTAAATTTATTTGTTGCTGAAATTTTTCAGTTGAACTTCGGTTGCATTTGCTCTGTAGATTGTTGTCACAAGATATTTCAAGTAGACTGTAATGAATCCCCTCAAATTAATACAGGTTTTGATGAAACATACTACCATACCATAGACTAATCATTTGTGATTATAATCATAGATCATTATAATGATTGAAGTGCTGCAAAAACATATAATCTAGTTTCGAACTTATTAATCAAAATTTGGTATAAAGACGTTTTGGACAATAGTCTGTGTTTTTAACCATTAAGTTTATGTTTAATGTTTCTGTAAAATGAATAAATGAAAATGAAATAAATAATTATGATGATCATAATCTAATCATAGGCCTAAATGATTTGTCTATGATATTATTGTTTTCTAAACCATTTCAACATTTTTAATAAACTAAGTTCTTCAAATTGATACAGTAAAGAAGTACAGTATCAGTACTGTAGAACTACTGTAGAGATACAGTATCAAGCACATTTCTAAAATTTTGCTTTCAATGTAGATTTCGATTTTCGAAATATGGGTCTATTGGATACAACTCAAAGTCTAGTCGAATTGAAATGCCTTTTAATAGTGTTGATTAAAATTATATTTTCAATTTTTGATCTTTTACAAAGCTCTGAATTGTAGCTTGTAGAATGTAACATTCTGGTTAGTGTTTATTTTTCATTGATTTCCTTTTATTAATTTTGTGAATAACTAACTCAATTTCAATCGCCTACATAAATCATGCGATTTTTCCTCAATACATTATAGCTAATCCACTACCGGTAGTGAAAATTTCACCGCCTGATGAAAGGTTGTCGACTTATTTTAATTTTTATTGATGTTCGTGAAGAGTGTTCCATTATTTCTTAAGTATTTGGTCCTAGTCTTTTAAAATTTTAGTAAAGTTTCGACCTTGACCGCTCAGGATCTTATCAAAGTATCAACCTCTTTCAATACCTAAGAGCCTAATTGAAAGCATTGTCATGCTTACATAATAAGATTTAACAATACAATGGCACAAGCCTATTGTTGAAATGATGCTGCTGAGCTTTATATAACATGGATTTGTTGCTCTTTTGTAACGTATATTATACTAATTTATCGTTACTTTATATCGTTATCGATCTTATAATCTATGTTCATTTGAAATACATGATGGATTTCCTCCTCTTTATCCTGTAGAATAGAACTTTATACCATAAGGCTTAGCTGAGAAAAATTCAATCAAATTGGTCATAAAAATCTTTATAATTCCTTATATTCAAGTATAAGAATAACTTTGAGGTAATCAAATAGACTAAAATTGAATTTATTTCATTACATTTAGCTACACAACATAATCAACACAAGCATGTCTCAGTAGTATATGACATGTTAAAACAAGTTGAGTCTCCATATAAGTAAAATTAATATGTAAATATAGCTATAGGCCTGTAAGCGTATTGAAAATGTATTACTCTGCGACTCTTAACAAACTACATGTGAGCGCTAGTTCTTAATATATTCAAATTACTTTTTAAATATTATTGTACAGTAGTTACTGACCCAGATAGAATTCAAACTGGAATTCAAACATGATAATGTAATGATTTTTGCTGATATCATTTGGGCGCCAAAAGATAATTACATTGGAGGCACGTCTGAAAGGAGAGATTTTCAGGGTAAAAGTCTGATTTCTTTGCTGATTACCTAATACTGCATTTGCTTACTGGAAGTTGATGCTTTCAAATCCCCAAGGTTTCTATGATTCTATAGTCTCCAGAGTTAGGACCTGGACAGTTGTCATGTAAGAATAAAATTTATTTGCAAATTTAAATCCATTACATTTGCCAAACCCATGTCATTACCATACATGCCTCAATGGGGTCATTTTAGGGTTGTGTATGTGGTATTCTCCTTGAACTCACTTATCTAATTTATGCACAATTTTGAAATCGATCCATGCAAAATCGGTTTTTGCAGAGTTTTTGTGGGGTTTCTTTCTCTTACCTGGTGTGAGTCTGTGTAAATAGAACGGCAAACTAGCGAAGTTGAGATTTATGATCTTGTATTTATTGAAAAGTTCACAGTAAACAGGTTTTAAGCCAACCTGTGTCAAGTGGATTATGTCAAGCTCTTATCAGCAACCTTTAGTAGACCTCAGTATTTTCAATTCTCAATAGAGACTAATATTTACTGTGATTATGTATGCAGAGTAAATTAATTATATTGCAGTGATAGCCCTCTGAAATTTAACACATTGTGTAATAGAAAATGAGTGAATTTTTGAATGAATGAAATTTTAACACATTGTGTGATAGAAAACAATTCATTTTTCAGTTTGCTTATTTCTGGGTTTCTACTAAATATCTTATGATTGCAGCTCCATTGTACTTGATTCGACAGTACATATAATAAAAAATTGGAATTCATTCTTCATCTCTATTTATTTTTTCATATTAATTCACCCACTTTAGCCTAGATGCACTGTTGAAACTTGTTATATTATTAGATCATAACTTTGTACTGTATTAATTTCGATATTGATAGAGAGTAGAGACTAGAATATCTCGTAAATTAATCATCCAACACGTAAAAATATCAAATAATATTCGTACAATATTATTTATACAAATTTATTTAAATTACTCTAATTATTCTTCTCCTCTTTCTTTTTTTATTCTCCCATTTTCCCCAGTAGTATTGAGTGCTGGGAACATGTTTTCAAAAACTGTTTTCTTCACAATATTTCAAACGTTGATTTAACTGAGACGTTATCTGGTGAATATTGAAATTAGATTCAAGGATGTTTTACGATTTTTATCGTCCTGAACCCTGAAGTACACAGATTCTGAAAACTGAAAGTAGATAATATTGTCAATATTGTAGATTTAATTTCGGTTGAAAAATGTTGGTTCTCTTCCCGTTGAATAGAACTGTAGAATAGCTCTATGTAATAGAAAGAATTGGTCCATAACTACGACATCAGTATTTTGAATATACATGAGAAATTTTTGATGATGATAATAATAGTGCAATAAATGATTATAACAGTTATTCAACAATCGTAAAATATTTCAATATGGCATGAATGAATCTTGAAGGATCTTTTGGAATTGAATTTAATTTTCACCTCAAATCCACTATCAGCGATTACAAAGTGAAGGATTCCTACCCAATACTTTTTCTGAAATAATTGATGAATCTAAGATTAGGCTAATTCTTATTATTATCTCTGCATGAATCCGTAAAGAATGTTGAATTCATAACTTTTTCTAACGCTTATAAGGCATAGAATTCAACTGGTCACTGTTGATTGATTCATCGAGTTTGTATATAATTCTATTAATTTTTAATTCCAGAAAACAGTTCTGGATAGCGTTGAGAAGGACACGGGAATGCACGTGGATGGTTACACGTTGTTGGCCATCGTTTACATCGTGTTCGCCCTCTCCAATTGGCTCACGCCGTCCATAGTGGCTACCATCGGACCTCGTCTAGCCATGTTTCTTGGTGGCTTGACTTATGTGTGAGTAGAATATTATTCTAAAATTAATGTATCCAGAGACTAGATACTACTTATTGAGCTATGTTTCATTGGAATTTAGAAGTCCTTTGAAGAGAATCAAGCAACTATCAAATGCCTACACACTAACTCACACATAGGCATATTGTCTGTCCAAGCAGAGAAAACATTCTGGCAAGATAGGAAATAACTCCAATATTATTTCAAAAATTATAAATTTGGCTCAAATTATAGTTAAGAATGTTTCCTACAATCTGAGAGCAAAAAATTGTTTTGAACCAATATTGTCCGAGCTGGAGTCATTTTCTCATGTTGCCAGAATATATTCTTTGCTTGGATATACTGTATCCAAAGTATAGGCTACTTATAAAGTGTAGGATACTATATAAAAGTATCCAGTAGGCTACTTTTCACACTCCTTTTAACATTATATTAGGTTCCTTGAAATTTAAAACATAAACTGGAATGTGCAACCATGGGCATTATTAAAAGACATCAAGGAATTGTTTAAAGTTTATGAATCATGTAAAATAGAAGTGAGGCTAGCACACACTAGACTTTGATTCTCTTGAATCGTAGGCAGTTCTATTCATGCCATTTGTGTTAGTTGCTTTTCCTGTTCTAAAAGATTTCATGAAACAGGCCTCTAAATCATTTGTAAATAAAAATATGCTTAATGCATCATATTTTTAAATACTTGCACAATATTAACTGTTTTCTGAGTAATTCTAATATGTATTTGAACATTTTTTGTGGTTGAAACGTTTGACTGTAGTCCGTCACTTAGCATGACCAGCATGAGCTTCAAATAGGAATTATTTTGTGTTTATTCTTTGTGTATTTTAATTTATGAATGGTTTCAACTTTCAATTGTAAGAATGTTCTGATACAACATACTAGTCTTACTTGAAGGTGCGGTGTATCTGGTTGCTTGGTGAGGGCGGTTGCTAGATGAATGTGATGTTGAGTCACAAAGACCATGGACTGCTTTCGGATGGGTAAAATTGATGTGTAAGTCACATTAATGTCATGCATTCTAAATCGTGAATGGATGCACTCTTAGTCGTCAATCAAAGTTTGTGACGGAATTGATGAAGATCGCTAAAAAATTGAATAATTATGATTTATTAATATATGAGTTGTAATTTGTAATGTTTAAAATTATTCCAGGACATACATAATAGTATTTCTACATCCGACTGAATTACTCATGTATGTATCAGCGATTGTGACGGAATTTATGAAGCATGAAGATCACTAAAAATTAAATGTTGATGATTTATTAATACATGAGTTGTAATTTGTAATGTTTTAATTTATTCCAGGGCATACATAATAGTATTTCTACATCCGACTGAATTACTGCTGTATGTGTCGGCGTTTGTGATTGGCATAGGAGCTGCCATGATCTGGACAGGACAGGGCAACTATCTCACCATTAATTCCGATTCAACTACGATAGGAAGAAATTCAGGGATATTTTGGGCTCTTCTACAATGCAGGTAAGTTTGAAGAGATTGAAGATTGATTGACTCTTAATCAGATTATCAATCGAATAATAAATTCTAATATTGAATTGGGTGGCTAGTTGCAATAAGTGATAACACGCCGGTCTGATAACCAAAGGTTCCGAGGTTCGATCCTCAGCCAGGGAACACTTTTTGGCCACAGCACAATCACATTAATACGGCCACCCTGTCTTTCGGAGGAGACGATAAACCGTCAGTCCCTGAAAGTAGTCATCTCTCATCATCATCCCTCTCATTAACCCACGCACAGGCCTTGGAGCCCATGTGGGCGTTACCCTCAGAAAAAATTGTTTGTGAGAGTGAAGCCCACATGAGCTCATAGACTTGTGCGTGGGTAATGAGATGGATGATAGATGAAGAGTACTTGTTGGGTAAATAACGTATAAGAATAATGTATCATATTTATTATTGACTATTGTATAATGAACAAAATACAATGATGATGCAAACCTTTAGCATCAATTGGATTTTTTTTATTTGATACGTTTATCATGTTCTGTATCCTCTTGAATGTTTAATCTAAAAAAATAAATGGAACAATAGACAAGTTTGATTGATTATCATAATCAATTAAATACTTCATTCTCTTCTCTATAGAATGGATCATTACTTTGGGAATGGACCCAAAATATGCCAATAAATGAAATAAGTAGTGAAAGATTTGTAATTTAATAAATAATGAAATACAGGGTGCTAGGATGGGTAAATAGTTTAATATTCCTGTATGAAGGTAAGTTGAAGGTCGGTGACATTTTTAATTAGAGATATTCACAACAAATAAGTTAATAGCTCCAAAAAGGTTCAACATTTCAATGTGCGGATTTCACCATTCATTTTGTTTTGAAAATCTGTATCGAAAACATATATTATAACATGGCATGAACTAACAATTTTAAAAATTACTGATGTAGTTATATTATACATAATTTCGATACCTACAGGATTTCAAGACAAAATGAATGACAAAAACCGCTCATCAATATGTTGAACCATTCTGAATGGGTGGCTCGTTGAAGTTAGTGATACCGCGCTGGTCTGATAACCAGAGGTTCCGATGTCAAATCCTTCACCAGGGAACAGTTTTTGACCACTGGCGGCTCGTGCCCACGAAATAGGTGAAGTGCTGTACAGTAAAAGATACGAGCACTTCACTTGTTTTGTGGGTACGAGCCGTCAATGTTTTTGACAAAAGAACAATCACATAAATACGGCCACCCTGTCTTTCGGAGGGGACGATAAAATGGTCTACTAACTACTATCTAACAAGTAGTCATCAAATCTCATCATTATAATTCACCTCATTACCCATCACAAGCCTACGAGCTCATGTGGGCTTCACCATCAGAAACAAAAACAAACTATTTTTGAAAATTACTGTACAAAATAGTTTTTAACGACCCGATAAATAGAACAATTGTTTTTAGAAAGGTTCATTACTTTGGGACCTAAAATATGCCAATAAATGAAATAAGTAATGAAAGATTTGTAATATAACAAATTCAATAATAATTGAATATATGCCAATAAATAAAATGAATGTGTGTTGTGTTTTCAGTATGTTCCTGGGGAATGTGTTCGTGTACTACCAGTTCCGCAACAAGACACACATAGACGAGCCGACCCGGTTCACAGTGTTCGTTGCCTTGGGTGTCATGGGAGTGGTGGGTGTCGTGGTGCTCGGCCTTCTGCGGCCTCCCGTCAACTCATCGGGCGAGGAGATCCGCGAGGAACCAAGGGCGCCCCTTGACGCCCTTATCGGCGCCTTCGAGCTATTTTTCACAAAGAAAATGCTCTTTCTCTCCTTCACCATAATCTATACTGGTAAAAACACTGTTATAAAAGTGAAAATCAACTATAACCTTCATGGTTCTCTATGTTTCTATTAAGAGTGGTTGGTAGCACACAGACAACTGCCGAACAGCAGAATTATGTCCCATAAGATCAATGAAATTTTTACTAATATCTTGGATTATGCAGATACCGCCGTCATTTATGGACAGAAATTCATCTTCTTCATGTCATTGGAAAGAGAATCCAATTCTCCAGGTGCTCCACTATTCACTTTTTGATTATATCCTTATTTCAAAAATATAAGTATTTTTAATTGAGTATAATTTATCCAAGTCTAATAATTGCCGGCGGGGTTGACCGAGTGAACCCCGGCGTTACAACCTTCGCTAGCGCTACCCGGTCGTGGGTTCGAATCCCACCAGAGGCATGGTCATTTAACCACCCCATAAATCCCCCTCGCACTCTACATCACCCACGCACAAGTAAAATTAAATACTTATGTGGGCATCATCTGCAATAAAAAAAAATTGAAACAGAATTATAATAAAAGTAGAACTCTGTAGAATTTAATTCTCTTCTCAATAACATTAAGAACATGAATTTCTCTTCATAAATGAAATTGTTCTCATGGGACATGATTCTGCTTTTTGGCAAATGGCCCACTCTTAAGGAAAATTATATGACAAGGTGGAACTACCATCGGGTCTCTGAATCGTCACCATTAAATGCTATACGCTAATAATATGAATAATATACCGCTGGGTGATGGGTCGAGTTTTTATGTTTGTGTGTTGTCTTATCTAATAACTTTTCTTTACTCATTTATAACTTTTTGCAATTCAAACATTCAGCTTTACACACAGTTCTTCTGCCAGTTACATTAAAGTTCAATCATATCATTTTATGATCTTCGTAATCTATGTGATCATAAAGAAAACACTAACCGATAGTTGCACAGAGATCCAAGATTGATTTCAACACTATCTTTCATTCATTCATTCGTTACGAAGATCATAAAATAATAAGATTGAACTAATGTAACTGGCAGTAAAGCCATGTGTATAGCTGAGTGTTCAACTTGAAAAAGTAATAAATAAGTGAAGAAAAGTTATTAGATACGAGTAAGACACTACAACACACAATGTTGTAATTTATGTGATCTAACATATTGAATGAATTAATGAAAGTGTTGAAATCAATCTTGGATCTCTGTGCAACTAGCGGTTTGTGTTTTCTTAAGTAGCTTGAATCTGAAATAATGCCATTTTCATCTCTAATATAATTGATGTTTTTTTAGCTTTTTCAATTATTTCTGTATTGTATGATTGATGGGATTCAAGCGAAAGACCGGAGCACTGATAGCAGCCTAGTAATGTGCCTTCTGATCATCAGATTTTTATGATCCATCAAGAATTCATTTCTTTTTGGTCTATAGGCCTAGGGGCGCTGAACTGCTAAATGCGGCACTTGGCCCTGGACAACTAGGGAACAGTGTTGACACCAAATAAAACTAAAATGTAAATGCACTAATATAAGACAAAAATAATCTATACACTATTATTCCTAGTTTGTTGCTACCGTTATGTTTCAACTCATAATAAAAAATTCTTACTCTTTGAAAAATTCTTTTTGTGTCAGAGATTAATGAAAGATTACTTCCTTGTATTGAAATTAAGTGTTTTATTCTATCTCAGAAAATAATTCTTGACAAAGAAGAGGTCTCTCATTTGCACGTTTATTTGTTGACAATTTTTAAATATGCATGATTTATCGACTAGGAAGTTTTGAGATCCAGGTTATTGACCAGTGCTTGGTTCAGAATGAAATCTTGAATTTATCAAAATTTGAAAAAACCCTCTTTGGATCTGATTTTTTTAGATCTTGGATCTTATTCAATAAGTATATATTTCATTTTCTCGAATAAATAAATGAATAGAGTTTTCCTTTGGATTGCAGGTTTGGAGTTATCCTTTTTCAGTGGTATATACAGTGCGTCACTTGGTTTCACTCTGAAGTTTGGCGAGCAAGCTAAGGAGTTGGTTGCAATCTCAGGCATCCTTATTGGTGTTGGAGAAGTTCTTGGTGAGTTGAAAATTATTTATGTAGTTATAAACTATAACTAGTCAGAGGTGACTAATTATAATAAAATTAGAATCCTTGTACCCATTTTATGTTGGTGCATAACATGTTTCGCTCTAGTTAGAGGTAAAAAGGGTACTTCAAGAGATTTTGGCGGAGTATGAGAGAAAATGGTGTGGAGAAATAGATGTAACACGATTGAGAACTAGTGTGGGAGGGACCGGGGAACTCCCTGTACAAGTTGACCTTCACCAGGGCTCGGCACTTTACCCAAACTTGTTTGATTTACTCATGGATGGTCTTGGGTTCTTCAGTTAATCAGCAGCATCATGATGCATGCTGTTTGACATTGATGACATTGTGTTCTAAACCTACCAAAGATCAGTTGGAAGAAAGGCTAATAAGCTGAGACTGGAAGAAAGGAGACTGAACATTAGCCGATCAAAAATAGAGTATACGGCATTGGGAAACTATAATGGGCTGACCTTGTAGCTTAAAGGAAGCCAAATCCAGCCAGTTGGGAGATTCAAGTATCTAGGTTCAAGCGTTTAGAGAGATGGAGGGCCTAATGTTGAAATACAGCATATGTTGGTGAAAATTTGAAATCACAGTACCCTTTTTAGAAGTTTTTTTTAATCAAAGAGTGCGAAACATATTGTATATACATTACTATAAGTCAATAATTGTGGAGGGATGAACTGGAGACGAATGAGTGGTGTTCTTTGTTATTGAAGAGTGAATTATTAAATAAAGGGGAAGTATATAGGTCAGTAGTGAAGCCAGCTAAGCTGTATGCAACAGAGGTGTAGTAAAATCCACTGTATGAAAAGATGCAGGAGGCAAGGATGAGGTGGTTTGTATAGGGAAAGGGATTATGTGAGACAGAGTGCAAGATTTGGTTTTAGATTGAGTGAGAAGACTTGGTAGACCAAACATGGAGAGGCAGAATAGCGGCTGACTTGTGATGGAATGGCTGGAGGAAAGAGGAAACATTGTACAGGATGTTTTGAAGAAGTGGATTGCGAGAAAGTAATGCTAGTGAGACCTATCCAACAGTCGGATCACCGGAAACAAACTTATCAACTTTCGGAAAAAACTTGTTTGTTAACTTGATAGTGTTGTATGACAAGTGAAACTTTTGAATTTAAAACTGTTTGAGTTTATCTACATTTCATATGTAATGAATAAGTTGAAGAGCAACCTGATGTATGGTATAGAGTGTTGAAACCCCGATATTAATTTGTAAACACCAGTTATATTAATTTATCATCTACTCTACTCTACATTACTATATACGGCTCTACAGTCCTGGGTGGACCTTGGCCTCCTCTACATAGCGCCTCCATTGATCTTTCTCTGTGCACTCTGCAGTTCACCACACCCAGCACACGTAGATCACCAATCACGTCGTTCAGCCATCTTGTATTTGGTCTACCTCTCTTTCTTGTTCCAAGCATTCTTGCTTCTACTTGCAGTTATTTTACTTTACTGATTTTACTCTATTGTGACAAATTTTGAATTCTGTCGTGTCAATTAATAATGATTTATTTTGACAGGTGGAGTGCTATTCGGTCTGCTAGGCAGCAAGACGGCGTCCAAGGGTCGTTCGCCAATCATTCTGATCGGATTCCTTGTTCACGTGACGGCGTTTGTGCTGATCAACATCAACTTGCCGAACGATGCGCCGTTCAAGAACACGTCGGCGTCGGGCGTGATCGAGCCGGTCGCCTGGCTGGCGCTGCTCTGCAGTTTCCTGCTGGGTCTGGGTGACAGCTGCTACAACACCCAGGTGATGGCCATGCTCGGCGACATGTATAAGGACAATAGTGCGCCCGCCTTCGCCATGTTCAAGTTCATACAGGTTGGTTTCTTATTATTCATTCATTTATTTGGGGAATGCAATATATTATGGATTAAACACAAATAGAACCTCCAAAACATCTTATTTCCAAATTTTGCTAATTTATGCTATAAATTATTAAATTAATTCTATCCTTCTTTTAGGCCGGTATTACACGATAATTGACTGAACATTTAAGGGTGGGTGGTAGTGGACGGCAAACTGCCGAACGGCAAAATCAAGCCCCATGAGAACAATGCAATTTTTTTCAATCTCTTGGAGCAGATAGAGCCTCTATTTATAGACAGAATTTCACGTTTTTATGTCATTGGAAAGAGAATTAAATTCTCCAGGGGCGTGACTTTACTTTTTCTATTTTAAGTTTATTTCAATAATTAGAGTTCAATTAATTGGACTTCTGCTCGAAATTGTATTTATTTCAACAATAATTTTTATAAAATAGGGTTGAAATTTGAATGTGATCACCTTTCCCATAGTCTTAAACGTTATCATAATATCTATGGAAGTTGAAGAAAAAGGAATTAAAACTTCTTGATAGTTTGTTTGTTTCCGCATGGTAGAACTAATCTATTCAGCTTGCAATTGGTTCTTGCAGTTACGTTAGGCTCTAAATCGTTTTTGAAAAAGTGTATTAACAGAAAGTTTTATCGTTTTCCAGTCTACCGCCTGTGGTGTATGTCTACTGTACAGTAGCAGGATTGGCCTCTATGCTCAGTTGGCAATATTGGATGCTTTCCTCATCATGGGATCGATCTGCTTCGCTTTGGTCGAATTCTGGGAAAAACAAAGCAAGCGACAGATAGAATGACCAATCACCCCCGGAGAGCAACAGGAGTAATGCGAAATTAAAAACAATTATGTGCTACTATGCTTCGTGTGCCAACTCGCCAATACATTCCGTTGAATACTAAATTTTTCAATAAATTTGTACATTGTTTACAAGTTTACACATTGGCATATCATGTTCAATTATTTGGACGGTTTTTATCTCAATCGACTGGCACCTCAAATTATGCTAGTAATTTTATAGTTTGTGCAAGCTAAGAATTATAGAAGACACGCCGTTACAATACACTTCACGTTGTAACGGAATGTCTTCTCAGCTTACGCAAACTATACACGTCGATTAGCATAATATGTAAGTTGATTGGAGTGCTTCATTGGAAAAGTATAAACAAGACATGAATTACAATTTTGTAAGATTTACTTACTGAAACGTGTTGAAAGTTCACCATCAACAAGAGGAAATTATTGAACATCCTCTTGAAATAACGTGAAAATAAAATCAACTTTATCGTTCTGGTCGCAGTTTGCTCCTTGTGGCAACTCACTAGAAATTCGATTGATGGACGAACTCCAACTCTAAATCAATTATAGTCAATTATTTCAAAGTTAGTGAGTGATCTGCAGAATTGATCAGCTACAGCATATTCCTCCCAAGTTCTCGGATGGCGAATGACTGTTATTAATACTCAGTTCTGTCAGGACAGTTGGAGTCAGTGAGAGCAAATCTCAATAATATTTCAATCCTTGTATTTTAAAATCTGAATTCTTTTTCACATTCAAAGCAAATCATTGAATCGTTTATGAATCTTGGTTTTTATGTTAGTTAATTTAGTCTCATATTACAATTTCATCGGAACCTTTTTGACTTGAAATTTTTGATGAAAATGAATAATTCATATATTTTCTTATTGAGAAATATATAATACTCAAGGGTGATGAGTCTCGCCATAGACTCCTTCAATATTAAAGAAAGCTATGGTCTCGCTGATCACGAGTTTGAGCAGAGCTTACTTTAGTAAAAATAGTCTTATAAAGTCGTATGTGATTACACAAATGAACTTTCTTCTTCATATTCATCATGAGGCTGCTGTTAGATTGTAAAATTTTATTTTTCAATTAAGAAAGTCAAAATTGAAGATACTAAATTTATTTATTTAAAATTGTAATCTATATTCCAAGGATTCATAAATCGCGCTGAGAAATACTCAGAGGAAAGAAAAAGGATATATTTATTATTGTGTAATAGCCATCAATATCACGGGGCTTCCACAAATCAAATTTTATAATTTCTCTCATTAGCCACTAAAGACAAATCAAATGCGGTGATTTCACTTCTTCAGTCTACGATATTGGAAGATGTGAAATTTGAATTGAAACAGATTTATAAGTTTGTATAATATTCAAAAATAATTTTGTATGAATATGCGAACACTACTTTTATTATTGCGGATGATGCCCACATAAGCATTTTAGCTTGTGCGTGTGTAATGAATATTGAGTGCGAAAGCGATGATGAGGTGAAAAAACAGCCATGCCACTGGGATTCGAACCCTGACCAGCGGCAGCGCTAGCGGACTGAAGGTTGTGATGCCCCAGCCCACTGCGCCAACCGGGCCGTTTGAGATGAATAATTTCATAGATGAAATTGTTCGAATCTAGACTTCAATGGGGTATCGTTTACTGTTTTCGTTCATAGATTATAATGATTTTTCAATCAACCGAACCATTTTTTATTGTTACCATTCTAGTTTTGTCATAATTATTATTGTTCTTGATGACCAATAGAGCAAAATAAATGCATGAAATACGATATTGCTATTGTATGCTTTTACTACTGTAACTTTTAATATTTTTCTAGTGAAAAATTGGCATATTGCTAGAAATTCTCGTACTTGAGGAATATATTTTTGTTACTTTTTTACTTTTTTGTTGGCAAAATCTGTGAATTATTCATTAAATATCAATAATTACCATTATTGACCATTTGCAAATCAGAATTATTAAATTTTGTAACCTGAATGTAGGTTTACCATTTTGCACATTAATGCAACATAAGCTGTGAGCGTCTTTCTTTATGAAATCTTGAAAAGAAATAATGTATTTCAAAATATTATATCACTGTTCAAAACTTTTGTGTTTCCTGGGTGTTGAAAGATACTGTACTCAATGAACTTTGATGCAAATTCTATATTTTTATCTTATTACAATTGATTTGGACTACAGCTTCATTTCTTTTTCATAATTTTATTATTTCTATCATCTCAATGTAAATTATATAGTGGAATTAATTATATTTCCGTTATTGCATTGTATGCTTTGCTCAAATACTAATCACAGTATTTCGAATGCTGTTATCATAATCATTACACGGATAATAGAAAACATTTATTCAAGTATCCGTGAATCATTGTAAATTTTGTAATTTTATGAAGACAAACAAATAATGTGTGTGCAATAAAAGATAGAATGTATGAAATTATATTTCTGGACTGGAAGGTTTAATGTTGAATTATATCAAACTATTTAAGAATTTGTATGTATATGAATTATTGTTTATATTATTTTAATAAAAAAAGTTTTTATTAATCGTTCACACTTCAATAATTCTCCTATTACAGTAGTTGAAACCAAATTGAAAATTAAACGGAAAATTCATTTGTAAGAGAGAAAAAATGGTTATAATTTTTTAACGAAAATTTTAAAATAAATATTCTATAATAAATGATAATTCATTTTTTATTGAATTTCATTCAAGTAGTTTGACTTGAGATGGTGGAATATTTTCAAAATAGGTACTCAGTTTTGATATTTGAAGATATCCTCTTATAACTTGTTCTTCAATGTGAATTATTATCACGCAATAAGATTTAATTAATAATTTAAAAGTGTTGTACCGTATTCTAGTAGCTGTGGAGAACCGAAATAAAATCAGATTTTATTGCTTATATAAATGTTACTGTAAGCCTATATCAGTACGATTCGCACTTTAAATCTTGTATTGCCTATACACCAACATTATCACAGAAGATCGAAAATATACAGTGTAATCAGATTTATACAGATTACAATACTAGTAATTAAAACTAAGTGTTCATAAGATATGGATTATTAAATAAGGTATGTATTTTATATGAAATTCAACAAAAAAGCAGAACTTGAAATAGAACCAACTGCTACAAAGTGATAAATTTAGCTATCAAATCATTAGGCTATTTCATTGAAAAAATTAATTATTAGACTATTATTATTCAATTCACTGTTACAGTGACAATACATCAGTTAGCTTGGTGGAATTATTAATCATTGATTTATACAAATCAAAGTGGAACCATAAAGTGAATCATTTTTCCTCTTTATATATTTGGAAAATTGCATAAATCATCAGGTCCTGTACCATAACTACTTATTATTAAAGCTATACTTCAATAGAATCCATAGATACCACATTTCATCATTAAAAATACAAAATTATCTGTTGGACAAGGTATTTGAAGTCCCATATCCTTAATAAAATTTAATCACTTTATGTAGATTTCATAATTTCATTTCATTCAGACTTTAATGTGTTGTGTTTATGTAGGTATTCTACTCAGAATAGAATATGAAGTTATAATTGAGATTATCATAATTTTAGTAATGTTTTAACTAATGTTTTTCAAATAATTTTATAACTATAATATTGTCATTTCAATTTAAGTGAATAATAATAATTGAATAGGTGTCTGGAAGAAGGGCCTATGTTAGGTTTTCTGAATTTTACAGAAGAGCGTTTTTAAGTTTTATCATTGGAAAACAGTGATTTTTCAACATAGGCCCTTTTTCCACTTCACACGAATCCTTCAGCAACAAATATTTCACAACACAGACCCCTATTATGTGATATAATAATGTAATATATTATATTATCAAACATT
This sequence comes from Sogatella furcifera, assembly GCA_017141385.1. Classification (NCBI taxonomy): domain Eukaryota; kingdom Metazoa; phylum Arthropoda; class Insecta; order Hemiptera; family Delphacidae; genus Sogatella; species Sogatella furcifera. The sequence goes on from CM029554.1 coordinate 14,643,519, forward strand.
ATTAATAATATTATTATTCTACATAAAAGGATTTTTATTCATTCAGAGTGATTTAGCGTCACATTAGTATAACACTTGAAGCCAATAATGTGCCATTATGATTTTGGAACGAAATGAAAAAACTCTTCATTTTTAGAATAAAATCATAATATATATGCTATGTAATAATTTTATTTGGAAGCCCTCGTTGGAAGTTTTTTTGACCAGAATTGCGAAGAAATTTTTGTTTTTTATCCTTCCACTGAGTGATGTTCAATGATCGTTTCTTCCCACTATAAGATTTTCAACATCTCTTTGTGACAAATCCATCTTGAGTTGCTAGTCACAAATTAAACTTTAAATTAAAACTTCAAACTAATTAAAATACAACATAACCACGCACTAGATCCATCAGTTTGGACAACACAGCACCATAATAAGCCATAACCTAGAACTTTCATCAATGCTGTCTCCAGCTGTTTATGGACTCAAAAAAATAAACATAGGCCATTCTTCCACTGGACATTTTCAATTTATGCATTGCCCTGAGCTCTGTTGGATTCTTTTGTAACTAATATCTCTACAGTCGATAGAAAACATAACAAAGGCCATTATTACACCAAAAAACAAGATTCATGAAAATTCAAACATAGGCCCTTCTTCCACTTCCAGACACCCATTCAATTATTGTAGCAAAACTTTTTTATTTCAATTTAGGTCATCATGATATTGATAGTTTGAGTTTGGCGCCAAGACAAATGCTCAAATCCACGTTAATTTTCCTGGATTGCTGATTGAACAATATTGATGAGAAATATTCATATAAGAATAAATTAATTTTAATTTGTTGTAAATAATTCTAAATCAATTGAGAAAATGTTCTATTTTCAAATAACTGTTTAATCGACTTCTTTGCAATCGATAGACAATTGAAAGTTATCGACTACACAGAATATCGATAGTGGCTGGAGAAGGGATTGCAGACGGCTATCAGCTGATGGAGAATGTCGGTTAACTTTGAAGCAGGTTGGTGGAGGCTGGAGTTTATCATCTTCAACAGTTAGTACCATGGCGTGTCTGGGTAAGGTTCGTCTTTGTGTTCGTGGTGTGGACCGGTTGTGTCAACTCGGGCAAAATATTTTAGTTAGAAGAAAAACTTCTGCCGCATTTGTGAGGATCAAAAACAACGACATCAAGCCCTTCGAAAGGACCCTGCTGCAAAACTGCCAGGTGGGTTTTTGGGCCTCACTAGGATAAATACAGATTTTCACTCTTCTCCAGCTGCATATCTTCTCGCTTTCTAATCATAAATTACCCTTGCCACCTGCAAATTTCTACAGAATTGGATGGACTAGGCACGGCTCACTCTCTAACCTCACTAAGGTCAAACCGAAATGAGCACACTGATAACAGACTAACCTCTCAATTTGAACCGCTCTACAGTAAACATAGCAGTTTAGTGCAATAATCATTTCATATTCATATCTCAAACTCAATTTTCTAATAATTCAAATTATTACTCATCAAAACTTAAAGTTTTACTAGGTTATGTAACTCATTTTCACCACATGCTGAAATTTGGTCCAGTATTGAAATTTCCAAAGGACGAGAGGGCTGGATAAGCTGTGGTTGTTGAATAGCCCCATTTTTCACTTTTTGAAAACTTCAACCATTATTATGTGTGAATTAATGTCTAGTGTGGAATCATTGGTAGAATAGACATTTTCATAAAAAATATCAAGTAATTTTTCATTCCACAGTCCAGTGAAATCTTATCAAGCAATACTGGTAACCAATAGGTAAGAGTTTGATATGAGTACCCTTACCTATGTATCTAGTTGTTGGCTATATTTAAATTACTCATGTAAAATAATTATTTTGTAGCCTACATAGCCTTACATCGAAAACTTTAATTTTTAAAAATTGAAATGAAGTTGAATTTTCTGAACGGCTAATAATAATATCGGTTTGAGGACATGATAATTTTTTTCTCATTTATCATAATGTTTATCACATATTGGGATATCCCAATCTCGATCTCTCTCTATTCTTCTGTAATTCAATGTATAAAGCCTAAATTACTGGTATCAAAATTATATTTCTAAAATTTGAACTCGTCCTTTTGGTATTAGGAATGTAAGCATTTCTTTCATATTATATATTTGAATAAAATTCATTTTCAGTAAAATGCTATAAGCATACAAAATTAATAAATAACATTATCGTCGATAGATAGAGATTGTCAGCGTCCATTATAATTGTTGAAAATTTATGTACAGCAATCGCAGATCTTTGCTTGTAATTCAGAGGAATATTTATAAAATATATCGATCTAATTTGGACTATCAAGCTAGTTTTTCTATATTATGTTAGCTATTGATTGAAGACTCTTGTTAAATATTATCAAGATGACTAAGATACAGTGAATATTTCACCATTAATTGTAAGTTGTATCCTATTCTGTATTATCTTTGTAACTCTCTATGAAATATACGTTGAACAAGTTTTCAATGGAGAAAGTTCTGAAATCAGACAGAAGCTTTGATCAGAGTAATAGCATAAACTCAATAAATATTATAGATCCTACCTGGCACAGATTGATTCGTTACATTCTTCAACAAATTATCACACTTGGACTTCCTAAATTATATTGAATTGATGCGTCTTACTTCTAACTCCTCTTGTAATTCGTAATTCACACTTGAAGTTACTGGTTGATACTGAATTGCTCTAAAAAACGACCATAACCCAATTTTATTTCTTAAAAATTTATTCAACAAATTTTTCTAATGAAACCCCATTACCTGTTGATTAAGACATCACAGTAATCACACTCATGTGAATAATGAGGTTATTGTAGCCCATTTTTTCATTACTGTTTATCCACTTGCCACTCGCGCCAATTTTTACGCGCCGTGTAGATAGTTCAATCAATGCTCACAGAGCGCTAGTGTTCCAGTAGTGAGCTGATTATTTGAATTTACGGCTTCTATTTTATTTTAATGGAATTTATAATAATATTTATATTAATTTAATGAATTTATAATAGTGAATTAATAGATTTCAGTAAATTGAATTTCAGTAAATTTATAAACTTCAAATTCAAATGTTGAGTAGAATAATTTCCATGGAAAGTAATTCATTCAACAAAACTATTTCTGATCACATTCTTTTACTTTATCTTTTGTATTACAATTCATTTCAACCTCATTATCTATGAATTTATTTATTTAGCTAAACTACCAGTCATGTAGGATGTTATTGATTTGTAGGCATTCAAATTTAGGCACATACCAAACAAGGGATGGCCTGGTTATTGAACTACAGTAACTTATATTGTGATGAATAAACATCACTTAAATATCTATTCATCACAATATTTTTAAAAAAATCAAGTTAGTGAATTGTATTGAAATTGAATTGAGTTAGGCTGATACGATCGAAATGAATTGCTTTATTCATGCTGGTCTTTGGTAGATATTTGATCAAGCACTTGATGAATTGCTAGTCTATCATTCATATCAGTGAAACTATTAAATCAGTTTTTATTGAATCTATAATTTTATCAGTGACTCAGTCAATGATTCAATGATTAGCTATTGAGTCTATCATTCAACCATTAATTAGTCTACTAATTCTTTTTGAAATAGTTATACAGAACTTGAAAATTATTTCATCAATATTTCTTTTTCATACTGACTATTTTTATTTTTAGTGGAGCTTAGATGCAGTTTTCTACTTTTCCTATCTCATACAAATATCGACTCATATTTTTTTCGCACTGATTTTTTACATCTATGCAGGTATTATATCCCTTCAAATTATAATAAATGCATATATTAGGTACGGTGGGTAACATTAATCACGTTTTACTTTGTTATTTTTTAACTGTTCTTGTTATTATGATTTCTGTTCTTTGCTATAACCTGTTTTATGTACAGTATGTTTTTGGGAAATAGATTTCATTTTGTAAAAAAAGTTAACCTTAGAATACTTGAATTACACCTGAAAACAATAATTAAATTATCTAAAAAACAAGTTTAAAATTAGAATATGTGCTAAAATTAGGTTGATATTCATTCACTGAGTTGCAACCATTTCTTAGCTCATTCGGCTGAATTCTTAATGTGTTCAATATTAGTCAATTAACAAATTTGGTCACCAATATTGCCCCAATAAAAGGCGGGCTCCTATCTAATTTGCTGCAAAGTACCGCCGATACAGAAAGCCCAGGGATAACAGAAAAGTGTAAAGCATTGTGAAAGTAGAGTCTGTCCAAGACTAAAGAAGACATCCTAGAAAGATGGGAAAATAACTCCAACTCAGTCAATATTGGTTCAAAAAATATGAATTTGGTCCCATATTGCACAAAACATTCTGATCTACAATTTGAGACAAAATTTATAGTTTTTGAGCCAATATTGACCAAGCTGGAGTCATTTTTCCGTCTTGGCAGAATGTCTTCTTTGCTTGCACAGATTATAGCGTGCAGATGACCGGTCGATCGGTCACAGCTCCTCAGTCTCAGGGTTAATTTTCTACCATGTTTTGAAATTCTTCATTACCAATATACCAATACCAGTTTCTGCTCTCCTAGTAGTATGTAGGCTAGTCATATATTGTATAATAATTATATTCTGTTCGACCTAGAATCGCAAACCAGTCTTCTGTTTGTGGTCAGTATGACAGCTAAATCGATTCGGTGATTGTCTTTTGTTGGCTATGTCTTACTTCAATCGCTTTCAAGTGTTTTGTATTTGTGTCGTAGCTTCAAGGATGTTGCCATTTCTTCACATGCACTTTCTCAGACACTCTTATGAAATAGGTTTAGTCATTTTTCTGGAATGTCGTGTAAGCATCTTGTCCTGATATGAAGAACCAAGAATTAACAATGTTTATCCATAAATATAATATGTAATTAAAATACAGAAAATATTATTATTTTTTTAAACTTTCATGTATTCAGTCTTTCTTCATCTTACCTTTTTTTGTTATAATTCTGATTCAGTAGCTTTGTTTGAGGTCACGATTAAATTCATTACATTGCATGCAATTTTAATTCCAATTTATTGCTCATGGATTGCACAAACTTAATTTGAATAGTGGTCATTACAGAAATACTGTAATTTTATCCAGTGATGATACTGTCAGTTTTGTTCCTTAATTTAACATGGATTAATGAAATCAATGCCAATGTTGATCTTACATGATGGAGTTCCCAAAAAGAAAATTGATTTTCAAGTGAACTATGTACAATCCGCCAGTAACCATTAAAATGAAATTTTTTTGAATTGACTCATGCAACCACCATGCTGATGGATCATTTCATTAATTTGCAATTCCAATTCAAATGTGTTGATTCCTTGAAGAAACTAGAGTTAAATTTAGGATAGAAGACGTTTTGAACTAAAACTATTGGATAAATAAGTTAATAATAAAAATAATGTTATAATGTTATAATAGGTTATTAATGAATGGCTCTTCAAATTCTGTCATAGAAATTTAATTTTTTCCTGGTTTCAAATTGAAAATTTCAAAAGCATTCATGTTATATGAGTCCAGATGTAATAGGAAAGCCTTGTCACCTGTGGCCTAGGAGACACGCCTATGTCCGTATGTGGATGTTCAAGATAGTCTAAATTTTAAAAAACTTGTGAAAAACTACTTGGGCTTTATTATCAGTATTATCAGTCTAGTGGCTATATAGTCTTTTTAATATTAAGTTAATTGATAGTGTTTCTGATTTTAACATTTGCTGACAGTTTTTAGGTAGTATGGGTTTCACATTCGGTAAGCTAAAAGCAAATATTTTACTTAAATTTAAACTGCCCTAGGATTGAGATTCACTAAACTTGAAATAGGCCCGCTCTTATCTGGTCCTAAGCAGTTTTAATCGAAGTATAAATAAAAATAAAACTTCTTCGAGACTTCATTCACTATCTATCTCCCAGAATTTATGTTGTATAATTTTGTGCATCAAAGTCTATAATTTCGCGTGATCGTTGGGTAAACTTTTAGGATAACTATAACCCTATAGTGTTACAGTGTTCAACTGTCCAATCTCATATCTCCCTCTAACATACTTTCTCAATTTACTGAGTGTTTCAGGGTCAATGATACTTTCATACGGAAAGGTGAAAATTTACATTTTTTGTATCCGGTTTCAATATTTTCTATTCCAAACATAAAATCACAAGTAAGGCGCTATTATCAGGGTTGAAATCGCCAAATAGTATCCGCTCTTCCAATAACCAGAGTCAGAGTCAGAATAATAAGAGTCTATCAGAATAATAAGTCATCTTATCAGAATAATTTGTGTAGGCTAATTGTAATTGTTATAGTTCTATTTGAACATTTTATTATGTGTTTTTACATCTATATGTTGACTCATCCTCTGTCCACTGTATGTGGATGTTTCGTTTCAGGACATGATAAAAATAAACAAAACAATATTATAATCATCTTCCAAATAATTATCAATAATCAATTGGATTTTATCAAAAACCTTCTTGTTATCATACAATCAACATTTTTGCTACTTCGGGCATTACTGTTCAAACTTTTCCACGTCAGAAAAATTAAGAAGTAATATTCTATGTATTTTTATGTAGTAAAGTGCAAACTAACAAAAGTGTAAACGAATGTATCAGAATATTGTAGATTTAATTGTAGATCAATTCTTCAGATAATCTGGATTCCTTGAGTTGGGTTAAGAGTTATTTCCATCCATTTATTCTTGTTTTTCTATTGTTTTAATTTAACAACTTGAAAAGGTTTGCCAGGAGAAAATGTAGAGGAAGTTGTAGAATACGTAACACCAAATACCTGAGTTTGTTTTAACCATAGGTTGTGAAACATCCTGGCCTTAATTAAAACTTACACCCGAGTGCAGTGCTGTGCTGTGGTCATCCACCTCTTCCTGAAGACTTAAATTTCACATCAAAAACATAGTGGTAACCCACTAGTTCAATTTACTATTTCTTAGTCTATCAAAAGCTAATTTTCAAAAATTAGGGTAAGGATTAGCTTTCCACACAATCATTCCAAGAAGGTCTTTGGGGCCTTTTTAAAACATTGGGCCTCAATTTTTTAAAACATTCATTATGTCTTGTGCTTCAAAGGCTTATTCTGATTTTAAAAATGAAATAGAAATTTTCGTCATTTTCATAAATCACTTCCATCCAATTAACTGTATTGCTCGTTTTTGGTGTCTTGAAGTTGAAGCAACTTCAACTTTTACTGAAGAAGTGTCTTAGTTAATGGCTGTTTTTTTTTAATTATGTGATACTTCAATTAATATATAAAATAGCTGCTGGATGGTTGCATAGTAGTGTCATTGGTAGAACAGAATATTGTGGGTGGATCTTGAAACCGACTTGTACTTCGAACTAATAACTTCGAACGAGTTGATGACAATAAATTGAGAGTTGCTCTCTACACGAAAGTGTCCGCCGAGCGCCACTCCAAATCACCCCCTGACGTGGAATTATAACCTATGGTTCTTTGTCCTCAAATGTTTATTTGATTCTCTACAACTTCTATCAGTTATAAATACAAATTTATTATTTCATATCCATTTATAATCCTTAATTTCTGAAGAATAGCATTTTTAGCATATTCTCCCTAGTATCTCAATAACCATTCACGTTACAAACTGGTTTCATTGGATTTTTTAGCTAATTTTACATAGAAATTGATAATTTTAGAACTTAAATAAAGCCTAAAAAAGCCTTCAAGTTAGAAAAATTGATATATTTTAGAAAATGTCAATTTTCCGCCACTGTTATCTCGGAAACAAAGGATTTCTGGAGGTATGTCACATTTTTCTACTTGTAAGGAATCAGCCTGAGAAGTATTGCACATTCCTCCTGAAACACCCTGTTTATTACTACTACTCCTCTACTATATACCATTAGTAAGTAGTGGTGGCGTGGATCCCACGATGGAGCGGCTGCCGCCGGAGGCAGCGATGACCTTGAGAGCGAGAGAGCATGATAAGAGGTTGGCGTGTGACCTTGATTGGCTGGGCACCTGAGTGCAGTGCTGTGCTGTGATCAAATGGGTCGGCACCACTTTCTCCTCCACCTCTCCTCCTCCTCATCTCCTCCTCACACGCCGCTTTCTTCACTCGCTGGTGTGTGCCATCAACCTCCTCAACTTTACCTTATATCTTTCTCTTATTATTATGCTTCTACTTTCTTCCATTAATTTAGTATATCTCAACTCAACTTTACCTTCCTCCCCTCAGCACCACCTTCATCTTATTATCTTCCACAATAGTTTTGGAAGTTTTTCAACTCCCAGTATTGCCTAAAACTCATTTCACCTTACCTTCTCGACTAATCCTTCACCTTCTCTTTCGTATTACTGTAGTCTTCTTTCTCCTCTAATTTATTGTATTTTAACTTTTTATCTTACCTTCTAACTCTACCGTCGTATTATTCTCTTTTTTGGAATCAATATTCTTCTTACTCCCGAATTCAACAAATTTGATCTATCTCTCCTCTACTTCGCCTTCATTTTATTGTATTTCTTACTAGTTCACCCTATTATCTTGATAGTTTTCCTTATTTCCTCAATTTTATCTCACCTTTTATTCTCTTTCTTCTTTTTTCTGTAAATATATTATAACTCATGTTTCTTTACTTAACTGATGTGAGTAAAGTAATTTATGTTTCTCACTTTTACTGGCTCTCCATTTCTCTCCCCCTCCTTCTTATATACTGTCTACATTTATATATCTCATTTTGTTTGTCTCTATCTTTTTCAATAAAAATAATATATCTCTCTCTTTTCCTCACAAAATCCCTCAGTACAAGAAAATTTTCTAAGCAGATAATAATATTGATGAAAAAGGAAAAACTCTCGGAGCAGTCTTCTTGAATTTTTTGATGTCCAAGAATGATCAGATTTTTCTATATTGGCCCTCTTGAAAATGACTTTGTTTTTTGAGAATATATTCTCTCTCATTGAATAGTAGTATGCCCTATAAATAATCCATGCAGACATGTCGCAATATCTGAAAGAGGTGTTCTGATCACTTAGGTACTGCTGAGTGTTGATGAAAAATGTGTTATTCAAATTCATTTTCTGTTAATGAGAAATCCTTCACTTCACTGCCTCTCTTACTGTATACCTTCTAGAATTGAATATTTTTATCAATTATTTTATTATTCTTCTCTTCAACAGTCCAAGCTCGATTCTTGCCAAGCAAACAGAATGGCTCACACAACAGGAGAAAGTAAACTCACTACTGTTGCACTTTACTGTACTATATTTTCTTCTACTGCTTCTTCTTCGCCTTCTTCTCTCCTCCTCTTCTCGTTCTTCCTCTACCGTTTTTCTTTCCATGTTTCCTTTTTTTTTTCATCTTCCTAATTGTCAGTTTTCTCGTTTCCTTCTTTTTTCTCTACTTTCCTTCATTATTTATCTCTCTTCCAACCTCTTTTATCACTTTTTGATTCTTGTTCTCCTCCTCTGTTATTTCTACGGAGTCTTCCTTTTTTTCTAACTCATTCATTCATAATATTTCATTCCAATCTCCATTTTCTTAACATTGCTTCTTTCCTCAATCAATTAATATTTTTTATTCATTCTTTTTTTCTATTCCCACCTCTTCTATTACTTTTTGATTTCTTGTTCTTCTTCACTTTTATTTCTACCTAGTCTTTTCTACCTCTATTCTTCTCAGTAGATCTCATAACTCATTCCAATCTCCATTTTCAAAACATTGTTTCTCTCTTCAATCAATTAATATTTTTCTATCTTCTTTCTACTGCTAATCCTTTAATCCGCTGCGGATCCAAAATAGTTTCGCTAACTAAACTAGTTTTTCTAAACCTTTCTCATTCTAAATCTTCTTGTCCTCTGATGTTCTCTCTCACCTCTTGAGTTCCTCTCCTTTCACAACACCGCTAGCTACTCTCGTCAAGTTCTTTCTCACTCCAGTATTCGAGTGAATTATTATAATTTAGTGAAACTTTCAAGTTGTCGATGGCTCATTGTCTTTTCTACTAAGCATTTATTTAGACTAAAACCATTAAGAATTGGCGCAGAGGAATGTACACTGGAGATTAGAAACGCTAAAAATTGAAAATCGAACTGCTGTAACCAATTCCAGCTCAAGACCTAGAACACAAAAAGTTTGTTAATTTCGTCTCAAGTGATCGTGAATAGGATATAGTTATAAGTGCACATCAATGTAGGTTGCAAGGATGTGCTATTCATAGACCTATATGTTATTTTAATTATTACTTGTCTTTGTGAACTTGTAAGGTGCGTTTCCTTTTGTAAATGCAAGTAATCTTGCAGTTAAATAAGTAATCTTATTAGGTACATATATGACAGGAATTAGTTATTTGAATTTAGCGGTCTGGTCGTTCGCTCATATTCTCTTTTGTAAGAATTCAATGTTTGTTAATAGAGTCTGTGAAATTGCCTGACCGAGCTGACATTGACAGCTAATCTAAATGACTTTTCCACAAAAGCTCTCTGTTCGACCTTCACCTGGCCTGATTTTGTGCACTTTTCTTTAAGCTTGCGTACTTGTATTGAATGTAATCCAATGAATGTTGTTGATCAGTATGAAGAATTTATGCTTCATACTATGAATGAAATTCTTTGATCATTGAAAATTTTATTTATAGTGACCAAATTATTATTCAGATGAATTTCATAATTGATGCAGGAGTATGGATCAAGCTATTGAAGAACCATGAATGAAGATTGTACTCGTATCTCGTATTAATAATTATTATTGTATTCAGATGAATTTCATTAGTGGTTAAAAAGAATGAACTAAACTGTAAATCTTTATCAATCCCATTGACTTTTATTGCTGTCTCATCAGTAGTGTCTAGAAATGAGTTGTTGAGCAAGTATATATCATATACTATCATTCTATTATTCTTTCTATCATTCTACTGAAATGATAGATGGTTATGTATGAATGGTTTGTCAAATGACTTTACCTCATAGCATTTCAATTGACAGACTCTTGCAATCGGCCCTTATAATGTCACTTTTTGAATTATGTAGAAAATTTAATCTGAAAGGTGAAATAAAAACGCAGTTAAAAAACAAATAGATTTTTTAAAGACTAATAAAGATGTTATTGGAATAATATTTGAGTACAGTATAAAGATTAACATACTTCATCTTAGAATTGATCGACTTCAGTTGATGAATACCCAAGACAAAATGGTAATCAGAAAGGTTTGGTGTGTTGTGTTTGTTAGTGAAGAAAGTGCGAGAAGCCGTTTTTGGCCGTACGGCTGATTTCTCTGACTGAATCCGTTCTTCCTTTGCGTTGCAAGTTCGGTTAGTGTCCAACAAACATCCTTTTCGATACTCGACTTCCGCTTTCAAACGATTTATAATACAACTTCAGAAATACAATAGCCGCCATTTATTCGGATGCCTTCTAAGGTTAACCGGGTGATAAATTTGGAGCTGGTTATTACTCATTGTCTCTACCTTTTTGATTCATGTTTTGTAGGCCTACTCATACTTTTCATAGTATGAGCTGGCTATCACTATTACACATATTGCATTATTATTATATTACACATGGTCCACCTTTTTTGATTCATGTGTACTATTATATTTCTAAACATCATAATCCCAACATGGTCGTTGTAAGCTCAGCACCACCACCACCACCTCCACAGTAGTAACGAGTTTTTACGTTATTCATAGCAATTTGGAGATACACAGCATTGAATTTTTGTTTGTAGGTATAGTTGTAGACTAAATTATTGTTTGTTAGGATTAGGAAAACTATTTTTCCCAACACAAAGAATGCTTGTGTGGTTTCAAACGTTTCTTGAAGGTAAAATTTAATATACATGATGTTCATAGTTTTTGTAGTACAATCCATTTTTTGCTGAATGAATGTAAGAATGCAGTCGGAAAGCTGGTTTTAAACGCTTCAGTTTCATTAATCTCTTATGAGCTAACACAAAGTATGGTGTAAGGTAACTGATGAAGTAAAAATAACTAATCTACGCTTATTATTGATACAATAGGATTATGCCTAGTTGTCTTGAGCATGAGTTCACTAACACATGGAAGTAAAATAATATAAAATGATAGAAGATATGTCAAATAAAAACAATAATATTATTATTATTATTATTATTATTATTAGTTGTATTATTATAATACAGTAGAGAATAATACTAATGCTTATTGGAATAATAAATTGACATTTGACAAATGATCGTATATTTTTTGTATTTCAAGTGAGTTTGAGAACTTTTTTAACTGAACCTCCTCGTTGTTTCTTTGCTGCTTCGAACATTCAGGAACTAATTAAAATTCAACAAATGATTCTCTCTTCTGTATCTCCTGTCGTCTGTAACTTTTCTTATTGAATAACCAGTTCTTACATGCTTCTACTAGGTGTAATTGATTAAAATTTGCTTTTGCTAATTCTTATCTAATTGATGAACACTTATCTTACTCTAGTTTATTTTGTATTGTTCATCTTTTACACTATGTTATTTATATATTCTTTATTCATACATCGATACAACTACTTGAATTGGGAGGAAAAAATAGGCATAGCCTGTGCTATTCCTCTCCCAAAAATTTTATCATGAAGTCATTATTCTCCAAAATGAGGTTATGATATAATAGGTATTGGGCATGTGAAATATACAACCTTTAATAAATGATTGTACTAATACTAAAAGCTTATTACTCACTTATAACGACTACTTATAATAAATTTATAGATTTATTTTAATAACGATTTTCTTTAATTTATATTAGTCTTCCATTGCTATAAAATTTATTCATATTCCTATTTTATATATAAATATGATGGAGGCATGTAGATCCTCATTTATCAACTTATCCTTATTACTAGTGCAATGATGCTGCAAAGAAACTATTGAATCTTGAATCCAAACCTGTAGTTAATTTGAAAAACTGGACTGTCTAGTTCTTTGATCTTGATCTCATTGATCTTACTTAGTGCACCCAGTTGTGATTTGAAGATGCTTTCCTGCTCTTCCTAATTCATATCATCCATTCATAAATGCACTCATTTACTATCATTGCCTCATTGGATTATAGATATCTTGAAGCTGAGAGAATTTTCTCTTTTATTTTCGTTGTGTGAAATGAAAGATTAGCTTTTCATTCATATCCCGCATTTTTAATAAATGTCCCATGGAAAAATAAACACATTAAATGAAAATACAAGATGGTGTCAAACCATTAAAATTTAAATCAGTGGTTTGACACCATCTTGTCTTTTCATTTAATGTGTTTATTTTTCCTTCATGAAATTACTGCTCAGAAGCTAATTCATGTATCTTATATCATACATCCTATCTTTTAGATTAGATAAAATCCAATTGCAATACTATATCAATATTCTTTTTGGTTTCAGGTATGTCAATCACTTTCCAATCTTGAAAAATATGACTATTGGCATTTTATGGAATAATATGTTTTCGTGAGAGTGAGTATTTTTCCATTTACTTGTTTTTTACTGATTCTTTTTGACTATGCATTATCCAAAAATCTTTAATATATATTATATGAATTGATAAGATCATAAATATAAAGTAACAATTTTCTCTAGCAGTCACTATATGGTCTTGTTGAATGGTACATTAGAATCTTTTTTTTCCATACAGTATTTATAACTGGGAAAATTTGCTTTATTTTATCACTATTTTCGCCCAAAGAACACAAGAGTATAATATGTAATGTAAAGAACATACCATCTAACCTTTTGTGGATGAAGCTTTGTGTATCATTTCAATAATTATTTTCCTCTTATTTCTTAGTTATTATAAATAGTATATTACATAATGAGTGTGGAAAAGGCGTTTATACAAACGAATAATTATGTTCTCCAAACGAGCGGTACGCGAGTTTCGAAAATAATTATGAGTTTGTAAACTTTTCCACACGAATTATGTACATTTTTTTCGTCATACTAGACTGAGAAGGATTTATTAAAACCTCTAACAACTGAAAACATTAACTGAAGCCAACATAACCTCAACACAACACTAGTACAAAACAAACGCACACAGTGAACTGTCATGGCAGCTCGTTCGATTCGTTTATTCATACGTCGGAGTTCTGAAAAAACAGCTTTGCTAGATTTTCAGTGCCGTAATTATCATCGTGATGATGACTAGTGCTGTAATAATCATCAAAATGATTATTCCCACATTGAGAACAGCTGATCTTTGATTCTCCTGAAACGGCAATTTTCCAAACGCAAATCTAGCTTGGAAAGTTGTGTATTACATACGACGAGTATGGCGAAAACTTAATTACAGTATTTGTTTACATTTTGTTAAGAAAAAATATTTGTATGGCTTTTAAAGGTGAGGAGACCCTTAAGGCAATTACTGGCTACCCATCAAGGAGCAGTCCACATTGTTTGTTTCTTAACTTTTCTGTAAACTCTAACTTTACGATCACTGTAAAGAAAATTCACTTTTATACGTAACTCAATTTTATTGTGTAATAATTTTCCTTCATGTTCAAATCGTAACTTTCAGGTACAGTACTTAGATTAGTGCATTCTTTATTCTCTTATTGTATTAAACTTTCTTGAATACTCTTATGCAAAACATTATAGCTGCCAAGAGGTCCAATTCCGGCTACTACTGTATCCCTATAAAACGAATAGCTCTGACTCACATACAGATTGCTGTATGATAAAATTATTGTCATCTTTTGTAATTTAGTTGTCTTGTCACGAATTACAAACAAATCAACCACGTTCGAGATTTTATCGCTCACATATTCGAATGCGGTGTGTTGTACTAAGTAGGGTAACTTTTTCTTCCTCGAGTTTGATTTGTTCGCTACCATACAAGACACATACAGAGTGTTGATGAGAGAGTGAGAGGGGAAATAATGAGTAGGGTGGAGGATGGAGAGAGAAGTTAGTGAGAAAGATAAAATGTAGTGGGCACAAGTGAGAGCGAAAGAGAGAAAAAATTGGTTAATGTTGAAGAGGAGGAGGAGCGAGAAGTTATTTATAAATCAACCCTCGTACGTGGGAATGCAATTAAAGTGCATATTTGAATGCACCAAAAGTGCATCTGCAACACCGCAAACGTACGTGACAATTTTGAAGGAAATGCGTCGCCATTCATCATTACAATATTGATGTTTGCTATAGCTGACGCCAATAAATTGGCGGTTTCGTCTGTCTCTTGTAAGTGATATAACCTACTAACAGCTGATGTAAAGAACCCATTGTCTCTTGATTTTAAAAACATCATCAAAGCAGCATAGCTTCCTTTAATGTATTAAAGGCTGCTATGCCTATATTTATTAGCTGAATGACATCTATGACAATTATGGAGCGCACAAAGAACCGACAAAACCGCCCAACTTTTTGGCGTCAGCTATATTATTTAATGTCCATTTTCAGCAATAGTCTTGAAAGGTATTGTTGGTGTCAACGATAATGGCAAACCAATAAGTAGTAAAAAAGTAATGAAATAAGCTCAATGTTTTCGTTTTGTACACGCAGTTCTAATGAAATGTAGTAGAGAGTATACATTGTTTTAATGATCACTGATCATTCCTACTATAATCATCTTACTTAATAGCTTGATTTTGAGTATGTGTGCGTGAAACTCAACTTCCACTTAGGGTTCAAACTTGAAATTTTTCACAAAAATGTTGATTAAACTAAGGACTGTTTTTGACATACTTTTGTTTAGAAATTCAATCTATGTGATAAGGGTAAACTTTTGTCAAACATATCCCAATTTCATAAGTTCGTTCCTATGGCACTCATGAATATGTGAGAGTACAGCCTAATATTAGGCTCAACATGGTGATCGCCACATTAACCACCCCCCCACAATCAAGTTCCATGATAAAAAGGGGATTGCTTTCAACAAACCGAACCGTTATTCCCTCTGGTGAAAAACACTTGTAACTTGCTTGTTGATTATATTAATCTTCTTTATTTATTATTTAATATGATTATGGTTGTACTTCGAATGGTTAATGTAGCAAAAAGTCTTCAGGGGATGTGAGGTCTGGCGACCTCAGTGTTTGATTGAGGCTGGCGACCTCAGTGAGTGTTTGATGATTTAATGGTAGCATCAAATTTCATGTTTCTGATATGAATTGTTATGTTTGTTGTAAAGCTTTCCTTCTTTTTGAGATTTGTATGGAAGTTGAGTGGAGTTTGTGCTGGAGTGAGGTGCATTGATTGCATTTCTCGAGAACTTGTTTGCAGCTTCCGAATGATGCCAATGTTACTTTCTCCGACACCAAACCCACATTTGAATGCCGTACGACGAATTTACTTGTTAGTACAGTACAGTTGAAAGGTTGAGTAGTTTGCATTCTCATCCCATCAGAATATTGCCATCTTTTCTTTAAATTTGTTGCATCGTCTTGATCTCAATTAGCTCTCAATTTGAATGCATAGCTAGGTAGTTATTTATTGAATTGATTAAAATACATTTTGATTTCTCAAGATTTTCACATATTTTCTTCTTCTTTTTCTCCTTTCTTCCCTCCTTCCTCATTTGTCCATCTCCTCTTTTTTACTAGCCCTATCTTATTCCTTCCCATCTCTGTTTTTTACCCTTTCCACTTCTTTGGTCCCCTTTCTCTGCTGTCTTCTCCATCTGCTTTTCCTTTCTCACCCCTTTATTCGTCTTTCATATTTTTATTTCTTCCCCTACTTCTTCTTCCTCTTCCTCTTCACCTTCTTTTTTTCTTATTTTCATTTATCATCATCTTCTTCCCCTCCTTATTTATATTTTCCGATTATTTTGCTGCTTGTATTTTCCCGATCCAGCTTCTTCTTCTTTTCCTTCTATTTCTTATTGTCTTCTACTCCTTCCTCGACTTCTCTCTACTTTTATCCTTTCAATTTCTACTTCTTGTTTGACTTTTCTTCTCCTCCTCCGACTCTTTCTTCTGCTTACTTTCACTTCTTCTTCCTTCCCTTCCTGCTCTTTCTTCCCCACCTCATTTTTCTTCTACCCTGTTGCATCCCAATTCTCTACATATTTTCATTCTTAAACTTTGCCTGCTTCTCTTCCCAACTGCTGCTTTCAAAGAAACTCTTGGTAAGCAGATGAATTCTTCAATTTCAATTATTATCTCTGTCAGGACAGTCTGAGTATTCAATAACAGTCATTTGCACTGGCGGCTCGTGCCCACGAAACAGGTGAAGTGCCCGTATCTTTTACTGTACAGCACTTCACCTTTTACGTGAACACGAGCCGCCAGTGGTCATTTGTCAACCGCCAGTTTCGTTGGCGTCTGCTATACTGTATTTAGTCAGTTTTATTCAGAGAGGAAAGAACCAAAGTCTTCACTCTCTGGTTGTAGTTTGTCCAAGCAAAGAAAACATTCTGGCAAGATGGGAAAATTACTCCAGCTCGATCAATATTGTATCAATTATATATTTGGTCTCAAATTGTAGGAAACATTGTAATATTCAAGTTGAGTCTTAATTGATTATTTTAGGAGCAATATTGACTGAGCTGGAGTAATTTTCACATCTTGCCAGAATGTATTCTTTGCTTGGACAGACTGTACTGGAGTGAAGTAGTCTGTAGGCCACCTGTTGGTAAGGTGTAGACCTGTATTGGTCGGCTTCATTTAGAAATCGGTAGCGTTCAGACGAGCAGTGCAAGCAAGGTTAGGCGGCCGGTCACTTTCCCCGGATGAAGGCGAGGGAAGAAGAAAGACAAGAAGGAAAGTAATAAGAAGAAGGTGAGGAAGAAAGAGATGGAAATAAGGCAAGCATCGCTCACACTTGATATCGCTAGCTAGCTATCAAAAATATTTAACTGACTAGTCAATGTTTCTTTCTCTCTTTCTTACTAGTCTTTTTCCATCCCTTCATTTTCCTAAATTATTACTACTTATCCCATCTTCTTCCCCTCTATCCTCTTCCTCATTCTGCTCTCTTCCCCACTTATCCACTTCTGATTTGCATTTATTGGAATAAGTATAGTTTCTTATCTTCCTTATTACCGTTCATTCATTTTATTCTCTGATAATGATTTTTCATCTTGTTTTCCTGTTTACTTTCTACTCCAAAAACTCTTCTATTTATGACTTTCGCCATCTTTTTCACTACTGTTTCTTCTTTTTTCCTTCACCTCCTAGTCTTCCTCTTGCTTCTAACAAGAATCCTAGGAATTCTATAATCCTAGAGCTCTATTATTCTATGCTTCTACTAATTCTTCTCCTGGTATACATATAATACTACATAGTGAGAGCAAAAAACATTGATGTGGACCGATACATCGATATTTTGAGAACTTTTGCTATCACTAGGTATTAGGTATACAACAGGGATGGTTTATATTCTTTCTAGTCGGTCCACGCGAAGAAGACATTCTGTCAAGATGGGAAAATGACTCCACCTCGGTCTATATTAGTTCAAAAATTATACCTAAATTTGGTCTCAACTTGTAGATTGCAATGTTTCCTACAATTCAAGACCAAATTTATAATTGAATCAACATCGACCGAGATGGAGTCATATCCCCGTCTTTCCAGAATTTCTTCTTTGCTTTGACCACATACCTCATATTTCCTCAATTATTATATTCTAATACAAATAATATTCAAATACCTCTTTGTTACCAAAGCAGTTCTCTTTGCGAGCCGGCAATATCAGTGGCTTATGTTTTGAATTTCTCTGTACACATTATTTATCTTGTGGCTTAGACTTGCCTGTTCTCAATATATCAATTAACTGTTATATTGGAAAATTAATTTACTTCCGGTATTTGAAAGTATTCTCTCTCTCCCTTTCTCTCACAACAAAGCGAAATGCTTGAAGCGAGTTGTAATGTTTGTACAATAAACAACGGACCCATTGTGGTGAATTCCACTCCTGAACATAGAAGTTGTTGTTTTATTGGTAAACAATGAATTTGCTGTTTCCACTCTGGATGTTGGGTTGGCAGACATACATCTTTAGATTTCGAATGCTCTTAAGCTCACTCTCAAGAGCTCTCACTTTTTAGCACTTGTCAATAGTGAGCAAGTGCTGGAGGTTAGTACATTGTCTATTTAGTAAAAAGTTTATCCTATAGAGACTGTATAATCTGATGATAATTTGACTCTATAATCCGATTATACAGTCTCTATAGATTATTTTATTGTATTATACTCGTAACCAGCTGGTAGGCCCTTCATGGGCTGTTGAGCCATTGAAAAACAAACAAATACGTCAGTATTACGTCAGTGATCCACTTGAAATTGTCTACTCTATCAACCTTGGACTTCCCTTATATCCGTTATTGAAAATCCCCTCTTCCTTCGTGCAACAAATTCAAATTAATCTTTATTCAAAAATATATAAATTACATACCGTAATATATAAAACAAAAGTCGAAACTTCACATAAGAAATGTTATATTACATAAACACAATTGTAATAATTTAGATGAATAGCACCCTGCTTGGACGATAAGTCCGTGTGCATGGGCGGTAGTCGACTGTAGTCGTTTCAGACAGAAGAATGAGAATAAATTTCATATAGTTTGCCATTATTTGATCATTCTATCTTCTATGGTTCAAATATAATATCTACATATATGGTACTATGATTTTAAATACATAACTTACTAAATTACATAAATGATAACTTGAGACAGTAAAAAATATAATAATTTAATAAAAAAAAATTTTAATAAAAAAGACCGAACGTAAGTGAGGTCTAAGATTCAAGTCGACGATTTTGCATTTGTTTGTATGTATGTATTAAGTTTTTCTTCATGCGAAACGGTCAGACGGTCGACCACAGGCTAACAACAAGAGCTGTGATTGGCTTCAGCTGTTCGACTGCAGCCGAACGTCGGACCGTTTCGCATGAAGGAAAACATTATTACAATTATAGAGACTGATGCCCTGTTTTCTAAGCACCCTCAAATTTTGACGAATCGTGACGAACTGATGCCGACACAGAGCGTGACTGTGGCCACTGCATTGCTAACCAGACTTCCTCGCGCCGACTTTCGGAATCGAAACAATCTGAACGTACCGTGAATACAGACAGTGCTTTTATGATGCAGGGAACATGGGTGTGTTCGTGAGGTCTACCGTTCACAGAACTACTAGTAATAATAAATAAATAATGATAAAAATAAAAATGAACATGTTAGTGCAGACGGAAATAAACGAGAGGTAAGGACATGATAACTTTTATGAAAATGGTGTACAAAGACAAAAAATGAACATGTTAGTGCAGACGGAAATAAACGAGAGGTAAGGACATGATAACTTTTATGAAAATGGTGTACAAAGACAAAAAAAAAAACTTTTTAAGCGTATGGTGACATCAACAGAGCCTCTGCCGCCACTGGACCGATACTGAGGAACACCCTTCCTTCAAGATGAGCATTTATTACTTTATCATAATCGGTAGTAATTAATAACTGGAAAATAATGTCAACTATTGAAGGAAATAAAACCAACTAAATCAAGCACGATCAATTAATTTTTCTTCACTTACCTAGGTTTTGGCTTTATTCCTTCCTCAATCCATTGAAAATTCAAATAAAATGAACTTTGCTCCATTCTCCAAGAAAAAGATGATCATAAATTACCTCCACTTTGTTATCTCACGAGTTCAAAAATCTCAATTCCGGCATAGAGTGTAAATTCCACGCGTTATTGTAAGTGGCTTCTCTTGTTAAAGAGAGGGCATTTTGTAGTGAAATTATAATCGTTGTCGGGCTTTATTGCGTAACAGCTTTCTTCGTTATGTCTACACATTCTTGTAAGATTTTAGGCGAAGAGGTGTAGGTACGCTTCTCTTTGTTGTCCATGCTTCTAATGGATTTTGTTGTTGGTTTTAGGCGAGACAGTTTTTTAGTGAAATGTTGGACAGATGTGTAACGCAAGGTCGCATAGATTTTACTGTACTTTGAAAAACGTTGTCTAGTGTTATGGTAACTAGGTTTTGGTCTACATAAGCAACGGATGTGTTAAAAAGTCCTACAATTTTGTAAGGTTAAATGTACTATATTGTTACGTTTGTGTTATATTAAATGAATCTGTTCCTGTGTCTGGAACAGGTACAAACGTCAACAATCAACGTGATACAAACGTCAACAATTCTTTCTTTTTGAGTATTAGGATATCAGAATTTGATATTTGAAATTAGAATATTTGAAGACTCACTTTTTCGAATCAACTTGAAATTTCTGTTCCTCTATGGTTTCCAAGTCATATTTTGTACCAACATATTATACTTATTCATCAATAAATATTCTTTGGCACGACATAAAACTAGTAAATTCAAACTGTTTTTTAAATATCATAAATCTGAAGAATAGACAAAATTTATTTTTTACTTAGGTACTAGAAGTAGTTTGTTCTAACAAAAGAATAGGAATGCTGAATTTTAATTTTGGAAATACCAGAGAGTGTAACTTGAGCCATGTGTGTTATTGGTCCCCTGTAAGCGGTTTGGAGAAGGTCACACCTTTCAAAACCTGAGAGTGGTTGACAAATGTTTGCTCGAGGGTCTGATTGAGAATTCGGCCAATGAGAACTAGACGAGAGGAAAGACGAAGAAGAGAGAGGAAAAGGTGAAGAAGAAGTTTGGAGAGAAGTGTGGGCTCACCACTGACACCAGAAAATAATGAAAAGGCGAAGAAAATTATGACAGAAAGCTGGCGACCCCAGACAAGCGTTTCGAAAAAGGTTTCGAAACAACGTTACCAGGATCGCTTGCGCGCAAGCGCGTGTGTCAGTCAGGCTTAGGTCCGGTCTTTCCGGTCCTCATGTAAACTACTGCCGAAACTTAACTCTTTCTCTTCAATTCTCGCTTTCCACCTTTCTTATGAACCCCCTCCCCACCGCATTTTTTTCTCCTAATTCTAAAATTTGATTACCTCCAGGGTGAATTATGATCGTCTATAATGCATTGCATAGGCGATGTTATAGTCTGAAGAATAGCATAGGCTTTTAAGATAGTTTCCTATCAACTGAGGCTCAAAATTAATGAACTTCTGATGTATGAATCTCTTTTCTCCCAGCCTTTTTTACTTTTCTCCCTACTACTGTAGTTCATAATTTGATTTCCTACAGGGTGAGTTATGTTGATCTCCAACGCTTGAAACTGCATACATTCACAAACTAGTTTTCAACTATGATACTCACACTTCATTCAATGTAATGAATCTCGTTGGTCTAGGATTCTGGTTGGGAGTAAATGGAACCTTGAATTCAGTGGTCATTTGTTGTGTTAATCTGATAGAAATTCTTTCGAAGTCATCGACCTTTACTAAGTGGACACTTGTTCTTTAGTTTCTAGACAAAAGTTTTCAAATTATTTTACTCTGGTAGTGTTATTTTACACTGGTAGTGATTATGTTCCTGTATTCCAAGTAGGCTACTATAAATGTCTTGGTTTAACACGTCTCCAAATAATTATTAATGAATATGATTCATGATTATGAATTCAAGATTATATGAATTATGATTAATCAATAATAAACAACCCTTGAATCTAATCCGAGTAATGTATATTCTTAATGAATAAACATGTTGATTGCCACCCCAAATACAGTATTGTAATCACGAGATTAACTTATGGCAAAATTATGTTTTTACAATAAGGAATATTTCACATAAAAAATGTCATATTGTTTCTGTTCCGTACTTTGTTGTGTTGTGTACGATGCTAAAAACTAGAAGACTCTACGGTGTACGCATTATCAATTATTGTTTCAGGTCGCTTTATTTCTCTTTCACCATAATTTTATGATTGTGTATGTTGTCATCAAATGAATAAATAAATATTCTTTCTTCTAAGAAAGAAGTGTAGCCTACTCTTAGTCTGGGGCTATCATACTAGGTTCAAGATTTGTCAAACTAAAAGTCTATAAAATTTGAGTCGACAATTAGTTTCTTCTGAGACATTCCTTTCTTTGGCAACAGAGTACCGGTACAGCATCCGGCCGGTAGACTTGTGCCGCTTTTTTTTTCTTAAACTCAGCGTGAAGCGAACCTCGGAAGCGTCATCTCGGCAAATATAATGAAATCAGTACAGACTACATTGGGCGAAAAAGAGAAATTGCCATCAGTTTGTCGCGTGATCTCATCATCTTTTTCCTAATTATTGGCGTGGCTAAAAAATGAAAGTGTGCTGCTCATGACGATGCTGCTGCTGATGATTCCTTCCGTTCCTCTGGAATTCCCCCTGCATTTATTAGCTAGGTATTGTACAGCGTTTATAACATGGATATAAAACGCTATGTAAACTATAAAGTGTATTGCGTTGTTTCATGAATTCTGCAAGGAAAATTAATTCTGGATGTAATTGAAAAATTATTTGAACAGAGATCAAAAAATGATAACCTGATTCAAGTACGTAGATGAATTCAATATTTTTGAGAAAAATAAAACAATCTGGACCAGTAATGTTTGTGTTTGAATGTTGTAGACCACATAATATCCGTCCAGACTAGAGATTATGAGTAAAAATTCGGGAAACGATTGAGGTGGACTTTACAGACTAAGAATTTAAGAATTGAAAACTCCCACAAAACAATCGAATTATTCAGTATGTGAAAAAGCTCGAAATGTTTTAAATATTTGATCAGCCACTTGAGATGATCACTCACGCACTCGATCCATTGAACACAGCAAAAATGGTCATGTGCGATCATCATCCGCAATTATCCGCAATCCGCTAGTTGAAGATTAAAGTGACGTTTGATATTATTCTAATTCCGATCGTTAAAATAGTAGAACTATAACTACGAGTATGTATTATTAAAGCCCCGTTTCCATTCATACATTTTGTGCAACAGTGTTGCACAACACATTGGCAACATGTTTTTACGCGTTTTCCACCGTGCCTGGTGTACCGTTTCCATTCCGTCGAATGTTTTGAGCAACATCAGCATCTAGACTACTTGGACTCGAATTCGCTGGTCATCAGAGCTCAGTTCGTTGTGAGCATTTGAAGAAGATGGACGATAGGCTCGCTCTAGCAAGTTTTGTTGTTGTAGCAGGGGGTTATCAAATTCTTAAAAATAGGCGAAAAAGACCACGGTGGTGGATTAGAAGCATCCTCGCAAAACGGCCGTATGAGGGTGCTTATAATAGTTTAATGAGACACCTTACATTACAAAGTGGTTCTGAAAACTACGTGAGAATGAGTGCTTCCGATTTTGAATTACTACTTAATCTAATTGCGCCTTGAATTGCCAAAAGTACTCACTGCCGACAAGCTATTCCTCACTGCCGACAAGATATCCTTTTAGGGGCGTCAATTCTGCAATTTGAGTTCTTATGGTTCGCGCTAGATACATTCTACAGCACTGTTTCTGTTTCGAATTGTTCAATTAATTTAATTATATTATTCTTCGACCACTCCATTTTCAATGTATAAAGAGTTAAGACAATACAAAACACACAACACACTGAAAGTCACCAACAGTGAACTGAAAGTATTTCTCGTTTGCATCACATCATGGTCTGTAAACTATTTCTTCAAATCGCAAAAAAATGCAAAATAAACAGAAGTCGCGACTACATCTTTTTCTCTCCAGCTAACAGAGAAGAAAAATGCATTGTTCAGCAAAACCATTTATTCAGCTCCAGTACCTACCTACAGTTCCTCTTTTATTATTATTTTTTGTCACTTTGCTCAAATTCAATTACTTTTTCAAACAACTGACATAAACATAAACTAAATATATCAATTCATCATAATTACATTGTAGCCACGTACAGCCAGCGAGAATAGCGAATATAGAAATATTCTATAGATATATTCTATATCTATATTTTATATATTCTATATAAATAGGTATTTCATATTCTATTCTCTATGCGTACAGCAGGAAATGAGACATTTGGATAGATACAAGTATTAAGGACTGTATTATTTTTTCTTTTTTTGAAAACAATTCTCGCCTTGCTGAATTGTGAACTCCTATCATATAAGTTACTCTCATAATATAATATTATAATAGTATCTACTGTGGTAACAGTAATTTAACAAAGTAAAACCGAGTAAGTTTAGTCTTACTTACACTGTAGCAAGGTTATTAAAGATTTTTTAGTCTTAAAGAAAAAGAAAAAGATTAAAGACTTTTTAGTAACCTTGCTCTGTAGTAACAGAAGTAAAACCAAGTAGAAGTATTATTAGAATTTGAATAGGTCGAATGCATGAAATAAAATGACTTGAATATCCGATAAAAATAACTTCCTCAATTTTGATTATTTCTGAGCAATCGCGGGGATTCCTACTAATTTTTGAACGCTGAATTCAAATCTGAAATCCAAATTGTTCTATCTCTATTGTTACGCGTTTTAGAATTTGTATAATTCTAATTTGTGCCGCGGCAACATTTCTTGCCGTTTCCATTCCCCAGGATACAATGTTGTGAGAACGAGTTGCAAAACACATTGGTCTCCAACATGTTGCCCGGCGCAACGAGTTTTGAAACATTTTCAGACCGTTTCCATTCGTACAATTTTCATGCAACACTGTTGCTTAACACGTTGCAAAACATTTTTGTGCTAATGGAAACGGGGCTTAAGTCACAGTTCAGTAAGCTCAATGGTTTACCTTTAACGTATTGCTTTGGAAATATGAAGTAAATGCTATATAGGAAAAATTCAATTATTGTTTTATATTCAACAATACATTATATGAATATTATAGAATACATTGATATGATCATTGCTGTGATAGAAAGGGAATTATTTCTATAGATGGCAGACTGATGCCAATCAAACTTTCAGTTGGCGAATGTATAATTATTAATGATCAGCTTTGTCAGGGCTACCCGAAAGCAATCTACTAGAGTAAAATATTTGATTTGACGTTGTTTTTACTCGATAAACACTCGTAGACCGGTCGCAGATTGTCGTGACAGAGCTAGCATAATAAAAAGTCATTCTCTAACCGCCAGTTCCATTGGCGAATGGTGTTGTTTGAATAGCAGATGGGCGATGTTCAGGCAACTTGCCGTTCAGACGAATTGTGCAAAATGCCTAGCCTGTTCTTGCTTGGCGCAAACGGACTAGAACAAGTCCTCTGACAAAACTCTCAAGGCCACCTATGGGGAAACAACGATGATTTGATTTGAGGCACGATATTCGATTAGAAAGATTTTTTCTAATTTTTTCTTTACGATTTGGCTTTCTTGTGTTGAGTAGTAATGATTGGATTAATATACTAATTCGATTAAACCATTTCAAATTGGAAGTTTGCTTTTGTTCGCATTTTTCAGAGATCGTAACCAATACTTTTTCCAGCATAAAACTATAAATTTTCCACCTATAAAAATGATTTAGGATTCGATGGTATTTTAAGACATTATTATCTATGATGAATTATTTTATTTTAATATGGAAGATCAATGAGTGAATGATCACAAGAACAATAAAAAATATATTTAAACGTATTTTGTTGATATATTTTGATCCTCAAACTTGGGTTGGATCATCTTATTTTTGATTCTGAGTAGCCTAAACATAAGTGTTTATCAATTCCATTTGACTTTATGAATCATTGGATTGAACTTAAACTTAGTTCCTTCTCAATACTTACTGACTGTACACTGAGTTCAACTGTTCAACTGAATCTAGAGGATCATTACAAATCATATCCACAGTTTCCTCAAATTAAAAATACATAGGGCAGTACTTTTGATGCATCCTATACTATATTTACAACTGAGAATTTTTTTTTATTATTTTACGCTAACCTCATATTCCCTGTTTCCTCATGTTGTAGAAAGTGGAAATCCACAAGCATTGTGCAACTATGTGAGACCACGACATTTGTGTCATTCTAATGCTGTCGGATGATGACAAACAATTCTTATATATGTCATTTTCATGTTGTCAGATAAGTGAAAAAGATTAAATAATATTGCATAGGATATGACCTCCTTCAAAGACGGCAGACAGTAACCTTTTCAAAGTAAATTGGAAAATAATTGAAACAATAATAATGTTGTGAGACACAATAATAATTTCGGAGTTCCTGTGTCAAACAAGATTGAGAAATTTGGAGGTCGATAACGGAATTATTTGTAAACATAATTTCTTTTTAGTGTATTGTGCCGACATTGGCCTGGCCTACCCTACCTTACAGAAATCATCATTGTTCTTGTTATATCATCGCGCATGCGTGAACAATGCGTTATTGTTTGTGGTATAAGGCAGTTTTTAACACGTCGCGGAAACTGTAATTATGTGAGCTCTCTCTTTTCCTTGCTTACAGTATTCGCATACCATGTTCACCCACACGCGTTCCTCTCCTTCCTACACACATTCTTCACGTGTATTACACGTCAAAAGCATGCTATCACATGTTACGCATCTGTGAGTTTATTCATGTCTCCGCTCATGTTGGATTTTCCAATATTCCTTTCAGACATTATTGAGTTTACTAGTATTCTTGCAAATGTGATTGCTACTTATGATTAGTTTCATTATTTTGAGTTACCCTGTATTTGTCCCTAAATATTTTCCTTATATTTCCCTTATATTTTGGATTTGTGAATAATTAGTTGGAAATTAATACTAGTTTTCTCTTGTTGCAGGTATGTTTCACAATAATACAGTGGAGAATCTCAGTCTTCAATTTTACAAAGAAATGAAATATATTTTAGTAGGGCGAGGTAAATAAGCAAATTCCAGTCCTATGTCACTCTTCTCACAAGTAAGTTAATTCCTTCATTTTGTATGTTTTTCTATCGAATCCAATAAAAGACTTGTCTGAGTTTGTTTTAATCGTGAATAAAAGGTAAAATAGTTCATCAAACCTCTTAAATATTTATCTTGAATTTTGATAAACTCTTCAAACTCTTCCAAAGAGGAAGCACGTACACACGTACAGGCAAGTAGCTCCTGGCTCTCCCAAATTTGAACTCCAAAATATTCACCTCTTTTACATGGAATAAACAATAATATAAGCTCTCTATTGAGTTAACCATGAATTTAATAAAATCCTATACCAAACTAGTCCATTTCTAGATAAAATACTAGTATAGAGAGGAATGATTAATATTATTGATAAGTAAAATGAAATTCACAATATTGATCTTTCATCTGAAATTCTCAATTTTCCATTTTCAAAAATTCAATTTTTACCATTTAATTTTCAATTCCCCAAATTATTAATTCACATTGTAAACAACGAAGCATCAAATGAAATTTGCATAGGCCTATTATCTAGTCTGTAGTACAACTTTCTTTTCCTAATAGGCAGCAATTGAGTGTCTCTAATTTATTTGCCTTTGATCGATCATATCTGAATAGATTTTCGATCGATACAGTGTTGCATGCGAGAATACATTCATTCGATCGCGAAGGAATGCGCGGAGAGTATGCTATCCCTATTGTATGCTAATTCGGTTCGGAACAAATTCGAAGAAAGAAATAAGAAGAAATGGCAACAGATTTCGATAAGAATAGTAATCACTTTTGACAGGAAACTGTTTAAATGACTTGTCAAACTCCAGTTGAGTCAGAAATGACTGATGCCGCATGATTGGAATCTATAATCGAATTATGAACTGACTATCTAATTCAATGGGAAGGGTCAAGTTTAAGGTCCTTCACATTACTTGACAATGCTAAATAACTTGACCACACAAAACTTTGACATAGAACACCTTTTTATTATTGAAAGATATTGGAAGTTCGTTTACTTTACCACTGTCATTTTCCTCATGAGTAAAATAATTATTTATAAACTTCTGTTTCAATACGAAACGGGCGTGTTGAAAAGATCTGTTCTGTTTGTTGAAAAAACTGGGATTGACTTTTGAGAGTATGGAAAGGGTTAAGATTAAAATTATTATCTTCTCTAGTAGTTATATTTGTTATTATTTTTCTTGAGTGGAATTTCCTTGTAATTGAAAGATGGAGATTAGAATAACCTACGGTATTCTTGCCTCTCTTAAATTATTCATGAACAATCTTAAAATATTTAATCCTTTTAAATTCTATAAATAATATTGGTTTTAATTAACCTTCTAATTGTCGGTCGTTCAAATTTTATTGAAACAGATTTGGGGACAGTAATAAAGATGCATTTTTCCCAGATGAACCGTATTGATGGCTACAATTTAGATGAATAAATGTTGTCATAATACTTGGTATTTAGTGATCTAAATCCAGAATCAAGATATTATGTTATAATTTGTTACCATTTCATAACTTGGCTATCCATTTGCTTCTGATTTTATGGTGAAATACACTTGATAATCAGACGTGTATTGATTATTTAACGATGAATTATCTTTTCTGTTTGTTGAAAAAACATCTGTTTGATTTTCAAGAGTCCAGCATCATTAGAATGATCTAAACCGACTTCTGAAGTAGTGAAGTCACTAGCCCTTAAATGGAAAGCTGTCTTGGCTAGATAACTATGTTACGGAGAAAACGTGAATCTATTCGGTATTCAGTAAATAAATACTCATTTAAAGTGAAGCAAATTCAAGTATATTAAGTTGCGACAGTTGTCACTGCAAGTATTTCCCTTATTATTTGTTTATTGACCTCTTGAGAGTGATCTAAGAATCTGGTATATTCACGTGTATTCAAGCTGTGAAATCTCTATATAATAATAGTTTTTCTATCAAGTATTCTATTAATTTTCAACCCTGTAAATTTTCTATTTACCTGTGTAGATAATTGGGTAAGGATGAACCTATATGTGTAGAGTGTACGCCTTTATTTGGTTCGGTAGATAGTAGTATCACCAATGTACAGTAATTGCATAATTTAAAGATTAGTACTGTATTCAAAAAGTGTTGTATTTACAACTGATTGCCTTTCTTCCAACGACTTTCACTACGGTAATCAATTAATTTTCCTGGTTAATAGGCTGTGTTGAATCATAAAAGTAAAGAATTTCAATGGTTGAATAGTAGATTCCAATGTAATAAAATGATGAACTGAGGATCCCGGAAATAATGAAGTGTCTATTAATTGATTTCACTTTGTTAAATTTATTTATATGACAACTATGAACGAACTAGGATTTCATGTATTGTTCTCAAATGAGCATCCGATTAAAAAGTATTACAAAATAATTTAAAGGTTGTAACGCAATCAAAGTCATAACGAGATTTGAGGTCAATTCTATAACTACTGAATTTAATGGCCTTTTGATTGGTTGGCTAGTGAATAGTGAAGTACAGTAGTATGGTTTATGATGGTACTCAAATTGATAAGTATAATGTGGATACATACTCTGTGGTTATTGGTGAGGTTAAGAAAATGAGGATGAAACTGAAAAGACGAGTAAATTGAAAGTGTTGAAATTTTTTAGTGAATTAGCCTATCAATGAAGAAAAGCGAATAAGTAGCTATTATTTGAAAATCGGATGTAGTATTTCAAGGAAGCTCATATTGCCGTTTACTATTTCCATGAAATATCAAATTGTTCAATATCCAATGAAACTGATTTTTTTTGTAAGGATTTGGAGAAGTTGAAACTAGTCTTCTGTACTCAACCTTAAATGGGGTTCGAGTAGATGGATTTTGTACGGTAGATATATTCCATACAATAGTGAATGCATTTTCGCCATCATCAAATAGCAGAAAAAAAGTTTTACTATTGCTATTCTTTACTCCTATTAGATTTATGTAGAATTGTATGTCTCTTGCTCTATTTTCTTTTTGGTAGGAGGATGTGGTGATAATATGGAATGCAATATTCAACAGTAAGCATTCGAAATCAATTTTTAATGAATATTTCAATTTTCAAATATCTATAGTTGATTAGAAATTCCCAAGTAAAAAGATAATAGGCTACTGTTCTTTGATGGTCATTTCAATTTTTCAATAGAATCAATAATAATTTATTATCAAGTTCTCGGCCACCTTTTAAAATTCATCGAAAGCGACTTTTCACTTCCGATTTATTATTCATAAGCTCCTCCACGTTCAAATAGTTTCATAACGTGCTTTGATTTGTCCAATATCTCATTAAGTTCATTTCATATACGTGCAACTCACAGCCTTTCAGGTATAGTAGGCTATGCATCAAAAGATGTGTGTGGGCTATCATTCATAAAAAATTATAATTTCTCCAATTATCATTATCAATCAAGTGTTTACAGAATTGATCTTGAGATTTGATCAGGATGTGCACAATGTAATAATTAGTGTGTTTAATCAAATTATGTTCGTCCAAACGATAATAATTTGATTATTTATTGTCTAGTTGCATGGAAACCAATTGAATTTAACCAATTGATGTCACCAACAGAGCAAGTGCAACGAGAACCACTAAGCGAATCAAACGGCAATGCAATGACTTCATTATGCTGAGTTCAAATATTGTAAAAATACTAAGTCATCAAATACTTAGTACTCAGTTATCATTTTTATGCAACTGTCTTTTACTTATCAATAAATGATTCCACAAATAATTTGAAATTTTCCCTTATATTTTAAAATGTCAATGGCTTATATTGTAATTGGGAAAATTGTGATCTCTAACAAGTTCAACTGTTCCAGATTTCATAAATATCGATTACTTCCACTTAAATATTGAGAAGTTC
Source organism: Sogatella furcifera (assembly GCA_017141385.1). Classification (NCBI taxonomy): domain Eukaryota; kingdom Metazoa; phylum Arthropoda; class Insecta; order Hemiptera; family Delphacidae; genus Sogatella; species Sogatella furcifera. The sequence goes on from CM029554.1 coordinate 14,675,030, forward strand.
ATGAATATTTAACTTTGTTTCAACGGCAGAAAATTAGTACCTTCGGTTTCCAAGTATGTCATTGTATTGTCCAATCGTGACCGCAACATTCCATTCCAGCAACTCCCCCCACTCCAATGATCGAACCCAGCATCTTCAGGAAAGATTCAACTTGTTCCACTGACTCTAGCCGCTGCTCTTTGTGGAAGTAGTACTATTGAGCAATACTTTCCAACACCAACTTTGAAAGCCCTATCACGTAGAAGTTGCATCCTGTATTGCTATTGGTCGAGCCACACTCACACCATAGCACAGAAACATTTTATTAGGTATTTCTAAATCTGTATTTGAGTTTCTATTGGTCATGCCACACTTACACACGCACAAAATCGCACTGAAAGGTTTGATTTGGTATCTTCTTTAATTTATGAGGCAAACAGTCCGCTTTAGGAATGTGTTGGGCGGAGAGACGGTAAATTATTTGAATATCGATGTTTTATAAATTTATCGAACAGCGAACTTCGATATCACACCGGAACATCGATAATTTATATTGATTACTAGGAGTTTCCGGTGCTTCGCTTATGGGGTCTTAAAAATCCCGTTGAGATAACATGAGGAGCTAATTTTTTCAAAAGAATACTATCTTCTCGTGTACGAAAAAAGTAATCACTGCTTGTGTACTTGTGGATATGTGAGAGGCGCCAGTCTTTATTAATTTTACACTCTCTTATTAAATAGATTTGGATGTTTTATCAATAAACCTTATGTGTTAGTTTGGAACTCCAAATTTGAAATTTCCTAAGAAAACCAACCTCTTAATATCTAATAAATGGAAAATTATTTTTCTCTCCAAAAATATCCACTCAGAACATTGCTTATGCATCGATATGTTTCTAAATTCTATGATCTTTTGCCATCAATTTGATGATGATGTCCTTCAATGTATGTCCAGCTTGATCGATGAATGTAAGCAACTTCCATTCGAATTCATTTGGAGCGCGCTTTCTCTGTCGACCAGCAGGTGTGCCACCTCAACACGCCTTAAATGATGTTAATCGTCGTCCTGTGGTGACGAAACAATCAGTGGTTTAGTCGGTCCAAGCAAAGAAGACATTCTGACAAGATGGGAAAATGACTCCAGTTCGGTCAATGTTGGTTCAAAAATTTGAATCTGGTCTCGAATTGTAGGAAACATCTTCATCTACAATTTAAAACCAAATTCATAATTTTTGAATCAATATTGACCGAGCTGAAGTCATTTTCCAATCTTGCCAGAATGTCTTCTTCGCTTGCACAGAGTATAGTGGCGATCCGATGTCCAACCACAGAATACAAATTGGTTTGTATCATGTGGTCGCTAGTCCGACATAATTCTAATCGGTGCTTGTACTTGATCGCCGATGATGAGATTTATAAATGTTGCTTCGTGTGCGGTCAAGCCACGAATCCACTGACAACGAACCGTTTTGAAATGATTTAGGTGAATCTAGAATTAAGGTATCCATGTTGCTGCTCAACTAATTCATACAGCTCGCCGATATTCAATTATAAATTATAGAAAATGAAACAGTTTCAAGGATTTTTGGACTATGACATTTTGATAGCAGAATCCGTTATGCACACTGAACTTCATGAAATTCATGCACCCTTTTTGGTCACAATCCAAATGTTGCAAACTTGTGGTTAAAGGAGGCTATCAGATTTACTATCAAGTATATTGTTCAGTTAGTTATAAAGTTTTCACCAATGGCATGCGTAGGTTACTTATAACTTTATCAGTATTTCATAATATATGTACTTGTGCCTCGCAGAGTTTATTGGTTAGTGTATGGATAGGCAGATAAATTGCGATTTCTCACTTAAATGTTATTACCAATGAGAATAGAATAGGATCAATCAAAGAATTATTAGTTATTTTTCATTTTTTTCTGGTTATTACGAACGTGTTGTGGGCGAAATTGAGGCATTCAGGCCCCCTCTTCCATTCAAGCCACAATGAATATTTCCAAAAGAAAAAATCAATCTTTTTCTTCATCCCGATTTCATAACTGAAATTCGCACACAATCGATTCAGCGCGTCAATATTTCGTAATTAATCTGCTCTGCCAACTTTGCGTGTTGAATATGAATTGTGCACAAGGATGCTTGGACCAAAGAATTGCTCAATATTTAAACGCAAACTTGCAACAAACAAATTTTCCATCGGTCAAATAGCACAAATATTGGCAAATCGTGTAGAAGAGGCGGAATTTGAATTATCCACAGAGTCATGATAAGCGGAGGCGTATTACAAGAAGTGGTTTTGCAACCGCTGGGCTGATTCACCGACAGGTCTTATATTCTTGGTCTGTATCGGAAGTGCAGAAAATCCAGAAACTCATACTATTCCTACCAGATGATACTATTACATACCTATAACCTATGTAGTTACATCTTGTATGTGGTCATATGATACTATCGATACTTCGTAAAGTTCCCAGATACCTCAGTTCTCAGTATTGTGCTCTTTCACAACAAGATCAACTTTTTCTATACTTCAGGATGTTATCTATTTTCTCTATCAGGATTTATCTATTGTCTTATTCGATAATACTACTCAACCTCTCATCATCATCACACTGTTTCGATTTAACAATTTTCGGTTAATGATTTAAACCATCATCAAAATATATTGCATTCACTATATATACGATATCGACATGATTCTTCGTACCTCAATAAATGTTTTTTTATACACTTTTATTTTTTAAAATCTGGAAGAGAGTTTTATCAATCAATAGAATTTGGTAATTTAATTAATTTATAGTCAGTCCAGGTGCCTTGTCAGTGGGAAGAACGTTTGTAATGTGGACGAAATTTAACCTATAGTCCGCGCAATCTAAGATGACTATTTTTCTCTTCACCCGGGAAATAGCTGCGTTGTCATATTGCGTAAAATTGGAACTTCTTCGATATGGGGTCCAATCGCAAACGTAAAGATGACCCGACTCATTCTCCATCTCTCATTTTAACCCCTCTCATTACCCAAAAGCATGCTTGAAGCTCATGTGAGCATTAATCTCAAAAAATAAATAAAATATCAGATCAGCTCATAATTGATTGGAGATCCATTCATGATTGACGTTTATGCTAGAGAGTGTCAGTAATATGTGAGACAGTGAGCCTGATAAGTTGGATAGTTAATCGAGTAATAATGTAGTCCAGTATGTAGTGATAGTGAGCATATGAGCAGCGTACTGTAGCGTATAACATACAGTAGGCTATAGTTAAATATAGTAGCATAAGACTGGTCTTGAAGAAATGATTGGCTGCAGAAACCCGGGCCTCTAATTAGGGTGCCGTTGATACAACAGCTTCAAAAGCCTGAAGTAGAAATAGAGTGAATTTGAGAATTAGAAGAATATGGGGAAAGGGAGGATGAGGGAAAAATTGAAAAGAGTAGAAATATAAACAAAAACAGAAGAAACGAGAAATGGAAAATCAGATGAGAAAAGATAGGGATGAAGAGAAACAGGAAAAACGAGAAAATATAGGAAGAAGAGGGAATTATGCCGGAGAAAAAGGGAAAGAATGATGGAATTTAGGAGAAAGAAATGAGGACAAAAAAAAGGAAGATGAATCAAGGAAATGAAAACCAAGAAAAGAAAATGAATTACAATGGGGGTATCATCCAAAATAGAGAGAATCAGATTAAATGTAATATGATACTATTTACTTCATCATTTTTTATTTAAAATTCCAGATTTTAATAGAAGAATATAGGCCTAGTTAGCAATAGCATGATATACGAGAGAAACAGAAGGAAGAATAGATAGCTAGTAACGAATAGATAGCGAAAGAGGAGAAGAATATGTTGAATAAGGAGAGACATAACTGGAAAGAAGACAAGAGAAAGGGGAAAAAGAGTTAACGAGAAGAATTTGTTTATTAGTTTGGACGATAGTGAAAGGTACAAAAAGATAGAGAGCGTAAAAACAGGATACGATGAGAAGCAAAAGTGTGGCAAGGTCGCCTGGAGGAGAGAGAGAGAGAAAGATGAATGAGAAAGGGGGAGAAAGAGAGAACACGATGAAAGCAAAAAGTGAATCCGTGGTGGAAGGAAGAAGGTTCATCCAACACTCATCCTCCGCTGTTAGTGAGAGGCAAGGTGATGAACTAATAACGCAAAAATATGTAGTTGATTACTATGCTGCGACTGGTATAGTGTTTTCTCAATAGAAAGTTTACAATACGTCTTCCAAAACAGCTTGTAAACTTGGAAAGGAGTTCTTTACTATACGGACATCAAACGTTAGCGATCGGTACATCAAGAATTTCACAAATTATTATGAAGTTATTAAAAAACGGTTTCTTAGAATAAAACAGCTATCATTCACACTGTATTCTAATTCCATAAAGAATTTGAACGACTGTAAGAACCTGTAATCAAAGATAACAAGATCTCTTATGATAATTTCAAAATAATAATAATAATTTTCTTTGGTGTCTTGTTACGGAAGTGATACACGTATAGTCTGTCCAAGCGAAGAATACATTCTAGGAGGATGGCAAAATGATTTCAGCTCGGTCAATATTAGTTCAATAAATGTGGATACAGAATTTTATAAAATTTCTTTCCAAGCAAAGACGACATTCTGGCAAGGTAGGAAAATGACTTCAGCTCGGTCAATATTGGTTCAAAAAGTATAAATTTGGTTTCAAATTGTATGAAATTTCTACATCTATAATTGTTAAACCAATATTGTCCAAGCTTAAGTCATTTTTTTCATCTTGCCAGAATGTCTTCTTTTCTTGGACAGACTATATCTGACGTCAATGCAGTGAAGTCATTTTACAGTGGTTAAAATCAATTGGATTTTCGTAAAACTGGCTGAAAAAGAGATTGAGTGTTTGAGGCTAAACCATGACTACCTTTAAACAAGAGGATGACTACTCAGCCCCAATTGCATTCCATAGCGGTTGCGTCGGCAAGGTACTTACGAAATTTTCATTATTTGGAAATGTATTTGTGTGTTAGAATTTGCAAATTAGCCCGGGTCAAGCAAGTGGTTAGAGAATCTTGAGTCATCAAATGGTTTGCTGTGTTTGTTGCCTAACACGGCTTTAAACCGTCTATTACTAGGTAGGGGGATAATTGCATGGGCACGCTCGCGATACGGTGCGTGCGTATGCCGAATAGCGAATCAGAGGTCAGGTCATAGAGAAAGAGGTCATTAATTGAATACTACTGTGTTGTCTTTAGGCCTGGCTGGTAATTGTCTGTTCAATGCTTATGACTTATGACATACTATGTTCAAATCAAATGTTGACAATTTTTTACTTCTCTAATAATTTTACCATTTTTTATTTTTTCTCCTCTTCCTCTTCCTCCCTACTATTACTACATGCTCCTCCTCCTCTTTTTTCATCTTTCTCCTTCTTCTACTACATCTCTTCGTTGCTTTATTATACCTATAACGTCTTGATGTTGTATACCAATTCTCCATTTATCTGCTGCAACCTTTTATTACTCATCTACTTCCATTGTTTCAGTGAATAAAATAAAATGATGAATAACAATTATTTATAGTCTTTCCTCTTCACCTTCCTACTGAAAAGTATCAGTATAATCTTATTCCAATTAATTTCCAATCACTATCCTCTATTTTGATGAAATATTAGTCTAATAATTTTCGAGTAATTTTCATTTGTCACAAGCTCCCATTTCTCCACCTTACAAGTATCAGATTCTATTAATCCATTTTGTATATCCGTTTCTCAATCACAAAAATCAATACGTTATTCTGAAAGCCCAATATGTTTTATAGAATTTTAATTCCGGGCCCTCTTCATACATGTATAGCATCCTGATTCTACTTTCTATTGCTCAGCCTCAATACAAAATAGCCCGTGATGGGTTCTGTTTCCATTGGCATTTTTTCCATGTGGTCTTCTCTGTCATGCCGCGTTGTAATTAATATAATTCAACACGCTCGGTTCGTGTGTGACTGTGTGGCTGAACATACATCTTTCACCTTCGCGAGTAGCAACAATAAACAAAGAAATTGAAGGTGATTCAGAGCATGAAGGAAGATCATTGCTAATGATGTTTCGGTGAAAGAAAATGTATCGAATAGAATTGCGTTCTTAGCTCTCGACAATTTTTATAGTTTTTAAAATAATCCTTTCCTTTCATATGCAGATAACACAACGCATGATCGTTGATGTGTGAGTGATGATCGCTGATTGTATTTAACTGTAGTGTTCAACTGTAGTTGTATATAGGCTACTCGAATACTGTTGTTCTATGTTACTTTCACTTCCATAAAATCTTCTTGTAATATTTTCTCTCTATTTTGGTTATTATCTAAGATTAATTGTGATACAATTCTTTTGGAAAAAATTTTTCTCCCAATAAATCTATTTCAAGGTCTCTCATTATTGTAGGAATTACTTTACGCTAATCTGAATTAGCTACTGACCAATCAATTGAATCGTTTATCGCTCAAAAAATACAATAATCCATAAGACATGAAATTGAACATAAATAAAATTTTAAGCTAGGACTGTAATTAGCAAATTTTTTTATTTTGAAAATAACTGGGATTCTTATTATTCTATATTTTCCCCCTAAATATCTACCCTTGAAACTTCTAACATTCTTGAGAATAAGACAATGGTCTGCAAATACTAATGGTTTCATTTTCTTCATGACTCCACAATCATACTTATAATTTCAATAAGAATTTCTTATAGAGAGGGAGTGTGAGAGGTGTACTTTAACTTGAAGGATTCTTACAGAAATCAAGAATTTTTGTTTATGCATATGCAGATATCATGCGGTTTCTGATAAAATTTCTTTGATTACTGTCTGATCCTTACCATGATAAACCGTTTTCAAACATATTTTTTCCTGTAGGCGAACAAAGAGCTAAAAGGTTTTGTCAAACTTTATTCATTAAAACACGCGGAACATTTACAATACAATACAAGAAAACATGGAACACATCTGCTCTAGGACAGTAGCCAACTTTTAAAAATTCCAAGCACAAAAATTTGACATTCAAGTTGGTGTTCTCCAACTCTAGCATATTTCATCCATTGTATTCACAGACATAGACGACAATAGTTGAATAGAGTGACCACAGTTTTTCATCACTTGGAATAGCCAAATTTATTTGTTTCTTTTTTCCAGTGGCATTATTTCCATGTATGTTGATTCAAGATCAAGTCAACTGACTTCAATTACCATGTTCTGCCGTACGTGATAAGAATATGCAACCCGCATAGTATTGGCCTATTTTTCCTAGTTTACAGTATTATTTATAATATATTACTGTATATATTATAGCCTATAGCATATTATGATATACTGTATTTTTAGTAATTGTAAAGTAGAAGTTGCATTGAATAGCGTTCACGTAGCATTTTGATTGCTTTTGATTACAAGATATATGCGCGGTTACTGTGATGTTGTATTTTTAATACCTGTATATAACGATACTATTATTCATGATAATTGTTGGATTTAATATTCATTGAAGCGTGCCGTATAGGATGCTTAATATTCTAACTATTTTAACGAGTATGTCCTTCGTTATCAGTTCCATCCTTTCCAATCCAACCTCCCGTTTGTAACTTGAAATGTCTAATACCGGTACAATTCAAGATGTCATTATTCTGATTTATATTCGTATATGTCGCACATTAAATACTGTGTACGCAATAACAACTTGAATAAGTGGAGAATGGTACTTTGATCGTGTTTTGAATTGTTAACGGGTTTCTCAATCGAATATTACGAGAGAACAAAAATTTATTGAATTGTTCTAGTTTTTTGCAATTATAATTTCTGTATGGGTTCTAAACTACTGTGTGAAGCATGGAGAGAATAAGTTGAAGATGGCCTTCAATCCAACGAAAAGTTATTTAGAAGCAGCGAACTGAGATAATAAATCATTAAGTTCTTTCTCATACAAGATGATTTTTATAAATTTATAAACAAATTATAAAATGAAGTGTGATTGGTTGAAAGCTAAATATTATCAGGCAAGGAGAAACTTCCCTGTACAATTCTAACTCCTTTGTGAACAGACAACAATCATTTATCCGTATTATGACCAATTTTTTATTATCAACTATCTTAGAAAATCTTCCATTTATATTAAAAGACAAGGTATTGTCAAAAAGACAAGATATTAAACCTCTGATTTCCAATTTTTCTGATTTGTCAAATTTTTAAATTAGTGCTTTGATTACATCTTGTCTTTTCATTTGATATGGATTACTACCACAATAATAACTTCACAACAACTCAACAAGTGAAAAAATGTCCAATGATATATTCAATTTCATTCAGAATATTCTTCATCTCATTATATTAAGAAGTAAATTCTTCAATTCCTCATTTGATTCGAGGATCGAGGATCCTGTCGTGACTTTGGAAAAACGTGTGAATGTTGCTACACTAGTGAAGAACTTAACTTTGTTTTGCACCAATCTGATGTCTAGCTTCACTTGTAGCATTTCCTTATAAAACTCACACTAATCTACTGACATCGTGAGAACGAGCCAATGAGGACGAATCCAATAGCATCTGTCTTAAAGGAATTACAGTTTATGTGCTTTATGGAGTTTAATAGGAATTTCGTTACTCTGCTGTTCTGGTTCCGTGAGATTTCGTTATTCTACGGCTGATAAATCAAACTTTATTCAGACAACTCAGTGTAATTGGCCGATAAATTCTATGTGTATTTCTAGAATAAATTTTTATATGATAAGTGGGGAAGCATATATACCAGGCATAATTTATGGATTGTTTCGAAATCCCTTGAATAAATTCTAATAACTAGGCTGAACCTTGAAAAAAAGTTTTGTTTAGTCGTTTCTAGCCGCCAATAAACAGGGTGAAGTAGCCTACTGTATTTAAGTTGGCAGGGACACCAGTGGATCCAACAGAAGTAGGCAGTAAAACAGCGACATGAAGTAGGCTCTCTGAAACAGGTCTATTAATGTCCTCCGAATATGTGTCCTAAAAATGTCCTAAATTGTATCCTATTATGTATACTATACTCTGTGCTCAAGACGGAACGCTAAACTCTATGATATCTCTCTATCCTCTGTAAAAAGAAATTCTTAGCCTATGGCTTTTAATAGTGGGGAGACCCTAACGGGTAGTTTCACCTCGCCAATGTGTACATGGTCAGAACCGGTCACCCATCCAAGTACAGTCCACAGTGTTCGTGACTTAACATCACGTTCACCGATAGATCACCCTCACCGAGAGACCAATTGCCAGTAAGTACTCTATCCTCTGTGAATCACAATTATTTTTCCATCTCATGAATCTAGCAACTTGACCATCAATTATTCTAGGTTCTGTAAGCTTCACTTGTCTGCATAAGTATGACAAGAGACAACATTGAAATGGAAAGGTTACCAGTGGAAGGATTTAGAACTGAAAGGAAATGTCACAGCGAAGGCTAATGCCGGCTGCTAACTGGTAATTGATTGTATAGTCTGTCCATGAAAAGAAGACATTCTGGCAAGATGGTGAAATGACTCTAGCTCGGTCAATATTGATTCAAAAGTTATTAATTTGGTCTCAACTTGTAGATCACAATGTTTCCTACAATTTGAGACCAAATTAAAAAACTTTGAACCGATATTGACCTAGCCGGAGTCGTTTTCCCATCTTGCAAGAATGCCTTCTTCGCTTGGACAGACTATATCCAGCGATTGAAGAGCAAGTGGATGGTAGAACAGGAAAGGCGACTATTACAATTATTATGAAAAAGTGGTCCGACTTGGCCGTGCCAATTGGCTATGTATGAAAATATTATATCGTATCATTAATGCGCTAATATGATGCAATAAGTGTAGGACTCATGAACACTGTGTAATATGGAATATGTCATTTGTGAATTATTAGACGATATGATGAAATTTTAAATCTCGAATTAGGTGAATATTATGTCGCGTGAAGTATCTAATGGCTGGCTTGAATTTTTGTTGCTGTAAAATTATCCTTAGAAAGTGTATGGTGATTGTAGGACTTGAAGTACCATGGAGTTTCTGAATCATTAGTAGGCCTATTGTAGATGATAGATAAATGAGTTCATTTCATGCTGTATATCACATACTATGCTGTAATACACGGTTCAGATCACGTGCATATTCAGGCACGACTATGTCGTTCAATGAATTTCATTGTTCTGTTTTTTCGATACTAATAATGATGGAAACCATCCTTGGTAGAAATTTGATAACACTTTTTGAGTAGTTGTGCAGGTGATATTGTGGTAGTGAACCATGAGAAGACAAGATATTGTTAAACAACTGATGCATTTAAAAATCGAGATACCTGTTTCGGTTACTACACCATTTTCAATCTTTGGTAAACTATGACGTTTGTATGAACCGCTAATCGGGGAGGAGCTTGTCTAGTCTAGACCAATGGTAGACGTTCTTAGTCATTGGTTCAACCGTTGTACTTTTTGAGATTGCGTTATTCAACGAGGACTTGAACTGATAGATTTTGAAGCTTTTCTTTAGACTATTTTGGTTTATGTGTTCTTTTTTAACCATTGGATGATGACAACATTACTATTAACAGCATATTTCTTGTTTTCAGGTAAGCCTGAGCTGCGTGTGTTTGATTGACAAATTTGACTCCTTCATTTATAAGAAAGGCGAAAGGTATCAATTTAATAATATCCTCAATAATCAAGATAATCATGTATTAGTGACGTAGCCCAAAAATGTGTAGACTTCAAATAATGACATTGGCTTATGAATTAATGTATAAAGTAGCTTCCAAATAACTTATTGAGACAGTATCAATCTGTTGGATTGCAATTCTGTATATTTTGTGTAATAATTTTCTTCTGACATTCGTTTCCAAATAAATATTTCCAGACTCATCAGTACAGCTTGAATTTAATTCAACTCAATTCCGCTTTCGTGATAAGAATCAGTTTAAGTTTTCTTTAATTGAGCCTTTTAAATTCCTTGTGTCTCAAATTTAATAATCTTTATAATGAAGCATCTAACATTCTCTATGCTTTCCGTGTGCTTCATGTAATTATTTTGGTGAAATTTTACACCTAAGACACATCCTTTGAGTTAATTAGTTACAGAACCCTGGCCGTCAAAACCATCACTTGAGATTGTAACCAAGATTAATTGGATGATATTTTTTTCATGCTCGTTTTTCATGTTTGTTCAGCTTGAGGTACAGATCTTGTAATAAGTTAATCATCTTTACAATGCAGTATAATATGTCATTCTGTCTAGAAGATTCTAAAAGACTCCTTGACAAAAGACTTGAAACATCCTTTATTTTTTAAGATATCCATCCTCTTCTCTGATTCAGTTAAGAGTAGTTTTTTACTACAAAGTAATTTTCTTAATAGATTTATTAAATTTTTACTATTAATCATAAATATCTATTTCGCATTCATTTTGGTAACTTGAATTCAATTTTGTCTTCTCTCAACTTGAATTCAATTTGTAATCCATTCTATTTATTGTTTGTAACTTATTTATTCCTCGTCCTTCAAGGAAAAATAAAGGCTTCAATTCAATTCAGGATGATGAATCAAGTATCCATGTCGAAGATCTTGCGGTATTCACATCACTGACAATATTATTTGAGTATCTCTGACAGGAGCTTGTCATGGGAATGCACATCTGAGATTGAACGTTTACTACTTATCTCATCTCATCAATGCATTAAATTATTTCGATTAAGGATTATTATCGCAAATTCAGAGAATTTGTAATTTAAGAATCTTCTATTCAATTATTTCACTTACTCATTTGCTAAACTAGTTTTTTTAATAACATTTACGGATGTCCTAAATTTTAGCAGGAGTTCGTTTAACATCCAATAATGTACATGCTAATGCTTTCTGATGTGAGTGCCCTGCTAATCGTGCGTAAGGGTATTATCAGCGTCTTTGATGCTGCAGACGAAGACCTCTGAAAGGATTATGATGAGAAGAAGAGCGTCTGCCGTCTGCTGATAATCGCAGGTCGAAATAATGAGAGAGATAGAGTGAGTGAGGGAGAGATGCTCATGCAAGTCTGCTAGCCATTATCATTGCGCAACATTCGGCATCTAATTGCGCCAATGCATTTTTTATCATCTACCATTACTAGCAAAACATGAGAAAGTGATAGCCTACCACCTTGTTCTAAACGTATGGATCACCATGGGTCGTACCACTGGCGGCTCGTGCCCTCGAAACAGGTGAAGTGCCCCTCTACTGTACAGCACTTCACTTGTTTCGTGGGCACGAGCCGCCAGTGCCATGGGCACCATCCCTCCACTCTCCGCTCATATCCTTTCTTTTCTTATCTCATTTTCCTCTCTTCTTCAGTTCTTCTCCTTCTTTCTCCATCCTATTATTTTGTCTCTCTCGCCTTATCTGTTCGTCATCTCCATCGTGTATGAGATTCTCATGGGTCAAGGTAGCAACGGAGTCTTGCAGTGGTCTTGTAGGGCGCTTCGATGTGGATTTGTCTCCGATCTAATGTTTCTGATCACTAAAGTAGATCATCAAAAATTTTCGGGAAGAGCATTGATTATGTAACGACTGGGCCGAGAGATACTATTTTTGAATTAACTTAATTTTCCTGTAACTTAATGTAACGAAATCCTGATCGGTTGGGAGCTTGATTGTGGATCCGTTCATCCAAATGCCTAGATTATTATATATTATTTTCAACACCTATTTCAGCAACTAATACTACGAGCAAGGAACTTTCAATAAAAATTATAGTTTGTGATGGTTACTATTCAGCAGGTTTATTGATCTCTATTTTTAATTACAATTTGGATTTATCAAATATCAGGTCAACCCACAAATCCTGAGAAAGAAGATCAAATCAATTTGAACAGTTATTCTTTAAAACAAATTTAAACCTTCAATTTACTTTTGAAAAACATTGCTAACTTGCTACTTATTTAGTGTTAAGGCCTTGGTCAAAGTTCTACTAATTAAATTAAAATTTGAGCTAGAAAACTACAACAAAAGTTTGGCACTCATCATAATAATTTTTGAATCACAAAATACACAAACACTTTCATACTCTACTCAAACTGAAACTTCACATACCGTACTAAATATTAACTTGACATAAACTTTCAGACTTTATCTACTATTTTAAAACAAAAACAACTGGTCGCAAAACTTACTTTTGTCCCCTCTAGATGGACAACAACCCATCTAGAGGGCCGAGGCCTAATCACACAATTACATTTTCGATGTTTACAGCTCCGTGTTTCAAATCGAACTCTTCAATTAGCACTGGAAATCATTCCCCCTCCAACCACTCTAAGCGTGGAGTCAGGACTAATTCCCAGCGAAAATTCCAAGGGTCATTCTCCCATTGGTACACTTCCAAATAAGGTAGCATTTTTGTTTACAAAATTAAAACCAGTACTTGGGAATGCACCAACAACAATAATTTTGACAACTAAGCTTCAGCAAGTTAGCAATTCTCTATACAACGTTACCAATTCTAATCAAAACCAAAGTTCATGTAAAACGTTTGCTTAAATCTAAAAATTCATCAACCTGAAAAATAATTTATTACATGCACACAAAAATAAAACTTCAATAATACAACAACTTAATTTTCACCATATTACAATTATATGTGTCTTGATTGATTCAAAATTTCGTTCTCTATTGTTTTAACTTGAAGTATAGACTAATTGAATTGCAAAGAGAACAAGTTCATATTGAACGATGATAAGATTGTTTCAACTTACTTTTACAGGTACTAAGATCTCAATAAAATTTCGTCGTTGGAGGCAAGTTATGATACTGGATACTCAACCCGCTTTTCGCGGAAACTTCAGTAAATTTTCTTAAAGGCTACGCATTTAATGAATGATTTCAGTATCCAAATACAAAAGCCTAAAACGATATTTCTATTATTTTTCATCTAACATTAGCTCTCAAGTACTAAATAATTTTGTTATTAAAAGAATGTAGTTGTGCAGTCTTATCATCTGAATTTAACAACACAGATATAATATTATTGGTGTATATTTTTTTCTATTCATGTTTCGGGTTCAAAACTCAAGTCTACTTGATAAAAAAAAATGCGTTTGATTCAATGGAAAAGTCGGCCCACACATTGGCAAGTTGATTTGACAACGTGTGTACAGAATTGATGCATCGCATCAAATTCATCTACTTGATCAGTGATTGGGTATCATAGGCATTACTCACAAGATAATCCTTAATTATGCAAGACTGTTCCAATCCCGTTTTTCGGAGGAGACGATAATCCGTCGGTCCCGACAGCTTAAAAAGTAGTCCTTATCTGTCATCATTATGATCCCTCTCATTACCCACACACTGGCCTTAGAGCCCATGTGGGCATCATCCATAGAAATAAGTTTTTTGTTTAATTTAACTCAAGTATTATCTTCGTGAATGTATTATCTCGAAAGTAAATTCAACCAAGTGCATTGTACACAACGCTTATCCATTCAAATTCCAAAATGCACACTATTTTTACACATAAATAAACGGATAACTAGTCTATAAGTTTGAAAATCTCTTTGAAAATTCACTGTTAACTAGTTTTCTGAAGACGAACATCCCCTTAATAATCATTGATTTTCTTGCACCTGATGTTTAGATGGAAGGTCAATCTTGGACAAGCCTCCGCGACTTTTGCAAGTAGGTTTGTGAGATGAGGAGTGATGGCTGGAGGTGGATGTATAGGGGAAGGGGTAAGGTCGTTGGGTAGCCGCCCCTAGGCAATGGTCACGTGACCAGCTGCAGCACTTGGTCAGTTCTGTGCAATAACCAGTCGAATAAATCGGTCGCCAAGCCACTCCCTGCCTTGCTCGTCATTCTCACGAGACTAATCTGCACGAGACTCAACCACTGTCACGTGACTCTTCTATGATAATCTGATCGGAATTTTATGAGAATAAAGCATTTCATAGTTGTCATAGTTTCCGAAATTAATTTTAAACTTGTAGACGTTCATTGGTAAATACATTTATTAGTGATCCAAATTCAAGTTCATATACTTGCTTGATGAAGAAATTTCATATAATATTTTGCTTTTCTCGCTCAGGGTGCAGGGTGATACCCACATGTGCTCTATTTCAAGCATGTCCGTGGCTCACCATTGATGATGAAATAGAAGTATATCAACTCTTTTAGAAATAATTTATAACAGTAGCATATATTATCAAAAATATAATGCACACTTTTATTCAACAATTAATTTTAAAGAGTAAATAGCTAATTGGAATTGATTAAACTCAAACTAGAACGAAATGAATTTTTCAAAATTCTTGAGTCCAGTAAGAATTATTAAAAATAATCCAGTATGATATCCAATTCCATTTCATTTAATTTCCATGATTTCTTTATTCATAAAACTGTACAATACATACAATGAAAATGTCACGTTTATGGTTTAAAGTGTAATCACTAACAAATTGTTTGAACTAATAAGTAGCATCCAATCTTCATATAAAAACCCAATAAACCTTTTCAAATTCGAATACTTGAGTCAACTTTGACATCCTTGACTTGTGGGATATGTAGATCAAGGAAACTTTTGTGCACTAGATACCAAAAGCAGTAATCACCCTTCACTCGTGCGATGCTCCGTGATTATATATTACCAAATTCTTCCTAGAAACTTGGGCCACTAGTAAAGCGGTGGTCAGAGACCAGAAATACTAGATTATATTTGTTGAATCTTCTTTCAAGCACGCATGCACGCAAGCTGATTTGGTAGTCTAGATCTAGATTTGCTGTGATATGGGCATGGCTGATTATTGATTCCGAACAGGTAACAGTTTCGGTACCTGCAGTGTGCTTAGTGCTACATGTTTACCAAGTTTAGTGCTACCTACACTAGTATCGTTACCCCAGTACCGTAGTTTTTAAAAGTCAGTCATTAACAGTCTATTCTGCCTAACAACTAACAAGATCCATTTGATAGGCATTTTTAAGAGCATTGCTCAGAGTTGCAAAAGAGGATTGACTTTGAAGATCTTCTTTAGTGTGAAATTCCCGTATTAATTTAGGATAGAACTGAACTGTTCATTAGCCAAGTGCTAGATTGCAGTTAAAATTCATAAAAAAATAAATAAAAAATTTGATAGGCATAGATAGACTTCAGATAGGCATACAGTATTTTCACAAGATGAATGAATATTAAATTATTTGAGTTAATCTTTTGGTTTTCCATTGAATTAACAATAAACTACAAAATAGAATTAATTATACACTGAACCTGCCAGGAATGATCCAAATTACAGGTGAGATGGATGGCTCATAAATATTCTTCGAAAACATTTTTTTCTTGAAAATGGTCCAAGAAATTCCAGAATCCTAATTTAAATTATTATTTAGGTAACAAAGAGAACATTCCATGAATTTCTATTTATCTCTTTATGAAAATTCAAGGAAGAATGTCAGCAGTTCAGAATCAGCCTAATAGACTACAACATCTGAGCATTTCTTGACTGATTCCTTTACTTGACTATTATCTGAACCACATCTGATAGTGTACACACACTAATTCAATTTAGCAATGAAAAGAACCTGCCTGGATCATACAAACTGCACGGATACAGTATGCATGAAACCAATAGAATCTTTAAAAGCAGAGGTCATATCTTCGACTATTTCTTTCCTGTGAATGAGTGAGTAAGAGAGAGTACGGAGGAGAGTGAGAGAGTAGATAAATAATAGACAAAAGCGGTGGCCAGCACTGTCCCAGACCCGCTTTGATTATGAACAAAGACTCTTCTCCTTTCGCTCCCAATCCGCCAAGGAAACTTCCTTAATTAGTTGAAGAATGAGGACCCATAGAGGCCATGGGCATGCACTATCGAATTAATAGTGGGTGCTTGCAGCTGATTAGCATAATATTTTAGGACATCGCGCCCATTAATATGAACAATAATCTAGATATCCTATTATATTAAGCGAGTAATTTCTGTATGTACGTATGTTTATATGTATGTTTGTATGTGGAACCACGGATCTAAAAAACGGCTCTAACGATTTTCTTGAAATTGGATATCTATATCTATAAAAGCGAAATGGCACTGACTGACTGACTGATTCATTCATTCATCACCGGAACTAAGAATCCACTGAACCAAATGCGTTCAAATTTGGCAAGCATGTTCAGTTGAACGTTTAGACGCGCGCTAAGAACGGATTTTGGAAACTTTCCAAGGATACGCAAAATATTTAAGTTTTTCTATAGTTTTTCAGCGTTTTCTCATTTTTTTCGAGAACCAATAGGTAGGAAATGTTAATATTTCGTAGACAGGATCAGATAAGGTCTACAAATGTTGTGTTAAAATATTTTCGAATTCCGTTCAAGATTACGCCACTTATCATTATTTTTTAAATTGTAGATGTATTGCGGGTTGCATATCTTCCGCCTCCATACGACCAATTCTTACTGTACATTCAAAGGTTCAGCGAGATTATAGCTAAAATAATTCGGAAGATATTGAATCAAGTTTCAAACTATGTCCGATATACTTCCCAAGGTTACGCTCAATATTAGCGTTTTACTATTTTTCGGAATTTTCGGAGCTTTTCTTAGATTTTTCGAGAATAAATAGGTAGAATATGTTGAAATTTGATAAACAGTTCCAGATTAGGTCTAGAAATGTGTTCAATGAATTTTGAATCCCTTCTGAGCCTGTTTGTCTCAGCTCACACTGACAGAGGTTATGCAGGCGAGCGAAGCGAGCCTGTTTGACTCACTGACACTGCTGATACTGTCGGGGGTCCAGGGGGCGCAGCCCCCTTGCTAGGCGGAGAAGGCGAGCGAAGCGAGCCTGCCGGCTAGTGTAATATAACCGTGATGGAAAAATTAGATTGCACCAGGTCTCATGTCCGGGAAAACTCTCTGGCAGGAATAATTAAAGAATAAAATATTCCTTATTCAGGCATAATCCCAAGTACTGCGTATAATGGCTGTTATCGTTAGCTGACCAACGCTATCCAGCTGGAGTGAATGGAGTTACATTCAAGTCTATAACACATGTTAATGACTGTCAAAAAATTGTGAGAGGTGATCATATCAATTTTGAATTTTTTTTTTGACAAGGATGTTCCTTAATTTTTTACAATAACATATTTATGTAAGTCAACAGTTCGGCCGCAGCTTCAGAGCGAAGCTCGGTACCAGATATTCTTAATATTAACTGTACCATAATCTAATATTTGAACGGATGTAAGTATAAATACTTAGTAATACCTTCTATTAATACGTCTACAGCTGACGCTAGAAAGTTTGGCGGTTTCGTTTGTCTGGTATGTGATGTAACCTTATAACAGCTGATGTAAAACAACTACTGTATTATGTCAAAAAATCATCTGTAAAAGCATAGCTGAATGATAACTCACTCTAATTGACAACATCAGCTGTTGGATCGCACAAATAGCAGACGAAACCGCCTAACTTTTTGGCGTTAGCTATACTCAATTGTAATTTTACACCCAACAATACCAACAGAATGAGATAAATTCTAGAGACATTTTTTATAGAAAGGCGTACAAAACTCTCAAGCTGAAAGCATACCTTTAGTTAGCAATCAATTGCCAAAATTCAAACCGAAAGATGTGTGAACGACAGATGCAAATGTTTATTACGATTATTATCACCAATTTGTCTGCCAACGAATACAGTGCGAGCTATTAGCGCGCAACCTTTCCTCCAAGACCTAAATACTTGGAGAAAAAAGCGGATAGTCGCATATTATATTGGTGAGAAGCGCGTGAATGTGTGTCGAAATGTTGAGAAGAAAGCAGAATGGTTGATTCAAACGTGTATTTTAATTTAAAGTGAGAGGAGATTTTGATGATGATGACGATGATCATTTACCTAGTGATGAAGAAGAAGAAGGAAAAAAGAAGAAGATGATGATGATGTAGGTGATGTAATAATATTGGCGTGCCCCTGCACTCCCATAATCGCAGATTCTCACGGTTTTAAACTGAAAATCTTCTTAACACGTGTGATGAATGATCTCTTTCGATGGTGCAAAAAGCGAAATAGAAATGGATGGTTCAGATTAGAAGCATGCTTGAATTTCGTGCTGATTTAATAGATTACTTGCCTATCTAGAACACGCCACATTGCTGGGTTAAGAGTAGTACTTTGATGTCGTTAACATTACAGAGACCTTATAATCATACAATCTCTATATTCAAAATCATTATGTATTGATTAAAAATGCTCTCAGGTTATGAATTACAAAGGTTCATGGACATTTGTGTGTTCTCACATAACTATGATTTCTTCCACTTTGTAATCTGTATAGTAGAGTATTGTTATAGGCTGCGCCCGGTTGCCAATGAAGTTTGAAAATAAAATTTTCTATTGTGGATGATGCCTACAGAGCATAGGTGATTCATTTGGTTCGAGAGTGATTGATGACGTGTAAAACGTCCATGCCTATCGAGATTCGAACACGCAATGAAACAGCTAACCTAAAATTTGTTCTTTTGTCCTATGAAAATTGCAAGGAGGTAACCTCCATGGAAGATGTAGTTGACATGTTGGTAGATCTCTAACCTCAAATTATAATGCTTGAAGCTGGATAATATGGAGAACGCTAATATTTAGCTGACCTGTTTGAGAAGAAACAATTTGAGACGCATAAAATTATTTTTCTACTAAAAGAAAAATGGCGTCTGAGCAACCGGGTAATGGCTTTTTTTTAGTTTTGATTTATTTGATTTGACTTCAGTCTTGGCAACTTAATTAAGTCACGTGATTTACTTGTTTAATATTTTCATTGAGTACTTCGTAATTAAAAATCAGCTCGAATTGAAATGCATGAATGAATGAACAAATCACGTAAATGATATTGAATGTGGAATGAAAGGAAAGTATTCAGAGGATATGAGTGGAAAGTATAATCCTAGCATTTTGGCAATGATGGTGGTCAGAAGAGTATAACGGTTTTGTGTGTGTACGCTTTCATTAATTCGTTAATGAAAATCAAAGAAATAAAACGCAGCGACTAGGCCTCAGAAGGAAAACTGAAAAATACGTTAACAGAGAAATACTATAGTAGCCTACAGAAGATAAACAAAACCAAGAGTAAGGTGATGCTAGGTGGGTGAGGGATAATTTATTTTATGGTGATGATGATTCTGTACTGGTAATGAATATTATGTTGAAGAGGAGGGTGGGAAAAGAATTGCTAAACAAGGAATTTATAAAAAAAGAAGAATCTTGAAGAAGAAAATGGAAAAATTAGGAAGGAATTGGTTGAAAATAGAAAAATGAAGGATAAGGGAGAATATAAAGATCAGATGACGTTAATTGTGAAGAAGAGTGTACAAAAGCAATAAGAGGAAGAGATTAGATTAGATTAGATTACTTTATTCAAATAGATAACAAAATTCGGCTTAGATTCTACATTGTAATATAATATATGAGTAAGACAAAATTATCCTGTAAATTTCACAAAATAGAAACTTCTAGTAAAAATACAATAAAACGGTGAAGTAATGAATGCAAAATTTATACAAAATTTTAATTCGAGGTTCTGCAAAATGAATAAGGAGTGTAAGTTATCTAAGTGAAAAGGCGAAGTTTAGACATATATATGTCCATTCTTGGGAAAGGATAATAAGGATATCCTTTCCATTAACACTTGGCCTTGAATTGAAAATTTATAACGAGCTATATAATTATAACGATTTATAACGAGAGTGAGAGAGAGAGAGAGAGAGAGTGCAATAAGAAGGATGGTTGGAGAAACATTTTTAAGCTAGGGAGAAAGGGAGTGTTCTATAGTTTGAATTTTAAGAAACAAAGCTTTTTTTCCAATGAGTACATATCAATGTTGAAATTAACTGATTAAGCAGATACAATATGTAATAGACCTACGGCATTGATTTACAATAATATCTGAATATTTTTATTTTCCTAAAATTTGTACTTTAAAAAGCATATCATGACGAATTTATCTTAATTAAAGGTTCAGCCAAGGTACTGAAAGAACTTGAAACAAGGAGCTAGTAGGAGCTCTTAGTAGGATATTATATAATATTTTATTGCTTTCAAAAATATAGAATTGAATAATAATAACAATTTCCTTCATTTCATCTTTATATACTCTAGAGCATTCATTCAAGCTGAAAAATTGAACTATTAGAACCAATTGAATCAGCAACAAAAATGTAAAAATATGTGTCTCTCAGATAGCAAGGATAAATCAGTGACAACACCGATCACTTTGCGGCTTGCAAGGGGTGGGACAATTCTCATTAGTCATGAACGGGCGCGCTTATTAAGAATATACTATATGAACATGAGAAATGATAGATGATGATATTGCCAGTTTGTATGTGAATCACCTGACTTGTCTCAATGCTCTTTCTCTCCCGTATATAAAATCTAGGTAAACGACCCCATTTTCATGAATGACAACTAAACCGGGGTGTGAAAAGTTTCTCAATATTCATGAATGAACTCGTCCATCAATTACAATCTTCGTGCTAACTGAAAGCATGTGAGTGAATCACACTTTTCAGACGCCAGCGAAATATTGAGAAACTCAATGAACAACAAATACGGTAAATTGGAACAACGTTGTCACGACCTTCATTAACAATTTGCACTCAACTACGTCACGAATACGAAAGTTTCATTCTTTCGTTTTGAAAACCCACCGTCTGGATCTCATCAACAATTCGAAATGTTATACTCATGGTACAGATGAGTTTTAAATACTCATAGATTTTCACCATTGTTCTGTAGAGTTCCCTGAGTCCAAGGTTTTTGGTACTTATGCCTCCATGGTATGGTACCTCGGATTACCGAATGTTCTGATTACACATAAAAGCTAATATTGTAAACGAAGTTTTAACAGTTTTTATGTCATCTATGATAAATTCAAATTTTTGGCTACTTAAAAACTATTTATAAATCGAATAATCATTTGTAATTGGAATAGAATTAGAAATGCTTAGGATATACAGGGTGTTTCAGGAGGAATGTGCAATACTTCTCAGGCTGATTCCTTACACCTAGTAGACAAAAAAGTTCCTTGGGACCAACCCCCAAAAACGCATTGTTACCTAGATAACAATGGCGGAAAAATAAGATTTTTCAAAATATATTAATTTTTCTAATTTTTTAGAGGCTTTACTGAGGTTCTAAAATAATCAATTCCTATGTAAAATTAGCTGAGGAATTCAATGAAACCAGTTCCAGGTTTGTAACATCAACGGTTATTGAGATAATTTGAAAAATATGCTAGAAAACGCCATTTTTTTAACAATAAGGATTATAAATGGATAAGGAATAATAAATTTGTATTTTTTATTAATGGAAGTTGAAGAGAATCGGATTCTAAAGGAAAAGTTAAATGGCGGCGATTGTGTAAATCTAACCCAAATCTCAGAAATAGCGATCAAAAATCACAAAATTGACAAAACATAGCACAAGTGATAAATTTCCGATTTTTGATCGCTATTTCTGAGATTTGGGTAAGATTTACACAAACGCCGCCATTTAACTTTCCTTTAGAATCCGACTCTCTTCAACTTCCATCAATAAAAAATACAAATTTATTATTCCTTATCCAGTTATAACCCTTATTGTTGAAAAATGGCGTTTTCTAGCATATTTTTCAAATTATCTCAATAACCGTTGAAGTTACAAACTTGAAACTGGTTTCATTGAATTCCTCAGCTAATTTTACATAGGAATTTATTATTTTAGAACCTCAGAAAGGCCTCTAAAAAATTAGAAAAATTAATATATTTTGAAAAATCTCAATTTTCCGCCATTGTTATCTAGGTAACAAAGCGTTTTTGGGGGTTGGTCCCATGGAACTTTTTTGTCTACTAGGTGTAAGGAATCAGCCTGAGAAGTATTGCACATTCCTCCTGAAACACCCTGTATAAAAATAATGGTTTTATATCATTTTGTGAATAAAATCAAAGCACAAATTTTCTGAATTCAGGACCAAGTTATTCAGATAATATAATTGGTTAATCACATCATACAAGTGAAATTTGGATAATAAATTGGTTTAGCAATAGATTTAGAGCATAAAGGAAGCAATGCTCATTTCTTGTGAGAGTATATGGGCCCGGAAAGATTGGGAATCACTGGTTCTAATTCTATCCTTGAAGCTCACAAAAAATAACAAGCCTATATGAATAAACGCTAAAAAAGTAATAGACTGATATAGTCTTGCCAATTGTTACTAAATATAGTTGTTATTTAAAGTTATTATTATATTCATACGAGAAGAACGCTAGACGTGGTTAGTGGAGTGTGAAGATTGAGTACAACCAGTAGTCTTCTCTTAATTCATTAACACGAAATAAATTACTGTACTGTACTTGACTTGGAAATATTCAGGTTATGTGCTCGATTCCCTTGAAGTGTGTTGAGTTGAGTGTTAATGAGTTGAATATAGACTGCTGTCAGTGTAGAAGAACGTTATCCAATAAGTTTCTAAGATTTTATCTGAAAAGTAATTTTGTGATAAAATAATGCTCACCCAATGCAAATGACACTTGGTTCTTTTCATCTACCACTGAGTAAAAATTGTAACATTAACGACTAAAACTAACACAATAGATTTATCTATTGTAGGAGATTAAAATACTCTTTGATAACAAATAGTGAGAAATTTGTTACTATGTGGTCATTTGTTCTATTATACTTTATCGCTTTAACTAATTGGAATTTTCTCAACAAAATTTATTTATTCTTGATTTTTCTTACAGAGAGAAGGAGCATGCCGATCGCTGAGTTCACAACAGGTGGGACCTGGGTCGATGCCAGATTTTCAGCCGGTAGATCCCTATAGACTTCTAGAAGATGACCTCAAGGACATATACAGAGACATTCGCCAGGTAAGAATATCATAAATTTCATAAAATAATTTTACATTTTACCCTTCATTCACAATTTCAACCATTAGTTTTTAATTATTTTATGTGATTTATCGTCCTTTTAATCTCCTTTAAATTCTATTATTCATTCATTTATTATTTTGTTGGCTGGAGTCTTCATAATTCTACCAATTATTCTTATCTTTCTCGATTTAATGTTATTTGATGTCGGGAATATTAATTTTATAATTCCACCGACTATTCTAAATTATTATTGTCTGTTATTTCTTGAAAGAAATCTTTATGATTTTACCGATTAGTCTTGCGTTTGGTCTCATTATAGTTTGCATGCCGAGCATGCCGAACAGCCGAGCATGTCTGGTGTTCTCAACATTCTTGCTGATAATAATTATTCGGTTTCATAATTCTAAGTTATTCTAAGTCCAGTTTAAGTGAAAGAGCTTCAATGGGATAAAACAGTTGGGTGTAATTCATTAATGAAAGCTAATGATGTATTGTATTCCAAGCATGGAAACTTACTTAATTATTATTTTATGGGGAGAGGGAATTAATTTTATGATTCAATTACATTTTGAAACTCTTAATTCAGCTGAGGCATTCAATATTATAATATTTTGTTATCTCAGTTGGAAAGGACGATCACCACTCTCTTTTACACTCTGTAATTCCTGTTCATTTCTAGATAGGACTGCCATTTTTGGCAAACTTGGAATGTTCTTAACTACTGTATTTCATGTCATTAAGATTCTGATCTCCTTACTAATTTGAGCTTTCCTAGCTTGTATCGCCGTATACATAATTGATAAAAAGTAGATAATTATAATGAAATGAAACTTATTGATATACGAATCTTCCAATCTATTAAAGTATGTGATTTAAAATTATAGGAATTTACTATGTCCCACTGAGTTTGTGAATAAAATTTGTAATTTACTTTATTAAAGATAATCATTGAAAAAATGAATAAACATATTAATCGACCAACCGTTTAATATATTTAATGATGTTTACTTTCCAATCAGAATTCTTGATTATACATATTTCAACTCTCGATTCAAGCTTGAATAAGCTCAGATATTAATCCGTATAAACAAGATATGTATATATATTTCTATGCCAGTGTCAGACGCAAGTGCATTGAGACAATTAAGAATAATTGCAAGTCAATTCAGACAAGTGGAGTGTCGAATGCAATACCAGACTACCACAACAATAATATTCACATTTTGCAAGTCATTCAATAAAGCGTGACTAGGTTAGCCACCTCATGACTAGTGTTTTGACAGCCGACCATGCTTCGTCACTCAAACCTCTCTTCACATGACACAACTGACACATATTCATGTGCTCGCATTTACCAATCGCATTATTAGCCTCTTATTCATTACTCTATTTTTCTTTGACATATGTGGACTAATCTTTTGATTTGAATTTACTTGTATCGTACAGTGAATGCAGAACGGTTATTGTAGTATAGTCAACTGAACTACTTATAGCCTTCATAAAATAATACTAGAGCATAGCCTTTCATAGAGGAAGGATATAAGATATTTACTACCCTTCCTCTATGATAATGCCTAATACATGACAGCCCAAATTACAGCTCAAAAACAAACAATCTACAAGTGCTTAGTTTCAAAGTATTTTATTTCAAACGTATTATTTGAGTTTTTTTCCTTTGGAGTGGCACGTTGATGTAGTCGATAACGCACCGTTCCAATATCCAGATACCAGAGGTTCAAGGTTAGATTCTAGCTGACGAAACGTATTTCAACCATATCACGGATACGGCCTTTCGGAGGAGATGATAAGCCGTCGGTCCTAAACAGAGAGAATAGAACTAAATATTATGTGTTTTATTACATATAATTTAATTAATTAAATAATGAGTCTTGTTCTATTCTCTTTGGTCCCGACAACCCAGGGAATGGTCATCTTTCATCATCATCCCTCTCATTAGTTATAAACAAGCCTAGGAGCTCATGTGGGCTTCTTTCTCAGAAAAAAAGGAACAGTAAATCTCCTACAGGCTCATATACTCGTAGATATGTAATGTGAACTTAGCTAAAAGCCTCCATAAGCTACCATTGCCATTTTGAATAGCTATCCGGAAATTAATTTCAAACAAAACGAATTCAGTCCTCGTTGATTAATAGTTAGTTATTTGATGTGGAAAATAGTTTCTGATAGAGAATTTCAACCATCAGCTCAAGACGCAGCAGAACCTCTTTTGCATAACTTATTATGTATAGGAATAAGCATTATTCGTCCTATAGTCCTGTACGTCTACAAATAGTGGTTATATGTTTATTCATTTCCATTTTCTCACAAGGAGTATATTCATGTATATGCCACATTAATTAGTTTCATACAGGAATAAAATGTACATGTTATGTTCTTGTGGATTGTCAGATAGAGGAACCGCTTTTTAAATCCACCGCAACCAATTATGTATGCAATTTCCGTATCAAACATCTATTCCGTATCGGATTATAATTGGAAATCTATTTGATACACAAATAAAACATTTAAAACTTTTTGGTGGATACAGGTATTCTTGTATTGTGGAGTATGGATATAGTAAACAAAGTTACCGTCTTCTTTGTAGGCCCACGTATGGGTTCATCTCAACCTGTTAACCTTTCGTCTTCTGTACTCCTCCCTCTCTTTATTTATTTTTTCTTTTTCCTCTTCATCTCATTTCCCTTCTACGTCGACAATGCTATCAAGAAGTTGTCTTCTCGCATACAATCATAGAAACCACCAGTTAGCGTTCTATGCTTGCAATAGGTTTTTGGTTTATTTAACGGCGTAGTTTATCTCAGCTTCAACTTGTTAACATACTCTCATACAAAGGAATTCGCAATAAAACATTATTGTATTTTGAATTGTTGTAATACTAAGCAATTAAATGTGGATTATAATTGAATGATACCCATAAGGTAAAGGTAGCCAGTGAGAGAGTCTGCAATTATTAAGAAACCTTGAATGCAGTAAATTGGCTGGAATTATCTCGAAACCATAAATTAAATGGATTTTTTCAATGTACGCAATAACAATATATTTGATGATCTTAGGAGCTATGTTATTGGAGAGTAATTGGAATGAATTCGATAATATTATCCGAGTACATACTAGGAGTATACATTTAGGAGCATTAAAATATAGGAGCGTATAGGAGTTGAAAATAATATTCCTCTGGCTTTAAGTGCTGAAGAGACCCTACATTTTCTCGCTTTGGCTTCTACGGGTAGTTCCTCTTTCCGTTGCTCAAAGTTATAATTGATACGATTGGTTACGATCCATCATGCCCAGGAGATGAGTAAATTTAAAACTTTCTATCAAAATTCATTATTTTGTAAAACATTTTGGTTTTCTTTTAAATTATTGGTGAATCATTGAAAGATTCTGTAAGCAATCTTTTCATTTATTTCGATATTTTTCACTATTTTCTATATTTCTACCCCATGAAGTAGATAATACTCCACTCCACTCATTCTGTGATGAATAATTTCGTCAGAGATTTGTTCTTCAGGAAACCTGAGTGGGATAATTCATCAATTTTTATTCAAATCATTGATTCTTCATTTCCGAATGAAATTTACGAAATATACAATTTGATTGGAGACAGTTATCGATTAATTATTAACCTTATTGAAAAGAATGAAAACTGTTTTAATGTAGAGGGATGAAGGACGAAGAAGCTAAGTCTAATGACAAGGGATAGTGGGTTAGGAACGAGAACGCAATTTAAGCCAGCCAGTTCACAAGATGTCAGTTTTTATCCCTTCTCCATTTTGATAATATCTGTTTGTGAAACCTATTGCAAACTCTTGATACAATAAAAAACGTTTCTACTCCATAACTCGCAAACTCCAATAATTCACATAATTTTTCTCTCGCACTTTCAAGGTGCATTGAAGATGCACAGTTGTAATAAATTGAGAATTAGTGTCACTAAATCTCATCAGTAAGAACAGAAAAAAGTTGAAGAAGAATGATAATAATAATAATAATGAAGTGAGGAAAAAAAAGGCAAAAAGAAGCGGGTTTGTGCAAGTAAGTTGGCCAAGGCCTTGTGCGTTGAGAAATGCCGTCCGTCCACCAGTGGTGGCTAATGGACCGGTTGGCTTCGTGTATACTGGGGACCCGAATCGGGCTGTACCGTCTGTCTCCCTTCCATCCACTTAACTGCATTCCCACTATCAGGAATACTGGGTATTGAATACAAAACACTTGTATTGATCTCTGGTAACATCTGATATCAATTGTGATGGGCACAGTTGCATTTTTAGAGATATTGAGATGTTGGTATTTTAGATCTTTACAAGATGAATCTTTATGTTGAACTTAAAATTATCGCAAATAATTTACTCGCTTCGTCACGTTAGCAGCAATTAAAATTTTTTTATCACTGTTCAATTTCTTCTAAACAAGGTATAAAAGCCAATTGAGTTTTATATAAATTCAGGTCCGTCCATTTTAGAGTCTACAACCTTTCGAAAACTGCATAAATGTCTCAGTTACACCTGAACGAATTTCGGTAACGATGTGAATGTTGCATTAAAATTAAATTAGTGATTCGCATTCGCTAACGAAATTCGCTCGGGTATAACCGTGGCAAGACAAGAGCAGCTAGCTGCAGACCTCCTGTGACTGTGAACTTGCGTTGAGAGCCAGTCTGTGCCAATACTCACGTTTTTTGTTGCTGTGGTGCCTGCCTGCCTTTCACCTGAGCGTTGACTTTCAGACATTGAATCAAGCCGCACGTCTCGTTCATGCTTGCCAGTTTTTTTCAAGCAAATGCAAATTGAAATAGTCTTCAGCTGCTGACTGTCCATTAGATTGGTTGTGTAATATTGTTGTTGTAGTTGTTGATTTATTTTGAGTGTATGAGGTGGGAGATTTCGGCTGAAATCATCGTGGTGGGCTTTATGATTCAGAATCATAATTTTCTGTATAAATCCATCTCATTCTCTTATTCTTCTGAATGATATTTGAGCTTTGGCAAACTTATCCATTCATTGAGAACGAATCCTTTGCTTTTATTGTTTGATAGAGGAATTGTGAACAAAGAATATGCACATCGTTGATAAAGCTAGATTCTCAAGCGAGGAATATTTTCAAATTCAAGGTTATCTCTGTGTAAAAATATTCCAAATTTTGTTGGCTGGTGCAACAACAGACTGCAAAACGAGGTGATCTACTGCCTTCATATTCAAACAACGTTCGATGCTTATCCTGCTCGATGCTCTCCAAGCAAAGAAGACATTCTGGCGAGATGGGAAAATGACTTCAGCTCAGTCAATATTGGTACAAAATGATAAATTTGGCCTCAAATTGTATAAAACATACTGTCCTATAGTTTGAAACCAAATTTATAACTTTTGAACTAATATTGACCGAGTTGGAGTCATTTTCCCATCTTGCCGGAATGTCTTCTTTGCTCAGACAGACTATACCTATCGATTGGAGACCGCTTCAAGATAGCATCTCAAAATACGATTTATGTCAAAACGCTTCCTCATCAACAATGTCTGAAGACCATTGTCAAATCACCGTTATTGTAAATGCCAACAGAAAATACAGGATAGGCTATTGATTGGTGATTTATTTATTCAGGAAGCACTGTAATTGATCCTGACCTATGACTGGAAAACGTTTTCCACATTTCTAATAATCTGTTTCATATTAAGGTGGCTTCATTCATAAGCTGAGGTAATGGTCGGCAAAAATGAGAGAAATAAACTGTAGAAAAGTTTGTGATGATGGAGGACTAGGAGAAAAAAATAACAAGAAAAAATTAATGAAATTGATTGAAAAGTAACATGATTATGAGGAGTGAGGAGAGAAGTGAAATATTTTCAATTGATGAGAAATGAGAAGGGAACAAAAAATTAAGATGAGAGGAAACTGATATTGAATATATAGGAATTGAGTGACAGATGATCATATTGTTTATTATGGTCTCTACTATGGCATGTATGATAGCAGGTTTGACTTCTAGTGAGATCGGGCTCCCCATGGACTGTAGTAGCAAAGAGGATCCTAGTATTTATTATTATTATCAGAGACAATGTATTATCTGTGTATAATATACATTGTCTCTGTTATTATCCTGGAGATGATCTATTATTCTATGGTAGTAGGAAACTATTTTGACAGATTTTTGAAGCAGCACTAAATTCATCGAACAACCCACATAATAAGTTGAAAACTTGAACATTTTGTAATTGGAGAACAACTGCTTTATGAAATGTCTTGAACCAAAATGTATTAATTTTAAGCTGAAACTTCATTTTTATGAGCATGTGCTCGAAACAAATAAATATATTTTTGATCACATCGAGAAAAAGTAAAGCATGGAGGAAATGCTGAAAATAGTGAAAGAGATTAGTGAAAAATAACAAAGAAATAATATGGAGAGTGAAGGAGAACGAGGATATATGTAGAAAATGAGAAGAGTATCAACTTATTTTAGATTAATGAATGAAAATAAATAAAATAAAAATGAGAGAATAAATGAATGACTTGTTACGAAATCTTCCTTTTAGTTTTCATAGTAGCCTAGAATTTCTTCCCAAGCCCCAGCAGCCCACGGTATTTCCTCTGAATGGCTGGCACTTTGTAAGGTGGACGCTCATGAATAAATAAAACATATTCTTCGGCTGTTACAAAATTCTTCGACAACCGAAAACTCGTTTTCAGGTGTCCAGAGTTGCGCCACTATAAAGAAGAAGAACAGAAATAATAGTTCTCATTTGATAGAAGGCAGCAGGGGTGAAACAAAAGGTATCTGGTATTCCCATTGGATGAAACCACTCGCCTACCTGTTCGATTGCATCGATTTTTTATGCCGAGTCTCTTCTTTATTGCCCATTATCCAGCTTGCATCTAGTACAAAAGATGTCTAAGATTTACAGATAAAGATACTATATTGTGTATGATACTATATTTATGAGTGTGTGTTTGTCTCTGAATGAATAAATATTGTAAGCATTCACTAACTAGAAATATGGCCGTATTGCTAAAGTTGCTACTTTTGTGATTGGGTTCGATTGCACCTCTAAACCCCTCTTAAGCTTTCGCTCAAGACCCTACTAATTAGTTTTACTACAGAATTCATGTTACCCGATTTGGTTGATGATACAAATATATCAACATTAAACATATAAACATTGAATATTAGATGATTAATAAATTGATTTAATACTGTTGAATTGAGAGTAAAATTGTATCTTATTCTTCATCCAAACATTATGTTTCACTTACATAGACTAATTTTTTTCATTCCATCCGATAGAATATCATGAAATTAAATTTGTATAGCGAGATGACTACAGTATGATGAAGCTAGATTTCTCACGAGTATTTTGGACATAAATCAGCATTAAAAGCATACAGAATCAGCATCCCACAAGTCCCACTCCAAGTTCAAACTTTGTCTGTTACATATTAATGAGGTGTCTAAAATACTTTATTTCACCTACAATATTTATTTTTATGGATGAATAAATGTATTTATTGTATCATGTCATCCCATTATTAATCAACTTGATTTGCTGTATCATTCGAACGGTTAACAGTCGATTACAGCTTATTGAGCCTTTAAACGATTGAAATTGAACATCAACTAATGATTCATAGCATCATTTAACGAATGAATTTCCTAGGGAGCATTTCCTGTTCACCTTGGGGCAGAGCGAGGAGGCACAAGCAAGAGAAAAGTCCAGTCAAAGAAGGCTGGCTGTTAGCTATGATTTTAACAATATCAAGATGCTCCATACCAGCTCCAACCTTGGGCGAGAACGGACAAATCTTTTGTTCGGTTTGTCCTGTGATTTCTTGAACGAATGATTTCGACTGAATGTGAAATGTTGTTTCTACTCTTATTGCGGATGATGCCCACATAAGCATTTTAGCTTGTGCGTGGGTGATGGATAATGAGTGCGAAAGTGATTGATGAGGTGAAGAACAGCCATGCCTACCAGGCAATGCTAGCGGACTGAAGTTTGTGACGCCCCAGCCCACTGCGCAAACCGAACCGGCACTCTATTAGGCTGCCTTTAAAATGTGTTATTATTCATTTATAATACATCAATCTTACAATAATTATCGTTTTTCTCCAACAATACACTCCTTTCTACACATGAGTCAGTTGAAATACTAGTACTGTAGCAATATGGCATTACTAGCTTGAACATTAATTACTTGAACCAATCGTAAGTTTTCAGCTTGATGGCTCCAATTTCACCCAGTCTTAAGTCTAATGATTTACTCTTCAATAAAATGACAAGGATCAACAACATTTCCAGTGCCTATAAAATAGAAAATTGAATACTTTTCCTTATGATATTTTCCATGGGATCTTTGAATGAGGTCCGTGTTGATGCACTCATCAGCTCTTGACTTGTGCATGAGTGAGTGTGAGGATGTGTTCAAAAATGAATACACCAACCAGGGCTTAATTTGTGACGGTAGACGGTACGCCATACCAGTACCTCTTAGTGGGAGGCGGTACCATTGGTTGAATGATGAAGAAATATGGAAAAGTGATAGTAGAAATACACTATTGCAAGCTTTAAAATCACTCTAAAAACAAGTTTTGAGGAGTTGAAATTTTTTCCGGGGGAGAACCCCCCACCACCCTCCGTACCGGAATCTTCAATTTCACAAATTAAGCACTGATACCATCAATTCGGATTATTCTAATTACAAGGGAACTGCGAGAAGAATCAACCCTTTTGTCAATGCCTAGGAAATAAACATGTAACGGTGATTTGATTAGGCATATGGTTCAATGACAAGTTGCCGGTGAGCAGATCAGAGCAGAGCACTAGCACTAGGTCAGTGGCGTTGAAGGACGTGGTTTCGTCACTGCACTGCCTCCTGAATTACCCGTTCAACCACCGCATTTAGAACCAGTATCAGTCACTGTTATAGTTATTAGTGAGCGAGTAACTGGTTGCCGAGATTGGTCCAATGACCCTGGAGAAGACGAAGCTAGCTGGAGCAGTCGTGCTTCTTACTCGATAATTATTCTTACTCGATTTATTGGCGGCTCCAACTTCTGCCAAGTATCTTGTGGTTTATGGGCTAGTTATTAAAACCTCCTAACCTGGATAAAATTTGAAACACTGAATTAGTTGAGGCTTGGTATACTTTTTGCTAATGAATAATCAATATGCTCTCATGAGCTCTTGGCTTGTGCATGAGTAATGGGAAGGAAACACTGGCGGCTCGTGCCCACGAAATAGGTGAAGTGCTGTACTGTAAAAGGTACGGGAACGTCACCTATTTCGAGGGCTCGAGCCGCCAGTGAAAGGAAATGTTGAAAAGTTAATACATCATCAATTCTAACTATTATTATTGAAATGGAGCAGCGAGGAAAGAACCAACCCTTTTGGCCAATGTCTAGGAAATAAACATGTTAAAAGCTCAATCTACTCCCGTTAATTCTGCAAATTAATATTTGGAAAAAATATATGCATAGACTTATTGATGGGGAGAACCTTACAGGTAGGTTCCACCTCGTCTATATATATTTTTTGTTAGATAATGGTCACCCATCTTAGAGCAGTGCACTGTGTTCGTGACTCAATTTCACGATTACTAAGCGACCACTCTCACCAAGTGACTATTAATAATAGGAAGTAGGTTTAATATTAATAGTAGGTTATTAGTAGTTTCACTGTGGTTTATTTGGTTGTTCAAGAACGAACCCTAGGTCGAAGATTGAAAATATATTAGGTTATTATGTATTATGATTGTGGCACTAAGTTTGTTCAAATTTAATCAGTTTTATGACCCTAGGAAAAAATTATTTGTCAATAAATACTACAGGGTTTATCGTATTGTTTGATTGTCAATAGAAGTGAATAATACAGTAGTGATTTTATACATTGTAAAGCCTAAGCAAGTCATTTCCTACACGATGATATTTAATAAATTCAATATAAGGGTAACCTTTTTTGTGGTATGTCACATTTAGTAAAAATCAAACTAGTGGAACTTTTAAATAATTGACAAACAATAGTTTATTTTGTAGTATTTCAGTTGAATAAAAAAATCTATTTTATCTTATTAGAGTTAATAAATTATAATTCCCAAGTAAAGGATTTACAAATAAGATTCTCAATTGAATGGAGTTATTTTTAAATGCGAAACATAAACAAATGAAGTGAATTGAGTTTGAGTGAAAGGATTACATAATTTCCACCTATATTCGTGCATGACCGACAAAGTAGACACATGTAGAGGAAAATCCCACATTTTCCAGCGACGGCATTCCAGTGGCTACGAGTCATATTGGTAAACTGTTCGCGGTAAAGAAAGGATATCCGACGGTTGACCAGACTGGAGACAGATCAATTTAATGTGGAAAACGTGAGCGCTTCAAATCGTAACCAGGTCACGTGACTTGTATTCTATACAGTATTTTAAAGCGTTGAATGTGTTTCAGCTGTATTCCATTTCTCAGTCATAACGATAGAGTACAAAATAAAAATTTAATTGTATTTAGTTTACCCTAGCTCTCTCCTGTTTCGTCCCAACAGACTAGCTTATAGACTTATCCCTGTAGTTATTTCATTTGTTGAAAATTAGTTTGATAGTAACACTACTAGAAACTTGACACTCTTATAGCACACGATATGCAACAACAGTTGGGATTAGTACAGGGTGGGGCAGAGCCGACTGACGAGTTTTGAAGGGTTATAAATAATGAACCGAACGACTTAGAAAAAAACGGTTCAGCTCATTCAATTCAGCGTTAAATATAGTTTTTATTGATAATATTTTTTTATATTATATCAGTTAAATGGCGGCCATCAGCAGCGATAAACTAATGTAGCCGTTTTTTTAAGTTTTCAACCCCATTTTGGCATAGTGCGATTGGTAGGGCCTGGATCTCTTTTCTAAATTACTCTCTCAGTTGTTCTGAGGTGTGTAGGCCAGACCTGAAAACTTTATGATAGTCCCATAGAAAAAATCGCATACACTTCGCATCGGGTGAGCGTACCGGCCACCTCACATCCCCCTCACTGAGAATTGCCCTGGCAACAATTTTCTCAACACTACCACTGAAATGCGCTCTGTGTGGGCTGCAGCCTCGTCCTGCTGAAACCATGTTTCCCACAAGTCTTGTTCCTCAGCAAGTTCTTCCTGGGGCGCAGAATCGTTTGTAACATTGCAACAACGCTCGGAGGTGATATCGACGGTGATGACAACATGAGGGGGACGTGAGGTGGCCGGTACGCTCATCCGATTCGAAGTGTATGCGATTTTTTCTATGGGACTATCATAAAGTTTTCAGGTCTGGCCTGATCTGGTAGTCCATGGGACTACCTTAAAGATAAAGTTCACAAACCTTGCCTTCACAACTTGGAAGAATTGAAAGAGAAATCCAGACGTAGTCTACCAATCGCACTGTGCCAAAATGAATTTGAAAACTTAAAAAATGGCTATATCAGTGTATCGCTGCTGATGACCGCCATTTGAACGATAAAATTTTCAAAAATATTAACAATAAAAACTACATTTCACTCTGAATTGAATGAGCCAAACCATTTTTTTCTAAGTCGTTAGAAAACCCCCTACGTTCCCCTCCCTACTATACAACTAACCAAATCTTTCTCAACAACTAATTGTTTTTTCATAGCCCATGTGGTTTACCGTAACTATCGAAGATTATATCCTTCCGACAATATATTTTCATCAGTCACTTCAACAGTTTTCAAAAAAAGATTAAAGAAATGGTTGATTGAAATAAGTGAAGAAGAGGCTGGGTCTCTGGTTGTGACTGGTGGCGGCACCGCCTAACCGGACGGTTTCGCTGATTTCAGTACTAAATGACTATAATACCGTACTCACTTTCATTATTTTGACAATATTATTCTTTCCTCAGTTCCTTATTTACAAATGTTCCATCATGACTGATTGACTCTTGATCCACAATAGATTTTTCCCTTTATATTGTACTCATAAATTTCTCCCAATCTCCAGCTCCTAGTATTTGTTAACTTTTATGAATTTCCGTTTCCTCACTCTGATCTCACTCCACACCATGATTCAATTTTTTTATATCCCAACTCGAGACTACGCACAGGCCATAGTGCCCATGTAGGCTCATTCTATTACAGAATTGTGAATAAAAGTTAGTACTGTATTATTTATAATATTGCAATCATTAGAAACAAAAATTTAGTCTAGTACTTTAATCATCTATAAGATTGTATTATTAGTTGATAAAATATTATTTCATGTACTGTATATTGACTGTGGAATAAACGAGATTTTGATTTGAACATCTCTCGTATAAATTTCATGTTGATTCCTCTTTTCTCCTCGTCATTTTCCACTCAATTCATATTTCCAGCCAAGTCTACCTAATGAAGAACATGCGTCGGATTAATTAGATAGTAGAGAGACTGATACATTGGTCAAAATAAATGGTTCACTTGAACAAGTAAACTTGATTGGAAATACGCATCGTGTCTTGGTGCGGTTGAGCCATTACACCCAGATTCAGAATCCAGTCACCTGTACAAAGATGGCCAGCTAGTCTGATGTATCCGTAGGTCGCCAAATACATTCTCTTGTCATCAACATCTGTTGATAATCTCTGTCTCCCATTGACCCGGTTTTGATTGTTGCAACAGAAGTCGCATGTCACATGCCACCTCTGTGGCATGCAGCAGTGGCATCCCACTTGCCACTTATCTGCTCATCCAAACTATATTTCATTTTATAAATCTCTGGCGGAATCATTCTATATCCGCTATTATTTGACATTATTGGGTAACGATGTGGGAAACATAACATTAGTTGACCTTTCCTATGCTCTTAATCCCCCATGTCACGAATATCAAAGAGAAATTAAGAATTTATCATTTCATGTGAGCTGAGCTATACAAGAAAGGAATAGCTAGGAGTAGAAAACTTGCAATAGTGTATAACCTATAATAAAGGAAATTTTAGAAGTATCACAGTTGGTGCAAACATAGAGAAAGCATTGTTAGCTTCCTCTAGCATAGTGTGCTTTCGTTGAGGAAAAGCATAACTCAGGCTATTCTCTCTCGGTGGTGCAAGTGAAGTTGATATTGAACTAAACTT
Organism: Sogatella furcifera; assembly: GCA_017141385.1. NCBI lineage: Eukaryota > Metazoa > Arthropoda > Insecta > Hemiptera > Delphacidae > Sogatella > Sogatella furcifera. The sequence goes on from CM029554.1 coordinate 14,712,013, forward strand.
TTCAGAGTCGCACAAGATCAATGACAGGAATTAAAACAAAATATGCTATACTATTTTCCTCCATCTGTCAACTTTGATCATTTCAATGAATTTCCAACAATATCAAAATATTGATGTTATATAATACTGTATATAAATGTTTTTTTTGTCTAGGGATACTATCAGTTTATGTTAGTAAATGAAAATTACAATCAATGTACTTACCCTTTTTAATCGTTTTTTTTCAACACAACATGTTCCGCACTCAATAGAGGTATTTTCGAGTGTAAATCAAGTGTTTACTCATGAAAATGTCTCTAGTGATTGCAATTTTCTTTTACTAGCATATAGTTAATAAAACACTATAAAACAATATTAACCTATTTGATCCTCTATGGTCCAGTATGGCTGTATATTGTTGTGGTGCCTAGAAATACCCTATTTATATGTGAATTTTTCTGAAAAATTTGTGAAACTTGAATTTGTTTTGTTTGCAGGCAATCACCTCGAATACAAACCTAGACGAATTAAGGCGGATCGCTAGCTATTACTTCGATGGTCAGGGCAAAGCTCTACGGCCTATGGTCGCTGTACTCATGGCCAGGGCCGTCAATCTACACCTCAACAGAAAGTAAGTCGAAAACATTCTACTCTAAATCCTATCATCAATAGAATCCCTACACATTGAAATAGAAGATAAAAATGTAGATACATAGTTGGATTTTATGCATTGTGAAACATCTCTATAATTAGAATAAAGAAACGATTTTGTCAAATTTCACTTTATTATTATTTATACTTGGGTTACAGAACCATAGTCTCGTTTTATCACCAAATTAACATTGGCATTACAGACGGTGATGTGTTTGCAATAACATGAAACCATAGTCCTGTAACTCAAATTTAAACTACTTAATAGAAATTCGACAATATCTATTTTTTAAGTACAACTTTTTGCTGGTACAGATAGTTACCATAGAAGTTAAGTGGTGGAGAAGACTAAAAGACTATTATAGAAGAAGACGTGAAGAAACTCTCATTTTGTGATTCATGAAGGAAGTATACCCTATTATTATGTATGTTTACTATCTAGGAATGTATCTTGTTCATGTACCTTTCGCAAAAATGTGAGTTTCTTTTTTCCACTACAGTAAATTGTCCCTTTTCTATCTCTACCCACAACAATAGCTTTAAATGCGATTATTATAATTCAATATTAAAATGAAAATTTTGCTCTTAATTTTGAACTCTGAGCTCTGGAAGTGCATTGGGGAAGTACAGTTCCAACCCGTCGTTGAGAAATTTATCAATAAGAATAGTGAGTAAATAGTAAATAAAATAGTAATATATAAATATAATAAAATGAGTAATAGTTTTTGAGTAAATAGTTGTTCTTGAAATTACCTTGACAGTGACCATTTAGAGCTAGTACTAATTGGCATTGCTATTCCCTTCCCATGAATTCCTCTATTTGATCTAAAACAAGGAAATTTACCCAATAGGTACGTTAGCTTTGTTGGTATAGTCTGTCCAAGCAAAGAAGACATTCTGACAAGATGGGAAAATGACTGCAGCTTGGTCAATATTTATTAAAAAATTATAAATTTGATCTCAAATTGTAGGAAACATTCTGATCTACAATTTTAGACCAAATTTATAATTTTCGATCCAATACTAACCGATCTGGATTTTTCTCTCATCTTGCCAGAATGTCTTCTTTGCTTGGTCAGACTATAGATGATGTGTTTTTCCAGTCCATAAATTATGGGAAGCAGAACTTTGCAATGTTTACTCTATGAATCTATTATCCATTCACACATTTTCATATTTGAACTCTTTATCAGTTCGTTAATATTTTGACCTAACAAAGATAGATTTTTGGATGCATCAGGTCTTTTCAAGGAAATGATGACTAATTCCTTCCACTATAGACTGAACTTGTTTGATTAACATTTAAAGACCTTCAAATCAGTTTTTACGCTTGAATTTATAAGAACTTCTTATCATTCATGTAGGCTAGCTAAAACGTTCCAATTGGGACAAATAACATTTGATTTTTTTTTGTTAGAGATTAGTAGTTCATCACTGGATGTAACTGGAGTTCTGATTTTCCCCTATTTTAATTATTTAGTTCCCAGGCTTATACTTGTTTGAGTGTGTTACTTCCGTAATTTTTTACTAATATTTATAAAATATATGAGTGTATGCGGGCTCTCTGGAATTTATAAACCGGTTGCATGAGATTCAATCGAATGGAAATTTACTGACTGTATCAACCAATGTTGATACATTATTATTTTACCCAAATTTAGAAAGGAAATTTGTGGTTTTTTTCAACTGGAAAACCAAATCTGGTGCTGCCTAAATCTCATAAAATAGACTACATTCATTCTCGAATTTATATACTCTTGCCTCCATCATAAAATATACAAATCCCTGATTGTTTCGATTTGAATTCATCAGCCCAATTAACTCCTCCTCTTCTCTGAAATTCTTTGGATGTTTTACAAAGTGGTTGACCATCGTTTCATCATTCTTCCGCTGTTGTAACCGTGAACTTTGACCCTTTGTTTCGTTTGTTTTGCTTAAAAACGTGTTTCAAATCTGGCAACTTGATAAATCTTCTCATCTCACTCGTAAAGATTTGAAATTTAAATATATTTCTAAATTTGATTCTACACTTCCAGAGTAGTTTGTGTGGTCTCTTCTCAGGCAGTGTATCAAAAATAGGCATTTTAAATACCAAATTCCAATTTCTTCAACTAATCAAATACTTGACCTTGAAAAAGAGATATATTTTATAGCTATCCTTATTTTTAAGTGTTGTTATTCACTCTGTCTTGACTGATATCTTCTTCATTTTTTCAATTTGCATCCACCAGTTTCTTCCTCTCCTTCTCCTTCCATCCACTTTCCTACTTTCTCTTCTTCTTCTTCTTTAAATGATTCTCCTACAATTAATATTGTTCTCATTTTCTTCCTTCTTTTTCTTCTTCATTTATCTCTCTCTTCTACACCTATCGTTTCTCAATCTCATTTATACACCCCCTCCTTCTATCAATATATTTTCATTTGTTAGGTTACAGAAAGAACAGATTAAAAAAACCCTTGTGCAACTGGAACTTGGTTTTATGTTCATGATTCTCAATAAGTGGATGTTTACTGTGAACTTAAGGCTCCATCCCTTTTTGTATTAGTTAGATAAATAGTTTTACAGTATTGGATTCTCATTAAACATATACATCGAGTACAATTGTCAAATTTTAAAACTTATGATAATTATATTTGAAATTATGTGTTTAAATTTAATCGCTAATGAATGCCGAATGGAATGGCACGCTCCAACTATTCACTCTATTAATTAGGAGGCTATGTAAATAAATAAACTACTTGCAACTGTGATATTATTGACCTAGTGAAATGAAATAAATATCTGATAAATGAATTGCAATTAATAATATTGAGAATACTGAGATATGTATAATAATGCTATATTAATATAAGCCACTAACTTGTCATTTACATTATTTTATATATCTGTATCTATCACTCAAAAAACATACAGTAAATTTGTATAGAGTCAGACTTTGTTCATTTCTTTCCTCAAGTGCGAATCACTTTTTAGTAAGCAAGTACTGTATAACTTATCTTAGTTTAAATTCGCAGTAACTGAACACAACCCTTTTCAGCTATTACACCAATCCTAGTCTCGTACAAATAATAAATAATAATTGCGTTTGACTCCTTGTGGCCTCACTGATTTGAACTTTCGATTTCTGTACTCGTTCTCTCAGTTCTGTATCTCGTTCCTGCTTATCTTTCTCTCTCCAAATGTATCTTATCTATCCAATCTACGCTTACCATCTGTTAATTCTGAAAGGTTGCCGGTGGTTGCTTATGAATTGCATTGAGTTTCAAACGTCGAGGCGAATCTCCATCGGGAAAGTAGATCAAATCTGTATTTCAATTGCTTCATATTGATCGTTTCGAATTGACATTCATGTTAGTTTCCAATCGATTTAATTTCATTGAAGATTCAGTTTGGAAAGCTCGTTTGAACGTTAGAATTATTGGCTGGTTTGAGTTCAGAAATCATTGAAGATTTTCGAGGTATGATTCAAACTTTATTTCCAGAGTAACATGACCTTACACAACTCGAAGTAAAGGAATATGGTATCTACTCTATACCCTATTCACGATCACTTGAGACGAAATAAAGAAACTTTTTCCATGTACAGGTAGCTATTGTTGTTTGAGCTTGAGGAAAAGCCAAGAATTGTGATTGAGTACAGCTGTTCGACTGCAGCCGACCGTCGTATGAAGTAATACCTCCCTTTACCCGCACACACGCGCAAAAAAAATTTTCATTTCGTCTCAAGTGATCGTGAATAGGGTATAGTCAACTAATGATTTGAATATGATGACTCATGGCCCATCACGGGAAATAGATTATTTCGGTGAGGTGGGACTACCTTCGGGTATCCTCCAAAAGTGTGCTATTTATTCCATGCGTCAGCTTTCAATCCATTTTTTCTTCAAATTGAAATATCATCAATATCTTGAATACATCCTTTATCATTGATATTTCTGAATTCTACTACGCCTCAGAAATAGGACGAAATTTGAAGTCGAAATGCCCAGTCGTCTCATTCACAAATGATATTCATCACTAATACCTCCTATTAGAGGAAAAAAGGTTTCGCCCAATTCAAGCAATAATTTTCGACATCCAGTCTTTGCAATGTTTATGTTTGACGGTATCCAGTTATTTCAAAAGCAAGCCAGCAGCCATAATGGCTCTGGCGCATCAAACTTGTGAAAGCCTCCTTAAATGCCAAATCACAATTATTTCCAGCCAGAAAAAATCGTGAGAGTATTCGCTAACCTTTGACTCGTAACCTTTATTTTTACTCCAACCTGCCTGTTCTCAACGCTTAAAGATTATTGCCCAAATCTGGAAGGATGTGTTTGATAGATTGATTGATAGAATATTCATTCATTCAGTAGTACAAAAGGAATAGTTAGATTACATAAATTCTTGTCTGGTTGGATTATTTGTCAATTTTTTAACATAATTTTCTAGGTCGCAGGTTAACAAATGCTTATAGAATATTCCAGGAGCATATATTTTGATGCATTTGTCAACTTTTAAGCATAATCTTTTAGGTTGTTGGTAAACAAACACTACTTTGACAAAGGTTTATTTTTTCGTTCATGAATTATTATGAAATGACAAAACTGGTTGGATATTTCTCTTACTGCATCACAGTTGTACTGGAATTCCTTCAATTCTATTGTTGTCTGAGAAATTTTAGTACTGTATTCAAAGGGTTAAGTGGGCTCTTTTGCCTCCAATTCGTCCACAACACTCTTGGAAACACCCACAATACAAGAGGAAAAATTAAGACATCTATCTATCTTGTCTGTCTAAGCAAAGAAGACCCTCTGGCAAGATGAAAAAATGACTCAAGCTCGGCCAATATTTGTTCAAAATGATCTCAAATTGTAGGGAACAATTTGTTCTACTATATTTATACCTCATTTATTATTAATTCTTGAATCAATATTGACCAAGCTGGAGTCATTTTCCTATCTTGTCAGAGGGTCTTCTTTGCTTGGACAGACTATATCTATGGTCCTGTATGGAATATATAAACTGTGATTATGAACTAATGGAATTCGTATTGGTGTTTGGAATTTGACTGCTTCAAAGTAATGCAATTTTCGAAGGAGATTAGGTTGATGAAGGAATTTTGAAAAATGTGTGCTCTAAATTCAAGGCGAATAACAATGATTGCAATGCAGGGATTGTAATCAGTGGGGGCAATTCATGAATTACTGCATTGGCACGTGAGGAAGCCCAGCCAAGCCGGAGAGAGAGTCCAACTGGACACACATTTAGTGCGCGCAAACCGAGGAGACACACCGCCACAATAACTTTGCATTGTAACGGCGTGTCTTCTCAACGATTTTCTTGAAGCAAGCTGAGAAGACACGCCGTGGAAATACCTTCACGTTGATCAGCGTGTCTTCTCAGCTTGTGCGAAGTGTAGCAGCAGAGGCGGCGATTTCTCTTGTACGCGTTTTACTTTCTTCGAGGATGCCCACAGCGCAGGTTGTACAAGTGGAGAATGCCGTCTGGTCTGGTCTGCTGGAATTCCAGAACGTTCCAACACCACTGTGTCCAACTTCCGTGACATCCGAATTGAAGATTATGTCAAGTGAGTTCAATACATTTGTGAAAAACAACAGAAAATACGTTATGAATTTAACAATTGCATACAAAAGTATTCAGAATTTGGTACTATAATTCAAACAAAGGACCATTTTCATTTGAACGTGAAGTTCTGAAAATAGATATTCTATCACAAAAATAATTGCTCATCACACTTATTTTATATTCCACCCAAGATACAAAACTTCCAACTTTAACATGTATTCCAAGACTTCTACGAAATATTAAAATAGACCCAAGATTGAATTATTAAATGGAGAGTGTATTTTGCTCCTCTCTTTGTCTGAACTCTGATTAAACAGACTCATCCAATGTGCACGATCAACTACTATTTCATCTATAAATGGAAAGAGCTTTAAAATTTCATGTTTGATTGAATTGAGAAAAATCGTTGAAGCATTTAAAATATTTATTATCTTGGCTCAATTGACCAGGGTTTCCAAGAATTTGAATTATTTCAAGTCATATCAAGTATTAAATAGGTTTCCATTCTTTTACTCTATTGGAGGGAAATTTTGATAACATTAGCAAGATTCTTCACTAGCTATTGCGAGAATGTGTGGTAAGGGCTATTAGGGCTATAAGGGCGATTTCCAATTATCTCGGAACTATTTTACAAGATCCATATTGGACAAGATTTTCCATTACTTCCAACTGGTATCATAATGGAAAGATTTACTCAAAGAAAAATGTATGACTTGTGGAAGAACCTCATAAAAATTTCAACGATAAACAACAAACAATGGATCTGATGCTCCAAGTCTAACAAATATTGAACGGTAGCCTAACATAAGAAAAGATCATCTGATAAACAACTTTTGGTTATTCCTTTCTCATCATACCGGATACTTTTCTTTGAGACCTGCTCCGTCTCAATTTGTTACGGTAACGAGTGGTATGCATTTCCATCCTAGAGTAGTTGTAATGATGATGGCCTGCAGGAGATGAGAAAGGAATTCCTGTTACAGCTACTATCTCACTACACTTCTCCACTCAGTAAGGTTTTTTTGAGAATGGAGTAGAGAGAGAGAGAGGAGTGATAAAAGTTAGAAGTTCTATGGGAAAACATGGGATGTTGTTGGGGGAAGCTAGAGAAGGAAAGATAAAAGATGGAAAAAGGAGAGTGCAAAGACGGAGGTAAGAAGAAGAAGAAGTGAGGAAAAAATTCAGAGTAAGAGAGTACCATAATGGTGGAAGTTTATGTTTAGAAAAGGAAGCGGAAGAAATCTGTATAAAAGTAGAAGCTTCAAGGATGAGAAGACGAAGAAGAAGCTGAAGAAGTCGAGCATAGAAAGGAACAAGAGGTTGGAAAAGAGGAAGAGGGAGAAGAAGAAAGTAATGAAAGTGATGAGTGCGAGTTGGAAAAAGAAGAGGTGTTGTTATTACGAAGCGAAGGCTACTCGTTGATTTATCGGGAGTATGTTACCGGGAGAACACAACACAGCAAGCCAAGGATGTCTGAACCGGTCCTTGAACTGAGAGCAAGTTTGTCCTTGGGCGGTTCCAAGGACCTAGTCTCCTCATCCACCACTACGTCATACCTGTTGATTCCTCTTACCAAGAGGAAGCTCACTGAAAGAGAAAACTCTTCTGGGTTTTCCTTTGTCTGATACATGGTTTGTAACATAATGGATGAAATGTATTCATCAAATAAGTCTCAGTTGCACAAAGATCTTCAAAGCTTCGATCAATTTTAATCCGATGAGTAATCAAAGAATAAAATAGACGAATCCACTTTCGTGTAGCCGATCTCGATAGTAATGAAGAAAATGTATCGGGAAATCCAATTCTATTGAAATTCAATGAATTTTCTTACTGGCCTTCAAGTACCGATCAAAATGTTTCTATAGGCTTGGTGAACCTTTATCTCAGGTTAATGCCCAGTTTTTCCAAGCACACTCAAAGCTGAGGGACCCTCAAATTTTAAGGAACAGCTGACATTTTCTATGATAAGTATAGGAAGTGTAGTAAACTTGAGGGTCCCTCAAATTTAAGTGTGCTTGGAAAAACTGGGCATTAAGAATTATCGATCTGTTTGAAAAATTAGGAAAGGCTTAAATTATCATGTTTCGTCGTAAACACTATGAAAATTCTAATAAATTTGGAAGTACATTTTTGTGAAAATTTTATATTTTTAAAGATTTATGATCTACATGAATGATGTCAATGTCTGCATTATAAAACACATTATTTTGCTAGTACAGTATACTGTATAAGTGGTATCTAATATCTAATGTTATACATAATCAAACACTTTTCCTGTATGAAACTTACAAAGCAGCCAAATATTATTCTCTAAACATCAATAATAATTAATCGCAGTTGTTGACTATTGGTTTCATCAATAATTATTAGATCATAAAGTTCATAATTTCTTCCCTTGAAAACCACCCACTTATATGATTTTTCCACTGTACTTTTGCCCATTGCAACTATTACTGTAATGGTATCACAGCCAATTGTATTTAGCGGCTGTTTATTATAATCAGATAACGCTTTGTATGTGAGATAATGATTTGGAACACGTACAGTACAGATAAACATTTGGAACATTAATGTATAAAACTTGAAAGATTCAATGTGTATCGATATGAGTTTCCTATTCGGTGACAACTCGATGGAGAAAGTCGTCCGACGTTCAGGTATTCAATATTTTATTATATCTATATACACAGTAACAGTTGGGATACGGTACACCATTTGTCTCAATCAAGCACCTGTACATATCACACATGACCTATACCGGCATCACTTTTCACTTGTCATCATTTTTCAAGCTCAAAAATCATTTGTATAATGCAATCCATCAAACTTCTGATTATCAAAGAGTATGTCAAATATGACGAATAGAATATCATGCATCAATTTGTCAAGTATGTGGTGTTATCAATAGATTCAGTTGTCTAGACTGTTTCTCAGGTTGCAAAGTTCATTGTTGATTCATCATGCATCAGTGTTAAAGCTCCAAATCAGTAGATACAAATGGGGTTGTTATATTGTAGATGAGATAAAAAGGCACATCTTTTCTTATTTCTACAATACTTTTTTTCCAAAAACTATGTTTTAACGAGTGGTGGGTGCTCAATCAAACCGAGATATCGGTAGCTCTCTCAAATAAACTATACTATATTTATTTCGTAGCACACTTTCAATTTAGTTACATTCTTTAATACAGTTTGATGTTTGATTGAATGCAATGTCTATTTCAATTTACCTTCAGATTTTATCTAGTTACTGCATTCAAGTATTGAATTATCGAGGCAAACTTTTGCTGCTCAAAATTTATCTATATTTGAACGGGCCAATATTTCACATTTTTATTCTAAAAATGGAATTGAAAAACTCTTAAGAGTAGGCTATCTTGCATCGGAATTTGATATGCAAAGTCGGGTTTCTTGTCTTGTTATAAATTGTATAACAGTACCAGACATTCCGAAAATTTCAGTGTCAGAGGTTCAGATATAAGAGGTGGCAATTTGAAGAAAAAAACTTCAATTAAATTAACAGTCTCACTTTCAATCAATTCAAAGAAGTCGCTGGAAAATGTATAATACTGAGTACACTGTTTTTTTTTAATAATTATCAAAGTACCCTTTTATGAATTATTTTTTCAATGCAAAAACAGTGATAAAAGTAGCCCTAAGATTAAAAAATACTGAGTACTCATATTGCGTAATCTGGAGGTAAACTTTGAGCATGGAAATACGAAATGCACCTGAATTATTTTACTTTGCGTACGCTCCTACTCAACAATGCAGTAGAGTAGAGTGTATTGTAAACAAATTCAAGTGCATCTAGGTGCAGCTCAGCCATTAGTTAGATTTGAGGTGAAGTTCAAGAACATTCGTCGGCTAGACAAACACATTCAAGCAGACTGACTGTCAATCACAACACTATTATTGTTGTTATTACGCCCACCTCTGCTGCTTATAGACTGGAAGGCCAGGGTTAAGGCAACTGTGGATTGAAGAAGACAACGAAGAAGGAATGAGAATAAATAAGTGATTGAAAAATAAAATAAGAATCAAATACCCTTTAAAAACTTCAAAATTATTAATACACAAATATGTTTTGGGACATTCAGCTCATTATCAATGTGGATGAAATAATCAATAATAAACAATTATAAATAAGTGATGATGGCGGAGGTGGAGGCAATAGTGTTGGTTTGAAATTCATTATGTGAAAGTAAAAATAAAGAAGGATGAAGTAGAGGAAAACTGGGGTGAGGAGGAGAAGGAGGAGGATGAGAATAGAGATAAGAAAAAGAAGAAGAAGAAGAAGAAAAGAAGAAGAAGAAGAAAAGAAGAAGAAGAAGAAGAAGAAGAAGAAGAAGAAGAAGAAGAAGAAGGAGATTGAACTTAGAAGAAGGATAATATAAGTAAAAGAAGAAGAAGAAGCAGAAAAATGAGAGAAATAAAAAGTAGTAGAAGAAGAAGAACGAAATGAAAAGAGAAGCTGTGTAATGAAAGAAGAAAAGAAAAGGGGGGGCTAATGAAAGAAGAAAGATATAGATGCGTAAACAGAAATGGATGAAGAAAACAAATGGAATCGGAAGAAACATGTGGTAGAGAGTGGAAGAGAAAGATAAAACGAATAATGTGAAGGGTAAGGAAGGAGGAAAACAAGCAGGATGAGGAATAAGAGGATTAGTAGAACAGACAAATGAAGATCAATAACAAGGTGGATGAAAAAGTTAGCAAGAAAATTAGGAAGAATTTGGAGTAGGAGGAGACAGGAAAAAGGAAAAAAGGATTGGATAAAGAGAACACACGGAAAGAGGGCGTATTAAAAGAGAATAAGAAAAAGGTGATGGATATCAAGAAGAAGAGTAAGAAAGAGGAATATAATAATAATTATAATTATAAAAAAGAGGAGTAAGTAGAAGTAGATGAAGTAGTAAAAGAAGGAAGATGAGAGAAGATAGATTGAGATAGATAGATGAGAGAACAAGAAAAGGAGGTAGATTAGTGTGGAATAAAAGTTGGAAAAAATGGAAGAAAGCATGAAGACGGAATGGGATGAGCAGATGAACAAGTAGATAAAGTGGGGAAAGAAATGCATATAGAAAATACAATCATAAAAGGAGATTAAAAAGGATGAGAAGAAGTGAAACAGGAAGAAACAAAAAAGGAAACAAGACCATGGAGGAAACAAGACAAGTAAATTTATAAAATAAGAAGAAGAAGAAGAAAAAGAGAAAAGACTGAGAGGTGAAAAAGAATGTGGAAGAGTTATAGTAGGAAAAAGCAAGATAGGAGTGATGTGTATTGATGTAGTGGATTATGGATCAAATTAGGTTAAGGTGGAGTCACCTCCACCTGTCGATTAAACCTTTTGTGTCTGGTAGGCGAGACATCCTGATCTCGAATGCTGTGTTCCGATTGCATAACCACTATTTTGACAGTCCGTCATTCATTTTTTGTGGCTAACATGTGCAGTGCTTCCATTGTTAAAAGGATGCAGTTACAAGTGAGAAATTATCAAGAAGCTCCTACTGGTCCATTGTTGCATTACTTCAAATCTGACATTAGTTTCCTGTTATTGAAGTGAATTGATTGAAGTAATTTACTGTGTTTTATACATTAATTTTGTAACGATATAAATAACTACTACTACTTATTGCGTAGTTTGTAGCAAGATTATTGTTTTATTTGGTTAATTATTTCTGATAATTCATAACAATCTCTGTCAATCCTTTCCATAGTTCAACTGACAGAAATTATTTAAATCCAAGAAAACAAATCAACCAAATATACAAATTCAATAAAATATTAACTCTATTCTCATTGTATACCATGTGTGACGAAAAGGATTATTCATAATTAAAATACAGAATTAATAATCAAATTTCCCAGATTATATTTGAAAAATATATATATATCAAGAATTGGACAAATATAATTAATCAAAATATTACAATAACCCGGAATTGTAGAAAGATGTAATTGAAGAAATACCTTTGATTTCAAAGAAGTGGGGGGCCCCAAACACTTATAGAAATTTGCTCATTATAACACTTGCACTTTCACTATTTTGTTGAAACTTCCGTCTTGTTAATACGGAGTTGAATGGATGTTACCAAAATCTTGGTGAAGCTGTAGTCGTCCTAATTATAGCTGAATAGTACTGGTTAAATTTGGAAGACTCCATAGTAAAGCTGGAAATCTCATTGGGTACAGCTGGAACCGCTGTTAGGATAAAACAAATATGAAACTAATTTAGTTTTCTTTCAATTTTCTATTAATTCCGTTTGCAAATGAACAGAACTTGAAAAAACGACTGAACAAATATAAAACTAATTTAGTTTTCTTTCAATTTTCTATTAATTCCGTTTGCAAATGAACAGAACTTGAAAAAACGACCCTAAGAGTCGTTGCACACTTGCGACTTTTCTAGTCAGCGACATTTCTAGTCAGCTAGCCAGCAACAAAAACAGCTGGTTCTGTTCATTGCACACTTGGCGACGCTCCGCTAGCGACTCCAAGAAAAAATCCTGTCCACGACAAGATAAATCTCCTAAAAATAGAGATAGATAAATTTTGACTTCAGATTCGAATTCTGCGCCCTGAAATTAGTTTAATTGCCCACGTGGAATCGAAAATAATCAAAATTGAGGAATTTTTTCCATCAATAGAGTAGTTAGTTCTACAATAGTAGTCTTCTAATACTTTGTTCTACTGTAATTAGGCCTAGATTGATAAGAAGTTACATAAGTTACTGTTCATAAAATAGCTCTGAATCAGACTAAAATTATATCATGATCAATTATAGGCTCAACAAAAATGCCAATCTTTGTTGATATTCCAACAAACAAGAGACCATAATCCTCTGAATTCTAGTCAGTTGAATATCATCATCATTCTCAGCCTATCCATAGAATCCAATTGTCCACATCTGCTTTACAGCAATGTAAATAGTAGTCAAAGTAAATAGATAGCATATACATATTAAGTCTATTATATAGTATATTAAAAAGTATTTGTAAACGTCGCGACAGTATCCGGTCTTTCCAGACAGGCGAGTTCAATTTGTTTGTACAATTGAAGAAAATATGCTATTCTCTCTTGCAAATGTAGCTTCTCCCCACCAGCGGCTACAATTCTCACGTATCTTCAATGCTCGGTCCATATTAGAATATAATTTTTCAGTCTGTGCCGAACTTTCAATGAGTATGGATGACCATACTCTGCTTTTACTTTCTTTGTATATGAGTATTTATACAGAGGAGGAGAAAGAAGAATGTGGGTCCATCCCATTGTCAGCTTGCGTCTCCTGAAAGGTAACTTTGTTACTCTTTTCCAAGATCTCCGTGATTATGACAGAAATTTTTTTTATTACTTCCGCTATTTAATTATCAGCTATTATAACCATTCAAAGATGATAATAAACAATTATTATTATTATTATTGAATATAATAATTGGAGACACATAAGGGTGAACCTTCCATAAATCATTAATATGCGTAGCTGATGTGCTAGATAGCTAGAAGATCCATCATGTAGGCTACATATAAATGCGCCTAACGTTTTTAGTTATGATAATAATAAAATAGGTGACTACAATTATAAATTCAATACAGAAAGAGATTCAAAGACGGGCAGAAAATTAATTTTCTTCTTCTAAGTCGGATTTTAAAACATTGGGTTTAAAAAGTTTTTTATACATATAATTTCACATTAGAGGTATATAGAATGTATATGGTATATCTATCATATACAAATACATATAGTGTGAATGGGGCATTAAAATGAGAAGCTCAATAAAGAAATAATTGAAGTGATATATATAATTATTTTATTTATAAGTTATTTATTTATTTTATTATTTATAAGTTGTTGAAGAATACTAGAGGAGTTTAAATATAATTTGAAATTTTACTATAAGCCATCGTAACTATTGGGAGATGATAATAAAATTTTATTGGATAAAAAATTATTGAATTGATTGATGATAATATAAATTATAAGTATAATAATGGACGTTAACTTAATTTGAAGAAAATCTGAGAGGATTACATTACTGTTAAGTTAACTTGAATTTGAAAAAAAAAACTTCCTCAATTTTGATTATTTTTGAGCAATCGTGGGGATATCCACTAATTAGGAGGCGCTGATTCCAAATCTGAAATCCAAATTTCTCTATCTCTATTTTTACGCCTTCCAGTTTTTTGCGGATAAGAGAGATCGCCACAAAGTCACGGCGATTGTTTGCGTTTGGGCAGTAGCCGGTGACACTTTGCTACTCCTCTGCTAGGTCTCTGCGTAGTGTCGCAAGTGGGCAATGCTCCATTTGCTCCCAGCCACTGCCAAATCGCTGGCTAGCTGACTAGAAATGTCGCTGACTAGAAAAGTCGCAAGTGTGCAATGGCCCTAACAGTAAGGGTCGTTGCACACTTGCAACTTTTCTAGTCAGCAACATTTCTAGTCAGCTAGCCAGCAACAAAAACAGCTGGTTCTGTTCATTGCACACTTGGCGACTCTCCGCTAGCGACTCCAAGAAAAAATCCTGTCCACAAAAAGATAAATCTCCTAAAAATAGAGATAGATAAATTTTGACTTCAGATTCGAATTCTGCGCCCTGAAATTAGTTAAATTGCCCACGTGGAATCAAATATAATCAAAATTGAGGAATTTCTTCCATCAATAGAGTAGTTGTTCTACAATAGTAGTCTTCTAATTCGTTGTTCTACTGTAATTAGGCCTAGATTGATAAGAAGTTACATGAGTCATCATTCTCAGCCTATCCATAGAATCCAATTGTCCACATCTGCTTTACAGCAATTTAAATAGTAGTCAATGTAAATAGATAGCATATACATATTAAGTCTATTATATAGTATATTGAAAAGTATTTGTAAACGTCGCGACAGTATCCGGTCTTTCCAGACCGGCAAGTTCAATTCGTTTGTACAATTGAAGAAAATATGCTATTCACTCTGGCAAATGTAGCTTCTCCCCACCAGCGGCTACAATGCTCACGTGTCTTCAATGCTTGGTCCATATAAGAATATAATTCTTCAGTCTGTGCCGAACTTTCAATGAGTATGGATGACCATACTCTGCTTTTACTTTCTTTGTATATGAGTACTAGCCGGTTAAATATAAATGCACCTATCGTTTTTAGTTATGATAATAATAAAATAGGTGACTACATTTATAAATTCAATACAGAAAGAGATTCAAAGACGGGCAGAAAATTAATTTTCTTCTTCTTAGTTGGATTTTAAAAGTTTCTTATATATTTAATTTCACATTAGAGGTATATAGAATGTATATGGTATATCTATCATATACAAATACGTATAGTGTGATTGGGGCATTAAAATGAGAAGCTCAATAAAGAAATAATTGAAGTGATATATATAATTATTTTATTTATAAGTTATTTTTTTTATTTTTTATAAGTTGTTGAAGAATACTAGAGGAGTTTAAATATAATTTGAAATTTTACTATGAGCCATCGTAACTATTGAGAGATGATAATAGAATTTTATTGGATAAAAACTTATTGAATTGATTGATGATAATATAATTTATAAGTATAATAATGGACATTAACTTCATTTGAAGAAAATCCAAGAGGATTACATTAAGCAGGGGCCACACCAACGTCTGCTAGAGGTAGCGAGCTTGCTACCGCGGTGGTAGTTCAGGCCACACCAAAAACGTCTGCTAGCGGTAGTTTGGTTTTGGTTTTGTTTTGATGAGTTATATTCATTACTAATATACATTGTAATACATTACAATACATTGTAATATTCATTACTACAAAGGAATTATTAAACGTCTATCATTATAGTTGTATGGCATAAATCAGTCATTAAATAATTTAAAAACTTGAAAGATTTCTTCTTTTGTCTTCATCCTACTTGAACTTTTGATTATAGTAAGCTTAAAAACTTAGTAGATACTAGTGACTTTGTCAAAGTGAAAGTCACTAGTATCTACTAAGTTTTTAAGCGTACTAACTCGAAAGATTTGAAAAATTTGAAATTTAATATGGTATTCAGTCATTGAATATAATATCATTAAAGTATGTGCTTGAAGTAATTTGTCAATAATAATTCATGTGAATTATGAATGTGAATATATGTCACCCAAGATAAAAGTACATCCTAAAAATAATAGGATATATCAGTATGTAGATTCATGCAATATTAGGATGATATTATGTCCATAGGTAGAAGATGTGAAAATGGGAAGGATATAGCCTACTACAAGAGTTCATGATTATAAGAGTTATTATAATTTTTCAATCTATATAATTATATGAACTACGACATGTCAATATTTTTAATTGCAAATACCTGTTAATGAATAGAATATAGTATAGAACTTCTTGTATTACTTTGCAATACAGGCCGAACAAATGGAAATATATCATTGGGTATCTGGACACGCAAGATGAATAAATTTAGTGAACAGTACCATTTTTATTACAAAAATGATGACCTGCAATGTTGATAATGATAATTCACAATGAGTCAGGTATAACCTTGCATTCGTTATAAGCGTGAAATACAAAACAGAATAGTATACACATACAAAAGAATAGTATGACTACAAAAGAAGAAGCATGTTATACTAAACTTTACTGTAGTAATTATAAGTGAAAAATATACTGAAGAATGTGGTAGTACTTTTCTGGCATGCGCTACCAATGGCGAAGTTTTAAAACTCGCCTTCCATGTTATTCAATTGTGCAGGCCAGACCGAGCTTGCTACCTCGGCGGTAGGACCACCAGCAGACGTTTCAAAAGTTCGCCTGGCTCAGCAAAGTAAAACTACCGCCGAGGTACTACCTCTGCGGTAGCGAGCTCGGTGTGGCCTGCTCAATTGAATAACATGGAAAGCAAGTTTTTTAGCTCGCTACCGCCGCGGTAGCGAGCTTGGTGTGGCCTGCCCTTTACTGTTAAGTTAACTTGAATTTGAAAAAAACTTCCTCAATTTTGATTATTTTTGAGCAATCGCGGGGATTTCCACTAATTAGGAGGTGCTGATTCCAAATCTGAAATCCAAATTTCTCTATCTCTATTTTTACGCCTTCCAGTTTTTTGCAGATAAGAGAGATCGCCACAAGGTCACGGCGATCGTTTGCATTTGGGCAGTAGACACTTTGCTACTCCGCTGCTAGGTCTCTGCGTAGTGTCGCAAGTGGGCAATGCTCCATTTGCTCCCAGCCACTGCCAAATCGCTGGCTAGCTGACTAGAAATGTCGCTGACTAGAAAAGTCGCAAGTGTGCAACGGCCCTAAGGCTTGGTGCACATATGCGATAGCGGCTCAGCTTGACGACAGCGGGGGCTCTGAGAAACCCCGTCAGCGGTTTGGCAGTACTAGCAATCAAATGGAGCGGTGCACAGTTCAGCGGTGCGATCATCGAGCGATGGCTGGATCGCGGCGGGGCCAAAACTGTCGCCAAGTACTGCCTCACCGCATTTCGGTCGCCGTTGTTTTCCAAGAAATTCACTTCTCTACAAAAATTTGAAATGCGTAAAAATAGAGATAGGAAAATTTTGATTCCAGATTTGGATTCAGCGCCATCTAATTAGTAAGAACTCACGTAATTGCTCAAAAATAATGAAAAATGAGGAAGTTATTTTTTTCAATTTTATACAGTAATCTACTTGGGTTATTTCTAATCAATATCATAGTCATCATTAACATATATTACATTATCATGTTGGCCTATTATTTAAACTATGAGCTATCATTATAACAATCATTACTATGAAAAATATTATATACGGTATGTTTCTATGTATTAAATTGATATAATAAAATAGTTTAATATCCCGGTTTATAATAAAAGTTTCAACAAGATTATTTTCCCTGAGTTGAACAAGGAGTAATAAATTTTATTTCTTAGTTCAGCTCTTAATACAAACTTCAGTCTCCTCTTCCCTGATATCTTATCTTTTTGTCTGGTTTATTAATTTTGTCAAGTAAGTACAGTAGTGTGCGGATACAATGGATTCTTGAAAGTTATGTGTACTTTAATGCGAAATAGATTCATTTCATCCTATCTATAGGCGGTGTCACTGGGGGACCTGGCCTTGTTAAAAATATTCGCTGTATATCATATATACTATCAGCTACCCCAAGACTCTGATGCCCGGTTTTTCCAAGCACACTGAACGTTGAGGGACCCCCAAATTTTGATAAACAGCTGACATTTTCCATGATAAGTATAGGAAATCTAGTAAACTTGAGGGTCCCTCAAATTTGAGTGTGCTTGGAAAAACCGGGCACTAGACTCCCACATGGGTGGTAAACTCTGCCCGAGTTTTTATCCAATAACTCTATGATTCGAAGTTTTATCTTTTGAAAGATTTAATAGTGGAAAAAGTTTTATGTCAATGAATTTTGCGTGTGAGACCGGATCAAGTAGACTACATAGTACTGTATAGTTAATTCACAGAAGTCGCTGAACATCTTGGAAACAGTAACATTATTATAATTAAACGCAATACGTGACTTTGCATATTTAGACCTATGATCAATCAATTGGAAAATGAAACTAGAGAAATAAGAACCTCGAGATCAGCAGTTCAATAGGAAATCATCATTTCAATGCAATATCAGAAATTCAAAGATGTAGGCCTATGTGTCATCACTATTATTTTACACAAAACTGCAAACTGTTTTGACTTTACAGTATCTTGATTCCCTGGGACAGTAGGTTAGTTAAAATAGAATTCCTAGTATTGGCTAAGTTAAAAAAAAACATTGAGAATTGTCAAAGAAACTGTCATGATCAGAAGTTCAGGGAATGGACCAGAGAGAGGTAATGAGGTTTAATTTTGAGAATAAAAGTTGATATTGAAAATATGCAGTGTTTTGAATTTATAAATAAACTCCTCTGGATGTGTCGTCTAAGGTTCAACATTATTATTGTTATAGAATAAGTATTTTTTATATAATTATTTCTAGGACTTTGGTCTATATCAGAAATTTTCTGCGCATCTGTTTGCGCATGCACGTACACTTTGTAGTCAGTTTATGCTAGGCACTTAGAAAAAAAGAAACATTGTCAGTTCGTGATGGAAACGTTTGAAACTAATTTATTTATCAGCGCCATTCACGTGCAATCAGCTATTTGGGATACTGCTTCCGAGTCCTATCACGATAGGAATAGGAAGAAAGCAGCTTGGGAGGCAGTATGTGAGGAGGTTATTCGCGGAAAAAACGGATGCAGAGAAAAGTGAAATAGGTATAGTCTGTCCAAGCGAAGAAGACTGGCAAAGATGAAAAAATGACTCCAGCTCGGTAAATGTTGGTTCAAGAATTATCAATTTGGTAGATCAGAATGTTTCCTACAATCTGAGACCAAATCAATAATTTTTGAACCAATATTGACCGAGCTGAAGTCATTTTCTCATCTTGCCAGAGGCTCTTCTTTGCTTGGACAGACTATAAGTGGCTGATCTTTTACCATCTTGTAATTCTATAAGGCTAAAATTTTATTATCAGTTGTTGTTTATTCCGGAAAATAGAGGTTTTCAATGTATGGCAAGTTGATCAAAACTGATAACTTTCTATCAAGTGTAAAAAAAAATTTTTTCTATTAGAATAGTTGGAATGTCGAAATAATAATTTGATATTGCTATTGATATATTTTCATTTGCTTACTTTTCAACCACAAGTGATCATTGAATTTTTTGTTATAATTACAATATTCGGTAACTCTGTCATGTAAACACCGAATGAAAGTCCAACTCCATATTGGACAGAAAGCATTATTACAGATTGAGTCGAATTTCCAGCAGTTCTACTGCCCTATAGTCACAAAGTATTCAACTATTCATAGCAAGATTATATAATGGTGATATTCAATCAGTGACAAATAAAGCATCAGTATCGTATAATATAATTATATTATAAATTAATCACATGATATTATCAATCCTATTTTAGGCTACTACTCTATAATTTTAGTATTATTAATATTTAATTTTTACATGACAATTTTTTCCAGGCTGAAGCCAATGCATGAAATATATTACAAGGTTTATTACAAAATAATCAATAGGATGGAACAAAACCAAAATTATAATTAATATAGTAAACAATTTGAATTAACAATAAACAAATGATTTTCAAAATAGAGACAACCAATTAGAATAATATAATGAAAATGGAAAAGAACTTATTGTACTAATGATATTATTAAAAACATTAGCAAAAAAGTCGTAGCTTGTTGGAAACTAATTACGAAGTGCTCTTTCACTAGTCCATTCTGTTCGAATGATCAGCATAGACTAAATAATTTAATATGCATTGAGTCTCAAAAATATGTGTATCTTTGAATCCGTTGGTGGGGAGCCGCTAGACAAAGAAAATATAGGCGACCTAAAGATCAAAGTAATATTAACACAAATAAAATACAATGATATACACACTTTAAATTAGAATGGCATTTCCTCGAATGAAATTCACAAGAATTATTATTATTTCCTTCAATTTTACAAAACAAGACTTTCTGGACAGACACAACGATTGCTTACTCATCAATACACATCAATGCACAGTTTCAAATCCTTAATTTGATGCCTAACTTATGATTGTATTCAACTGAGTTCAGCAAATTTCCACCCTAACAATATTGTCTTATCTTACTGGAACGTTTCTTTTGGAACAGCAACTGAATTGAATTCAGAACCTCTGATTATAAGACCGGCGCATTCTCAATTGTTACACCAATGAGTCACACAAGTTGAAATTGGCACTTTGATGTCTGATTCAATCAATCTACAAAGCAAACATTTCTGCTTGAAACTATTATTTTATAAAAAATACTAGAACTTCCAAATATTCTTATTAGAGAGAAAATAAATTGAATTTTCATTTAATAAAAGGGGGGAAATGAGTAGACTGCTATTATAAAACGACTTTCATAATGAAAAAAATTACTAAATTATTATTATTTCTGAACTCATGTAGGGAATATTACTAATTCGGGGGGCGCTGATTCCGAATCTGAAATCAAAATTCTTCTACTCCCATTTTTTTACATTTAACTTTCTGTAGAGAGCATTTATCCATTGGACCCGCTAGAGACTCGCAATCGAGAGCCGCTGAACTGTGCATTGAACAAACTAACGCTGAATCTTGATTTTTTGTTAATCCAGCAGCGACCAAGCTGAGCCGCTATCGCATGTGTGCACCGAGCCTTAGAGTTCTACTGCTAGAAGAGTCTGGAAAGCACTTCAAAATGTGGAGGAAAACATTTCAAGATAATTACGAGTTGGCATAGCCTAGTGCTACTGGCTAAAAGCATAGTCTAAAATGTATTGGAAAATAGGCTATTTTTCTGGTAGTCTGACTATAAGATGTTATTAATCCAATAAAATTTTGTTCTGTCAATTGGTGAAATGGCATATTGAGTGTTTCAATTATCTCATAAATTATTTTGTTCAAGAGGAAAAGATAGATAGATAAATGTCTTTATTTTCCACTTGGTACATTACATAAAGTGTTGTGGGCGAAGTTGAGGCACAAGAGCAGGGGGCTCTTCCACTTAACCCACTGAGGCTTACAAAAAAGCTACTTCAATGTATTGAATCTTTCTAAAATCAATCTGTATTCTCACATAGATTTATTATTTTTATTACTCTTTTTTACCAAGGGAACCTATAAGTGACCAGTTTGGAATAATTGCATATCGAGAATGGCAATCTCTTTGAAAGCTTACTCAGAATTGTCATAAAAATCGTTTGGTAATAGAGTGAAGGCGTAGGAAGGAATAGCTATATTTTGTAATCCATTATTTAGTTTATGTGAAATGTAACTGAAATAGATGAGAAAAGCCAGCTATAACGTCATAACTAATGCAACCTTCAAAATTCAGCAGCAGAGTTGATTAGCACAGCTTGTAAGAAGTAGGCAATTTGTTGGCCTTCTTTCACTCAATAATCGTATTGGTTTATTGCCCATTGAGAAGCAAGTAATACAGGTTCCACTCACATAAATAGGCGAGTAATAATCATGATATAACTTTCGAGATATTGTCTATCGATTGTTTGTTGATTGGTAATTGGTCTAATAATATTGATCATCGAATCCAAGCATTGTTAGTTGGCCTGCAATCGATTCTCGAAAAAACATTACCTCAATTGTTGATAAGTCACTAATCGGTACTTGTATGAATGCATATCAGTCATCGAATTCAAGTATTAGATGATTGATAATTAGCCTACAAACGATAAAACGAAATCGAAATACAATCAGCTTATAGTGTAGATATAGTAGACTTTATACTACTTAGTCTATGCTAATAGGTACAGAATCGACCCTCGAATGCAAGTATTGTTTTTACTGTGATTGGTTTTATTGACTCTCGAGTTCAATAGCAAGTAAATATATTTTAGGTCTTGAGAAAAATGAGTTCAATTGCCCATTAGAGCGCAGCTTCTTAAAATTTTAATGAATCGGTTTTTTATGTGTGTTAACTAGTACTGTTTTTTTATAACCAGAGGTAATAGAACTACATCCTATTCACGATTACTTGAAACGCAATAAAGAAACTTTTATGCATGTGAATATTCAAAACCTTGTAAAAAGTATGCAAACCTTGCCCACGACAAGTCATAACCAGTTAACGACGTAGCGTAGACACGTCATAGCATTGGCAATGCGTATGTGTCCAATGTTTTATTTTTTGGGACTGTCTCATAACGTTGATATGGTTTATCATCGCAAAAGAAGCCGCCCTGATGGGCTAAACATACTTCATGGGTATGTTTATTTTGTCTCAAGCCATCGTGAACTCTTATTCTATACTCTCTGGTAGTAACTCTTTAATTTACTCAAATATTTTATGCGTGTCTTTAAATTGCGAATTAAGTGAAATGATAATTAATTTTGATAATTGCAGTGACCTGCTAGCGGAGCAGCGACAAGTGGCGATGATTGCGGAAATGATTCACTCGGCATCGCTCATCCATGATGACGTCATCGACCAGTCCGACTTCCGACGTGGCAAACCGTCTGTCAACGTTGTCTGGAATCACAAAAAGGTAAATCAACTATCAACTATAACTAATTGAGAAGTAAGCAAACTCCTAGTTCAAACAATTCTGAATAGAATGGCGCCTGAGTCGTCCAAGTTTAATAATAAATAATCAAGATACAGCATTTTTTATTTCGAACCATTCAACTATGAATTCACAAAAATAAAAATCGTCATACCTCAGTTATTTATTATTATCGAATTTGGACGAATCAGGTACCAATTTCAACAGAATTTAAAGCTCTACATTTTTAATGGTACGCAGTTTCGTAGAATAGTATATTTCGTACCTAGGGCCGAAAATGTGCGTTTACCGGCTCGAAATCGGTTTTCAAGTCCGAGGCCGTAGGCCGAGGACTAGAAAAGATTGAGAGACGGAATATTACATTTTCGACCCGTGGTGTCGAACTTTATTTTTTGGCACACAACATCAATGAAAACAAATCAAAATAAATTATCAGTTAATCAGTTCCAAGAACAGCTAGACCAGTAACCTTATCATGCTATCTTCCCCTATGCTGAATTTGGAGTAGGTGTCGTCTGCTTGCTATTGGAACTTCGCGTCAAAAGTTTATTGATTTAGTGACTGAATATTACTTTATAACTATCAGTGTATTCGATTTTCTTAGTTCAGAAACGTTTAAGCCCAATATAATTTTTGTACGGTCATCCTAAATTGTACAATACCAATTCAAAGTTGTTGATTTTCGACAGATATTGGCTAACAGAGAAGCTTTGTCTAGTTGCATTATCAGCCGCTAGATGGCGTTGGCTTACCTGCTAGACAAAGTAACACAACAGAGTCTGACAACAATAATTTTGTTCATACATGGATTTCACGTTCATCATTATTCAACAGTTGATCAATACAAACGTTTTTAATCTTATCAAAGTTGAAGAATTAGTTATTGAATCAGTTTTTCTTTATTATTCAACTACTGATTAATGTGAAAACTTTCAACGTTCAGTTCTCTTGACAAGGGATCTCACCAATAAAAATAACAGATAAGAGACTACCTTTACATTGAAATACCAATAAGTTGACATTGACTCCCAAAACAGCTGACATTTAATGCAATCAAACCGGGATGCTACCTATTGATCGACTAACCCTTAAATGGACAACGACCTTCAGTCAGCTGACATTCAAGGTTATTTTACCGCCCTAGGGCCGAAAAACGCATTTTCCCGGCGAGTTGCTGGCGACCTCGCCTGAAAACGAGCGTTTTCGGCCTCCGTATAAAGCATGTAAAACAGTCCATTTCATACCAGTGTGGCGAAAACATTATTTTTAACAGAAAATTTAAAAAAGAAATTTCAGTCGGCTACCATTTTAGAAATTTTAGGTATTGGAAGTTTTTGAGATTACCATTACAGAGACTTCATTCTTGTACTCGAGCATGTCAAATTTCATAGGTTAGTGACTATCAATTATCGAGGTATGATGGAATATCATGAAAAATAAAATGGCGGATTACAGGAGAACTAAGGAGGATTCGGCGTTTTGCCAAAGACATTTTCTATTTGTTTTAGCTGGAAGAACACCGTTGTGGAACTCGAATCAGTTCTTTTTGGAACACCCGTCTGTATTGTTATACTGTATTTCAAATTTTCTGGCAACTTTCTACAATATAGGCTACTGAAACTGGCAACCAGCTGGTAGGCCTAGGCCCTTCATAGGGCTGTCGAGCCATTGACAATCAAATCAACAAATTTTCTTCCAACTAAATTTTTCTAAAGTTTTCCTTGAGCTTTGAATAGTTTAATTCAACCTTGAGCTCATGCGTGTTAGCTGACCTCCAGACATTGGCTCAACCAATCTCAGTTGATCTAAAAGGCGGTCATCTTGTAAAAGATGTGATGGGAAAAGGTTTCATCACTCGAACGTAGTGTGGCCACCCTTCTTCTCTAAACAGTTGCGCAAGACAGCCTTCCTAACTGAGAAGAGACTCAGTCACAATGTAAAGTGTACGGTGACGGCGTCTCTTCTCAGCTTGCGCGGACTGTACCTGGGAAGAAATCTAGTAGTAAAGAAAGGTATGCGAAGAATGTGATTTCCGAAGAAGCATACAGGATTCACCCAAAATTAGTAGGATTCTAGGGATTCACCTGCCTAATGGAGTTCAGTAGTAGAAGAAGTGAGGGAAGCTGGATAATATAAAATTCAGTAATAGAAAAGCTCAATTTCGAGGTTATGGGAGTGATATGACGATTGAGGAATATTGTGAGAAACAGCATCATTATTTAGTTTAGAGGAGTGAGATGAGGTTGATGATGATGATGGGGAAAAGAACACCAATGTTGTATATTTAGGAGGGAGATGGCGATACAAGAAAGTTTATTCACCGACATGAGAGTGAAAGGATTGGTATGGAGGTAGACACACCTGTCCACCTGTCTTAGTATACCGGTATATACCGGAGCCAAACGACCTTCCATAGAATTTCTCTCGGCTTCTTCTTCTTCTTCTTCCTCCTCCTCTTCTTCTTCTTCTTCTTCTTCTTCTTTTTCTTTTTCTTTTTCTTTTTCTTCAACTTTTTTCTTCTTCTCTTTTTATGATCCTTTAAGTCATCTTTTTGCTTCTTAATCTTCGTGTTTTGTATTCCCTCCCCTTCCTTTGACTATTTTTCATTATTCACCTCTTAATTTTTCCCATTATTCTACTTTTTCCATTCTCTCCTTTCGCTGCTCTTCTTCTACCACATTCTCTATATTTTTGTAATCGTTCTTCACTGGTCCTCTTCTTATCTTTCTTCACCTTCTTCTTCCGTTACTTCCTCCCATATAATTGTCTTCTTATTCAGATTCTGTTGGTCTTCTTATTCAGTGTTGGTTCAGATTATCCATTCGCATAATTTTCTACCCCATTTTACTTTTTCTCTACTTTCTCTATTCAACTATTTTCCCCTATTCTTTTACTCCTATTTTCTCAATTTTTTCCTTTTATTTTTCTCTTCTCTCGTCTCCTTCTTCTTTCATTCATATTTTTTCTATATTTTTCTCTACGTTTTCCCAATGTCCCACAGTTCAACTTCAAATCTCTCACTAGTCTCTTCTGTCCTGTTTTCCTTCTTCTGGCGCGTTTTCATCTTTTTTCACTAATTATTCTTACTCTTATCTTCTTGTTTTACTCTTTTCTCATCTTCTTTTATTTTTCTGTTGTTTGTTTGTTCTTTCTTTTTTGGGTTCTTCTTCTTTTTCTTGTCCTCCTTCAATTCCTTTCTTTATCACACCCTATTCGTGTTCATTGTATTTTCCATTCCTTCACCTCCACTTACCACAACACACCCCACCCCACCCCACCTTCTCATGTTTTAAGCCACAACCGCTTTTCCTCTTCTGACCCATAAGCTGTTTTTAACCTTCCCCCTCACTCTTTCTTTCTTGTCCCCACTCACTCCTCTCTCTCTCTCTCTCTCTCTCTCTCTTCTTCTTCTTCTTCTTCTTCTTCTTCTTCTTCTTCTTCTTCTTCTTCTTCTGCTTTCACTTCTTCTCATTTTTATCTCCAATCGCACATATCTCAGTTTTAAATTAATCATCCTTTTACCTTTTCACCGCATCCTGCTTTCTAATGGCATGGCACACCCTTATTTCTCACTCCATCTCCTCCTTCTTCTCCTATCTCCTTCTTCTTCTTCTCTCATTCTTGTTCGTCATCTCTTTCTCTTTCACATTCGCATATACAGTGTAGATATTTTTCCTACATAATCCTCCTCCTCCCAATACGAAGCTCTAGCTGTAGATGATATTCAATAAAGTGATTCTTTATTTCTGGTAAATAGTTTTTTTGCATCCGGTATGAAACTAAATATCTGGAGTTGATCAATTCATATCATTCAACTAATAATCAAATCCCAATAAGTATCAAAAATGTTATAATGGTTAATTTTGTTTTTCCAAACTAAAAGTAGTTTTTCAAATTACTCTAGGATGATAATTGCAATTCACTCTAATACTACTGTAGCCTATTCAACCCATAATCTCAAATCCTCAATAAAACATTTTTGATTGAAGAGTCTGATTGGAAAATCTGATAAAATTCCCTTTCAATTTCCTCCACCTTGACTTTGCATGAAACCAATTCTATGAAGTGCTTTTAAATAACTCCCTGATTGTGAAAAACGTTTTCGAACTCATGTCATTTGCCGTTTGGCCATTGATGTGAATAAGATCAATACTCATGAATTTATTATTAAGGATCCGATAGAACCAACTAGCGATTGTCAGCACACTGCATCTCTGGAAAATCAATTGAAAAACTTCTATGAATAATCAAAAAATTGAACTCGGAAGTCTTAAAATATGACTTAACTGAATAGTTATCAATCTGATAACGGGAGTAAAGGTGCAAACTACAGCCATAAGTGTGTCATTGAACTTCCTAGTCTTGTCAAATCAGAATAAACGATTTCTTCAAGTATATTTGTGAAATCTTGTTTCGACAATTTAGCTCCTACTTTGTATTAGAGAGCAGGTTTTCGATTCACATGGAGTTCCCAATGATAGGAATTAAAAAATCCTGTAATATAGTAAGATATTAGTTGAACAATCCTTTTTTGATGTCCCTTTCTTCTGTAAGGCATTTTCTTAACTGAAATTCTTCCTCTCTTGTTTGTATATTTTTCTTTCCTCTTCAAGGCCTAGTCTTTCCTGATTGGATTTCGTTTGGCATAAAAACTGGTTTCAAGAAGAAAGTTCTCGTCTCATATCGTTTCGAATTTTGCTTAAAAACACGGCTGACTCGAAATAGTTTAAGAATGTTTTGGAAAATTATTATTCGTAATATAAAATATTTGGATAGTAATTTTATTAAACTGTCCAAGTAATATGAAATTACTATCAAAATATATAGATTTTTCGAATTATATCAACTTTCAATCCAACATGTTACATATTATGTTTCTACGATTTTGCAGAGATTATAATATATTATTATTGTTGAAATATGAACATAGATTTCAAAAGTGTTCAAAATTGAACCATTATACTGGATAGTAGAAAGATCGTGAAATATTCGCTAGTGTTGATAAGAGAACAACAAAAGAAGATGGTTTTATCCAAACATTCGACTGTCATTGTCATTTCACTTTATTCCATAACCACGTGTAATCAATTCTCTTATGGAAATTTTTATTAAACAGTAAGTTTCACTAGTGATAAATGGATCTTATTATTATCAATAAGAATGTAGTTTTCACAGATCATCATGCTCAATATCAAATAAAGGATCATTCCACTTTTGAACTTTATCTACAATTTATTCTGTTTTATAATAATAATCGCGAATCATCTATAAAGTTCAACCTTTGATCATGATGATACATAACTGAAAATGAACGATCAGATGAGGTATAGTCTGTCCAAGCAAATAAGACATCCTGGAAAGATGGGAGAATGACTCAAGCTCGCTTAATATTGGTTCAAAACATTCTGATCTTTAATTTGAAACCAAATTTATAATTTTTGAACCAAAATTGTCCGAGCTGGAGTCATTTTCCATCCTGTCAGAATGTCTTCTTTGCTTGGACAGACTATACGAGTGGAAACAAGGGATATTAGTAACATTGATCATATTCATACATAACTCATCAATGATAGATTTTACCAATCAGTTAAAGGTAACTACTATAACTGATAACTGAACAATCATAGCTTTGTGTATACAGTTGTGATTGAGCGGGCCTGCTGTTGCCTAACTTCGCCCTCCCAGGAACCGAACAAAAGCAGACAATCAATGCTGTCCCGCTGTATGAACCGAACATAAGATGCAGAATAAATTACCCTACGAGTAGCTACAAGCGATAAACATTAATATTGGGCGTAGCTACATGTGCTTGGTTCGATTTGATACCGGAGAAAATTCAGGCAATAACTTGCCTAAATAGCTGACACAAAACAATGTTTTGGCGTGGATCAGGAGAGACAACGCCTTGGATTCCTGTTGAGAATTGATGAGGAAGGGTCTGTCGTGAGTGCGCAACTTTCTCTTATTCGAGTGGGTTGGACAAACCCAACGCGAATCAAAAGTTTTGTTTAATTAGCATGTATGATCATGATAGTATCATGTGTTGTTCAATTTATAATAATCCCTGATCTTTTATTAATAGGCTAATCAATTATTGATCCTGTATAATCTTCGATGTATTGATATTATATTGAAATAATCCTCAGTGTAGCTCGGTGATTTTTGATCATTGAAGGTTTCAATGATAAGGTTAGTCTAGAAAAAGATATGAGTTGAATCAACTACCGTCCTAAAATAGCTGTAAATTCAAATCTTATCATCACTCTACACATTACCCTCGCTGAAGCCCAGAGTTCAAGCATTAACCTCGGAAAACCTAGTAGAAAGTACAGTATATCCAAGTGTTAGTAGCAAGAACATAGAGAGAGACCAGTTGATGTAGGCTAGAGAAAAGTTTTAGATTATTCTAGAAAGATTATTGAAAAACTATGAGAAAATACCATAAAAATACTAGGATAGAGGGAAGTAAAGTAAAAGTAGAGACCAATAGACCTGCTATACGATCATAGATTGATGAAAAGTGACTTGATTTTGTGATTAGTCGAAAATCTTGTTTCTGATTGGTTGAAAGTATTGTTAAAAGAATGTACAATATGTGAGTTGTTTGAAATGGCGGATTGACTCAAAGGCTGTCAGATAAAATCGTTTGGAGAAACTTTTAATCCCAATTTGTGGTTGATATTAATTATGTAAAATAGCCGAAACCAAAGATTGAAATATTATTTTCGGTGATATTCTCAGATATAAAGTTCAATGAACCCGTTCGGTTGAAAAATAACCTTAGAAATAAAACTAGAAAAGAAAAAATCAGTCCCAAAAATATGAGAGAGACACATTGTTAGATAGGGTTTATCGTTGGCTGACATCGCTCAAGTCTGTGAAACATAAGACATAACTTAGTAGGCATCGGTTCAGTATAAGGTTACATTAAGCTTTACAATCATAAAATAGAATGAAATTCAAGAATTTATAAATCTTAAGTGTTTTTTAATAGTCTTTTTCATAGTTTTCACATGCCAGATGCACTCTCAATTGAAAATGAATCGTAAAGTCTTGGCATTAGATAAGTTAAAATCCTTTCAAAATAATATGTGTCTTACAGACGACAACTTTCCAAATTTGTTTGGAGCTATACTTTACAGTCCCACTCATGAGTAAAATACAGTAATCCTGTCATTTAAGAGCTAACTACTCGTATCAAAAAATCCCATTAATATTTCTAAGTAATCTTTGAATCCAAAAGTCACAAATGAAACGTTGATAGACTGTTCATTTCCTAGCACTGGCAGCTCGTGTCCACGAAACAGATGAAGTGCTATACAGTAAAAGATACGGGCTCTTCACCTGTTCCGTGGATTCGCATACGAGCCGCCAGCTATTATTGTTTCCTAGCTCAGCTATCATCATTTTGTCATTATTAGCCAGATTCAGATGAGAATAAAATATTAAGCATGCATTATAAAGATATATAGTAAGAAAAATCAAATTCAAATACAGTAATATAATTAATGTTAGTCATGTCATGATATTCAACAACTGCAGATCATAGACTTATTCACCTGCTCTAGCTGCGATTAAAACTTCATATAAAGCTCCTTTTAACAAAACTTTTTTTATTACGTAATACATTTCAATAACAATAATTCGCATAAGTCACCTTCATGGGATCAAATAGCCTAAATAGAAGAGACTGATCAGTTATCAGTACTTTAATTATGTTTATGAACTCTTTTTTGTATCAATGAACCTATTATTTATCATCTTGTATCATGATTATTTTATTCATCTTGTATAGTCTTGACTCTTTCAAGCATAAAAAACATTGAGTGTTGAGGAAGTCATTCCTTAGCTTAATCGATTGTTAGAAGTTTTTGGAGGTTTTCGTCCAACATTATTCTTCTTATCCTGTAATTAGCAGAAATAATCCTTTCAAATGCTCCGATTGGTTACCTCATTTAGAGATTCGTGGATGATATTTTTAAGTGGTAGACCTTCAAAAAAATAAGCTGGAAGGTGATTCACGTGACAGATTGATGAATTTCGTAAAATTTGATAGCCAAGTACGAGTTTTATGGAATATTTATCGCTGTTCTGCTAAATTATACGGGATAAACTATTCCCGGTTTTCGGCGGTCGAAATCACCGATTTCGATGTATCAGAAAATATTCGTGATCGATTAATTTGGCGGTTGAAATCGATATCGATCCATCATATTGATCCTTTCACCAGTCGATCTATGACATCGATAAATAAATAAATAAATAATCGATAGTGACAGGAAGTTGCCCGAGGGCTTCAATTTTGTACCGAGAAAAGTACAGTCCGTCTTGTCGTGATGTACAGTCATAGCCACAGGCAAAATACTTGCGTAAAAATTATGAAATGGAATCATCAATTTTCAAAAGTTTCATAAGATTGGTTGCCCGGTTTCAAAATATTTCAACGCCTGAGGGAAAGTGAACCGAAGGCTGTTCTTCTGCGGACAGAAAATTCAAAGTTCAAGTTCGAGTTTTTTAGAAATAAGTTTAATGTTGATCACTTCCCAAACAGAATTAGATTGGGATCCTAAATTTTGTTGACGCCCTTTGAGTCCATCCGCCATTTCATGCAACATCAAAACCGACATTTTGTTTACTCAATTGACGATAATTTCAACCAATCGGGTACGAGAGTTTCGATTGCAATTGTCTTTCAAATGTGAATAGAAAATATTCATTTTATTCCAAATCTGAAAAGAAGACAATTTCGATTTTTCATCCCCCAATAGCAAAATGCAGTCATTGGTGCTCCAAATTATTCTAAATGTAATATTTCCCAGTCTATGATAAGTGTTTTAAATAGTGTTTTTGGTGTTTTTAGACTTTCTGAATTGAAAAGAACTTCTTTGAATCCAAATTACTGTGAACATTATCAAGAACTTTCACCATGTTTCCTATCGGGGGTAGGCGAGGTGGAACCTTCGGGTCTCTTCACCAAATAAGTACGCTAAAGGCCCGTATCGACAGTGCGAGGCATGTGCCGCGAATGCCTCGCGGTATAGTCTGTTGAAGCAAAAAAGACCCTCTGGCACGATGGGAAAATGACTCTAGCTTGGTCAATATTGATTTAAGAATTATAAATGTGGTCTCAAATTGTAAAACAGATTGTTTAGACTTTTTAACAAATATTGACCGAGCTAGAGTCATTTTCCCATCTTGACAGAGGGTCTTTTTTGCTTCAACAGACTATACCGTGAGGCATTCGCGGCACATGCCTCGCACTGTTGATACACGGCTTAATGCTAATAATTATTATTGTTATAGAAGTCATTGGCTTCAAATTTAAAAAAAAAACCTTGTTTACTGAAGACTTCGGCACACTACCGAAATTTATTGAACTTATTTTCAACACCTCGAAATGGAGATTATAGATTTCAAGCTATCAATCTCGAAACTTGGGAAATCTTATTTTCAATATTCAAGCTTTATAAATATCAAAGAGTCACAATCATTCGAAACTGGATCGAATCCTGTTCACTTGAAATTTTTCAGCTGTACAATTTTATCAAGAATTCCCGTGTCAATCAGAGAGGAGTAATCTCTTGTGGGCTGAATGTTGCGTAATTAATGTATCATTGAGCAAAGAATCAGAATGGAATTCTTTTGTTCTGCGCCGTCTTTAAATGATGGAATAATTCAGTCTTAAATCATGTACAGGTGGATATTTGGGAGAGGCACAGTATCATTATGACAACTATTCAACTAATGATCATTCTTTCCATTGGGAAATATTAGATTGTGATTGTGTGTGGGCTTCTGATTCTGGGTTAATCACAGATTAGTTTCATCTAATCAGATGCGATTCTTCGCCAAAATCTCCTACTTTTGTGTCAGATTTCTGGCTGCTCCTTTTACAAATTATATAACATTGTACAATTCATCAGAATTTACGAATTATTATTATCACTTATGACTGAAGCTGTGTGTCGGTTTAATTTTCTTACAAGAAAATACACAAGATAATAATTGACGAATCAAGTGAAACAATATAGTTGAAAGGTCCTATAACGTTTTTATCCACAATTATACATAATTATATACAAGAATTAACAGAATTATGAATGTTTTGTACTGTTATTGCGTATTAGCTCCGATGCTGCCAGTGCCATATAGGGTTCACTCACCCTACGCCACCGACTTTGACTTTGACTTGATTCATACAAAATAATTCAATTCGATTGATTTATTTGAAACAAAACCTCAGTAATATTACAAGATCGAAAACCTTCGAATCCGATTGATTCATTTGATACCTGTATAATTGTCCTGTGTATCTTTTGAAAGAAAATAGAAACGAGGACACACCACTTTTCACTTTAGTAAGTGAGTATATTTTAGAATAACTAAAAATTTATTCATTAAATCTGTTGATAATATACTGAGGGTCCAAAAAATATTTATACGCTTGAAACGGATTTTATGGTTTGTTACATAGTAGATCTAATCATTGAGTCTCCTCCAATCAGGAAACTGAAATGCACAATAGAAGCTTATGTATTTGGTAATAAATGAAGAATGTTCGATTATATTTTTGTTCGGCGGTTTCATGTTACAAAGATCAAACATTCGTTCTTCTATGCGTGATTTGAATTCCTCATGTTTCTTTGTCACCCAGAAAGGTTCTCAACTCTAAATCTACAAAGTTCAGGGTCTGTCAGTCTAATGGACAAACACTTTTTACATGGCAAACATGAGATCTTTAATGTGGCCTAATAGTACCTCTAAAGGGACAGAACAATCTACATTTGCAAACAAATAGGAAACCAAAGAGTTGAATTGTTTGCTTGGTCAACGTCAGTTCAAAATTTGGTGCTTAGGAGCTTGGTTCATGCTAGATGCTACTTGAGGCATGCAACAAACGACGATAGTTCCTTGTCTTTTACCTGTTAAAGTTCTGTTCGAGGCATGCCTTGATGCATTAAAGTTGCAAGAAGAAAGGGCATATTTTAAGAGAAGGGTTGTAGTTATTCTGGTATGAACATAGTTCTGTTCTGTATGCTTTGTGTTTTGGAATATATTCTTCTAATTTATTCGTTTCTCTTGAGAGTGGGCCCAAGAATGTCCAACTCAGCAAATAGAACATTATTTATTCTATTTAGTTTCGTTTTCTAATAATCAACTCTATCGAATGCTGTCAGGAAGTTTTTTGACAGATTTTCAAGAAGTTTTTCAAATTACCTACATTGAAGTTTTTATTTATTATTTTTCAATAAATTATACATACAATGCCTCCCAAACACATGCAATATAAATTATCTTCAACAACATTTTAGAATTTCAGGAAAATATACGTATGGTTTAAAGAGGAGTTCTTGTTTTGGTAATTGTTTGAAAATTTGCAAATTTCATAGTTTCTCGAATATCTCCGTTTACCCAGTAGTTTTCATGCTCTTCCAATCCCATTGCGTAAAAATTATAATTCAATCCTTTGAAATACGTACATTGAAAAAGGATTAGTAATGCTAAGTTTAAATATCTCTTCTGATTGAATCTCTCTGAGGTTAAATATCTCTTTTGATTGAATTTTCAATCCTTAACTTTCCCACCATAACTAAAATGCCAAACTAACACATTATTACGTAAATTCTGAATTCATTTGAACAAGCGTGGTTTTATGACAGTTTAAAGGGACGAAACTATAAAAAAGACATTATAAAATGTTGTTGAATTGGTCTGGAAACAAAACATAATTTATTCTGAATGCAGCAAATGGTGGATTCTCTTTAAAGGAGAGAAAACTGTAGGTTGGAACATTGAAAGTAAATTTCGTAATAACAACTATTCAAAGAGTGAAGAGTTACAACAAACCTTCTATCAAACAAAAGTTAATATAAAGGATGGTTGGCGTATTTGATCAACACTGTCACAATATCTAGGCTAGTGGAGGCGATTGTAAGAAATTCAGAAAAGTAGGGAAGTAGAAGGAAATATCGACGAAGGAGAGAAAAGAAGAGTGGGAAATGAAAGTAGGGAGAAAGATGAAGTAGGGATAAAGTGGGAGAAGGAAAAGAGCACAAGAAGATGAAAAAGAGAAATAATAAAAAATTAAAATTGAATGAATAAGATTATGAGAGGAGGAAGAAGAAATTGGAAAAAATTTATGTAGAATTTCATGAAGAAGAAGAAAGTAATGAGTGAGTAGAAGTTGAGGAAAATGAGAAAGAAATAAAGAAATATAACTCTCTTTGAAAAAAGAATTATAGGACACAATAAATTTTAAAAGAAGACAATAGGACTAATAAATGAATTGAGGATAGCATGGGAATAAACATAAAAATTAGGGAAGAAAAATAATTTAATTAAAGTGTAACTCTAAAAAGCAATTAATATAAAAGAAAAATAAAGGGGTAAAGGAGTAGATAGAAAGGAGTGAAAGAAGAAAAAAGAAAGAATAAGAGAAGAAAATAAACAAGTTAGGAGTAGGCCAGTGTAGGAAAAGGCTCTTAAATTAGATTTTTGCCAGTTAAATCATTGTACAATGGCAATCTCTATGCAACAGTTTTATTGGCTTTTTAATGTTATATTCTGTCACGACTATGAAGTGTGTCACCCATTCTTTGTGTAATAATCCAAAGGATAATGTCTTACACACCATCAGTAATGCTTTTAAAAAAATTCAACAGTATACCTTTCTTTTGTGTGTAAAAAGGTGAATAATCGTTTTGAATCATTTGAATAACTGTTTATTGCTATTGGAGTAGTAGGTAGGTACTTGATTTTATGAAGTGATGTTGAACTTTTTTAAATTATTTGAATTTGAATGTTGTATTGTGCTGATAAAATAACACGTACATTACATTGTAAACGTATCTCCAGAACTCAAATTCTAATTACAAATCAACATGTTGAAGACTAAGCTATACAAATGTATTCCTAATTGAATGTGTAATACTGTAGCATGTCCTATATTATACTGTACCCAATGCCAAGCTGCCAGTAAAGGAAATATTCAATTAAAGAGCAGTTTAATTAATTTTAGAAATCACGAAAATATGAAAACTTTACAAGTATTATAGTTTATAATTTTCTTATACATTTCCGCATACATATAATATACTGTATTATACTATATACTTTCATACAATCATTAATACACATACTGTATCATACTATACTTTATTATATATAGTGTACAATTCATATACAAATATATAGTATAAAATATACTTCAAAAAATATACATAATGGTATAAACATTATAGTGCTTTACTTTCATTGTAAAAGAAAAAAAACATAAATCAATCAATACAATTTGACTTTATTTGTGACTTTGAGTAATTTATATGCAAGACTTTGTGAAATTCATACTATACAAACTAACAACATCATGGCACAATAATATCATTGTTGAGAAAGGTAATGCACCTCATAAACATTCAGTCATCTTGACTATAGAACCGAACGAAAAATGCCACAAAATCGATCAATTTTCCGCGTGAAAAAGGATGCCACCGAGCGTGAAGCTGCCCGAAAAAATAGTTGAAAAGTGGGAAAAAATAGAGTTTGAAAACGTGTAGAGAGTTGTCTTCTCTACGGCTGGTCGACGCCTTAAACGACAAACGGTTTCAGTTGAGCCTTTAGGTCGGTTTTCGGCAGTCGGAAAACAATCATTGCTCGTCATTAAACGTCACCGGCACTTTCACTGTTTTAATGAGTGAATTTTTTATCTGGCGTCACCACTTTCGGCTGCCATAAATAATTTCTGGATGCTTTGAGATGCTCTCTCGCGCGCGCACTATTGTGTCATGCTCGGTTAGCAGCTTTTTCATTAGGCGCGCACTAACCGCTAACGCACGTTTATTTATTTATTTATACAATCCACCTTTCTTCTGGCTTATTTCTCATCTTCATAATTGTTTGTTGTTTGCTCTGCTGATGGATTGGCCTAGTTTTTAATAATAGTGTTATTCATGCCGACTTTTGGGCCTATTATTTGTTCTATTGGTGGACTTTTCATAATTATTCAATTAATAGAATAGAATAGAATTCCTGTCTTCTAGTATTATTT
Source organism: Sogatella furcifera (assembly GCA_017141385.1). Classification (NCBI taxonomy): domain Eukaryota; kingdom Metazoa; phylum Arthropoda; class Insecta; order Hemiptera; family Delphacidae; genus Sogatella; species Sogatella furcifera. The sequence continues at coordinate 14,749,311 of CM029554.1, forward strand.
TTGTTCTATTGATGGCCTGGTTATTAAAAAATATATATTTTCATAGTTTGAAGCAATAATTATTGTCAAAGAAAATTAATTTATTGGAGCTCCAGTATTAGAGAGTTGTGGATTTGTGCTTGGTTTATTCTCCAATCAGAAATGTATGACTGAAGTTACTAGAGTAATCAGTGTGAAAAACACTCAGTAATTTAATTTTAAAACTGAAACAGTAGTTGAATAGTGAATTTTAAATTGGAATAAAACAGTTTTTAGCAATTTTTTATTTGTTCTAAAACATCTTTGTGAATGTATATTTTCTTGTAGTACCTACAAAATCTTGTTAGGGGTTTTCAGCAGGTACAAAGAGTTTAAGCAAACAAAACTACAAATTTACTGACTTGACAAATCAAATTTTGAAAGGAAATCCCTAATAAATAAAACCAACAATATAACTGATTGAGAGTAACTTATTGATATGATTTATGGGATATTGTTAATGAAACAATATTTTATCTTGAAGTTTTCATAGATTTTTCAGAATAAAATTTAAATAGGTTACTTGATATTTTGGGGATATAATAAAACCATGAGTACAGTATTTAATATAAACGCAATAGGCATAGTCTACAGTATTTTCAACTTGCAATACCTTTTCAGCTCCAATAAAACAACCTTTTTAGAAGTAACTTATACTTCAATAAAAATGTAGTTTTAACTTTGAAAAAAATCTCAAGATAACTGTAATTTATCAGACCACGGTTTTAAAATCACCATCAATCAGTATAGTTTTCATAATTCGGCTGAGCGAATAAGGAGGTCAAGTGTGGACCTGGACCTACTAAGCTGTGTTGACCAGTGACTATAGCATTTTCCACCAACCATAACCAGCCAATGATAACTGCTAATTATTTTGAAAGTTAATTACAGGGCAGAACAGCTTTTATCAAACCAACCAGCAGCCTAATAATTAATTACATCGAGATAAGAGTCATATCATCAATCACAAAGCTATAGTTATTTGTTAAATTTTGATGTTCGTGTTAATCCTATTGTTGTCTGATAGCAGAATGCTTTATCAGATAGTCTGCGAACTTTGTGAAGGTGCTAAGTAAAAATTTATTTTGTAGCTTCTTATTATCAATTATTCTGAGTATAGGTATCTATGTGATAGTGACTTACTTAAGTTTCTTTCAATCATTCTGTTTCAAGAATAATTACCATGTGAGTTAGTTTAATTGAAGAATCCTTTAAAACAAACAATATTATAGTTTTTTTCCAAAAGAAACTTTCATATTATAGCTACAATTGTTAATGAATAATTGTATCTATTTTATTTTTTATTAGAAAGTTTTATATCCACACGAATCTTAAGCCTCATTATAGGAATACAGTACTTGTATAATAATAATAATTACACATTATTATAATCATGCATGTATCGGCTTTCTTGGTCGGGAGCTACCTGTTAGGTCACCCTTTAGTGTTGATCACCCACCCAATCTTTATTATGTTTATTGTGACTCATATTTTTACAGTACCAATGAAATATTTACCCTTTCATTCTGTATATTTGTAAATGAAAATTGCAACCACATTAATAACCTTTCTAGTAGTTTTTTCAACAATTCATGTTTCACGCTCATTAGAGGCATTCTCAAGTTTCATTTGAAAATTCTTCTGAGTGCAAACCATGTTGTGCTTAAATAAAAAACAAAACTGCTAAAAAGCTAAGTTTACTCGTTTATCATTTGCGATTTTGCAAATTTTTATCTAAAAATAAATAAAAATTTATTTATTGCAATTTTTAAATACCTACTAACGTATTCTGACAGAAAGAAAACATCCATTCTATATTATTTTTGATTGCATTTAATGTAAAATTTTTTTTTAAACATTCAATCGTTTCTCTACGTTTTTTCTTCTAGGTGACAATGGCTGGAGACTACATTCTTGCAGTTGCAGCCATGATGATCGCTCGACTACGAAACGATGACGTCACGCTTGTTCTCAGTCAAGTAAGTTTATACAGTATTTTACACACTTTCACTCCCTTTTTTCTCTAAAGAATCAACTTTACATGCTGACAAACTTCATTTTTTAATTCAATATATCATTAAAAATGAATACACGTATGGCGTTTAATGTTGGAGAGACCCTTACGGGTAGATAATGTGTACTTGGCCAAATACTGGTCACCCATCCAAGAGCAGTCTACAGTGATCGTGACTTGCCTTCACGATCACATAGTAACCACCCTCACTGAGTGGCCAATATCATGTAGGTACTAAGTATATCAAGTAATGATATCATTCACATTTAATAAGGCATTGACTTATTATCATTAACAGTAGATCCTGATCTCCTTAATCTAATAATCATGGACATTATTAATGAATTTTATGAAGATCTATTATATAGTCGGTTACATACTCCACATGAAGTGATATGCAATAAACTTATAAGTCTACTGTATGGTCCCTTTCATACTGTTCTGAAGGGTTTGTAAAATTTCTGTTGAACAGGCCACTAGTAAATCAATGATCTTTCTTCTATCTCATTCAATTGAGTTCAATTCTCTACTGGCATTCTAATACTGCATAGTCACTGCAATCTGAAGCAGTTATGTGTCATGAGGCTTGTTTTATAGCAATTATAATTTGGTAATAGGAATGAATCTCATTTGCGAATATTTTGCTTCATATAATGCTTAAAAGCTCCATATGAAACATGCCTTGAGTTATGGACTTAATTAATATTTCCTATTTTGTTCTTTAACTTATTTGCATACTACTTTTCTTTGATAATGACGATGTTGAGAGGCTTTGTGTGGCTATTTTATTAAACTTGTGAGTTTAATACAATTAATTTTATCTACAACTTAATTCATGGTGATGTTATAGCCTATTATTATGTTCTGGTATTATTATATCTTGGTAATAAAAACCTTTTTTGTAAGTTTAATTATTGGTAATGTACTAGTGATTGAGAAAATGTGTTGGTTTGTGCAGATAGTCACAGAACTCGTTCAAGGAGAGTTCATGCAGCTTGGATCAAAAGAAACGGAAAATGAAAGGTTCGCACATTACCTCACAAAGACATATCGCAAAACAGCCAGTCTCATTGCCAACTCACTCAAAGCTGTAAGTAAAATGCTTTTTATTCTGTAAGCAATCTTTGAAAATTATTTATATAATTTGAATTTTTCATTCTCATTTTTTCTAATGAAAAATACGTATCTAATCGTGTATAGAGTTATATGATATTAATGGTTTCAATTTTGCAACATGAATAGAATAGGATAGAAAATATTAGATAAGAATAGTAGGCCTATAGATTGTATGAACTGAGAAATAATGACACAACCCAAAAAGGTCAGTCTATAGAGTGACTACTTATCAATGAAATCAGGCAAAAAACGTCATTTAAGTAGGTATTAACATAGGTCTTAATGCCATTTCAAAACATTTCATGCCATAAATATACTGAAATAATGCCTCTACTCCAACAATCTATGATAAATTCAATTTCCACCTACTTTATGAGTATTTCGCTTCTTTGGAAGATTGGCTGTCGTTAGTAAAGATAGTCATACTCCAGTCACTTTATACATTGGTGCTTGCAAAATTTATTGTAGTTCTGATGTTGTTTGGATACATATAAGAGTTAAAAGTAGTCTGTAACTAATTTATCACCAAAAAATACATTGTACAAACTCCGCCATCTTGAAAAAACGACGAAAAATTACGCTGTTCGGCAATTGGCCGTCTGCTATCAATCACTCTTTAGTTTGAATAAAAAAATAATAAATTGAGGCGTTTGAAACTGTGAATTTTTTTGCCTTATCAGCCTGAATGTATAGATTTTCATAAATAATATGTTACCATTTAATTATTTCAGCTTGCGAATTGCATTGTGCTATTTTTTATTTTATGATTTGTGTGTTAGCAAGCGATGTTGGTGGGCGCCGATGACAAGTTGTGTGAAGTGGCGTTCCAGTATGGGCGCAACGTGGGCCTGGCCTTCCAGCTGGTGGACGATCTGTTGGACTTTGTCTCCTCTTCGGACGCCATGGGCAAGCCGACCGCCGCCGACCTCAAGCTCGGCCTCGCCACCGCCCCTGTACTCTTCGCCTGCGAAAAGGTACATAATCATCAAGATTCTTAGACACAGATTTTTGTGTATAAGAATCTTGCCTAATCACAACCTACTCTAGAACAGAGTAACATAGAGAAATAATAGTTTGAGCCTTATAATAATTTTAAAAGTTGAAAGGAGTATTTCAACTATTAGAATAATTTGAACTTTTAACAGGAGTTTTAATAGTTTGAGTATCCTAAATAATAGTTTACTTCAACTATCCTTCTCTATGATAGTACGCAATAGTGCAGTAGGCTAATTTCCACATAAAAAACATGTAGCTTAAGATACGGCCAGTTAAATATCTGTAGCCTATCACAGCCTTTATCTTGTCATTAAGTCAAACTACAAGAGCTGTGATTGTTTACAGATATTAAACCGGCTGACACTACTTACCCCGTTTACAGGCTTGAGCCACATGTTTTTTATGTGCACTTTATGGGAACTTTTCTAAAAAAGCGTCTCTAAAACGAATTATTTGTTTTACTACCAAGTATTTACTCGTTTTTATTCACTTAGCCGATTGTAGTACCTAGTATATGAAATGTAAATGATTTAATAGGTATTTATGTAATTGGATTAGTAAAGAATTGAGTTAGAATTTGAATAAAAATATACTAATTTTTTAACATAATCCATGAACAAGAATCACTCTGTACATAGGATGGAAATAATGATTATACCCTATTCGCGATCACTTGAGACGAAATAAAGAAACTTTTTGCATGTGCAGGTAGCTATTTTTGTTCGAGCTTGAGGAAAAGCCAAGAACTGTGATTGACTACAGCTGTTCGACTGCGGCCAACCGTCGTATGAAGTAATACCTTCCTTTATCCGCACACATGCGCAAAAAATTTGTTCATTTCGTCTCAAGTGATCGTGAATAGGGTATAGTTAGTTGGGCTGGTAGATTTTGATAAAGACTGATATTGTATGCATTGGTAGACATTCTCATTTTTGTAAAAATGCCTAATTATAGTTTTTCACAGAAGTAAAATCCTTATTTTTGAAAATATTCCATGAACTTGAATTACTCTAAACATCAAATGAAATACTATTTAAGCAGATTGAGAAGGACTTTTTGTTTGTTTTTATGAGGGTGAAGCCAACATGAGCTCATAGGCTTGTGCGTGGGTAATAAATAAATTTTATTAACTCAAGAATTTGTTATAAAAATATAGAGTATTTTCAATTATTATATTACAGTAATTATTTTCAGTTTCAGTCCTCAGTTTTTTTTATTCAACCAGTTTCAGGATACATTTCATAATGAGATGTATGATAGATAACGACTACTTTTTAGGTAGTAGGGACCGACGGCTTTTCGTCTCCTCCGAAAGATGGGGTGGCCGTATTAATGTGATTGTGCTGTGGTCAAAGGATTTTGCCCCGATTGAGACTCGAACCAGAATCTCCCTGGTTATCAGACCGGCGCTTTATCACTCCTACAACGAGCCACCCACTTGAACTTGGACTTGAAATTGATGTATCATTAATCAGTAAATTAACCTATATTCGTGAGTTGAAAACCTGAAATAATGATTTGAGAGAGAGAAAACAGATTTGTCTCACACTTCCTATCTCCCTAAATGATTCTTCAAATTCAGTTTTATTTTCTCAAACAAAAAATTTATACAAAACAAGATACAATGAGATTTTAAAAATACAATAAATAATATAATATTATAATTTTTTTAAATACAGCCAAATAAAAAAATCAATATAAGAACAGAACTTTTCAATTTTTAATACAGCACCAGAATATATTGCAATGCTCTCATTACAATAATGATGTATTTTGTTTGTTCGCAGTACCCAGAGCTGAACCCGATGATAATGCGGAGGTTCCAGGAGAAGGGCGACGTTGAGAAGGCATTCGAACTTGTTCACAAGTCTCAGGGTCTGGAGCAGACTCGCTTTCTGGCCAAGAAGCACTGTTTGGAGGCAACTCGGCTGGCCTCCTCAATCTCCGACTCGCCCTATCAGAAGGCACTGATCGTCGTCGCCGATCTGGTCATCAATCGCATGAAATAGCATCGACTTTTGTCGAAAAACAAAAATAAAAAGCACTGTAGTCATCAACACCTCACAATCGTCCCATACATTGTTCGCCGTTTTATAAAAGTTGCCAAAAATGTCATCATCACATAATCAGTTCTATCACCACAGATATACGAATATCATAAATTACATAAAAATAACTTGCATAATAATACAGAGTGGACTATATTTCACTTGACTCTTGCAATACATTTTTGCCTAGAGCGACTTATGGCCCATTCTGTAGTACGATATTCATTTATCTTTGATGAGACTCGTTTCTGGTAACATAAGTTGCAATATTTTTAATGACATAATTATAATTTATGATATTCATTTATCTGTGCTATCACCAACCATTATCAATCACCAGTGTCTATTATAACCCAAAAATAATGTACTTATTGTCTAGTGAGTGCTTGCAGAGTAATCATGTGTGTTAGTTACTAATGAGCAATGAAATAAGCGTTGTGTGTTTCCGGTAAAATCCACTCATCTACCAAAGTAAAATGTGAATGAAATTCTGTCCGGTGTATTCTATTTGGTAGAATACATTTTAGGTATTATTATCTGTAAAAATTGAAAATAATTTTGATGTGTTGTAGAATACACACGTGTTCTATTTAACTGAATACATTTGATGTGTTCTTTTTAATAGAGTTCATAAGATTGTTTCTATCAAGTGGAATGCATCAGAATATATTACATCCACCTTGTTTCTGTACTTTGGATTGATTCACAACTAAATCTTCTGCAAGTGTCTAGGAATAAAAAGTCCATGGTTGAACCATTTATTGCAGAAATAACACTTTGATTATAAATAGGAAGTATCTATAATTTATATACAAGGTTACTATATTATAGAGTCACTAAGAAGATACCGTCCCTTCTCCAATAATGTTGTGTTGTTGAATCAAAGTCAATACGACCACAGTACAGAAGACAATGCTATGAATCACCATTATTACTGTGTATTATGTACAACGGTATTTGAACTATTAATGAATATAGTGTCCCCAATTTATGCTAGAACCTGAACCCAATTCACTTGTAATATCAAAATCTCAAATAATCATTTGTTTTTAAAATTGTTAAAGTATTGTTTGATAACTTCCAAGCTCTGTAATAAATGTAATTTGACATTTAAAACTATGAAAGCTAACAAATGATAACAATTATTGCATTTTTCCGGACCAAATTTGATTGTAGAAAAAAAACAATTCAAACACAAATTAAATTAGAAATAGGCATAGGCTACGCCTACAAGTTTGAAATAAATTTTCAAACTATCTAAAACTAATTATAATATTATTAATATTAATAATGATGTTGATGAAAAGTTTAATTGCTCAAATTTTATGTTTTGTTGATACGGTATGATAAATTATAATTTATGTTGAATCTTGAGAGAATGTTCTTATATTATAGTTTATATAAATATAGCTTACTCTGATTAATTAATATAATTTAGAACGGTAAGATATTACTGTTATTCTTTTAGCCCCTGTTCTTGTACCGGGTTTTAACTAACAATTAAATTTAAGATACCATCTTTCTTGAATTGTGTACATAAAAATGCTCCTGTAAAAAGCTTCAATTAGTGATCTATATTGAGAAAATAATTTCTTCTGTAAAGTATCACATATTCATTGTGATCTGTAAATATATTGTTGTGCAATTATCTTGGTTTCAAAGGACTGTAAAACTTTATTAATAAAAGTTTCAAGACACAATAGTATTGCTTAATTCAAATGGGATTTCATTAAACTCTTTTTACTGTATTGACAACTTCAGATTTTTTTTCATTTTTAGAGAGATCTATTTTTAATGATGATGTAAATAGAGTTGATATTGACAATAAAAGTTATACCAGGGAGCTTTAAATATCAGTTTGAATGGCATTCTAGGGTATTTAAAATAATGTTGTTGTTAATGTAGCTCATGTAAATTTTAATGTAAATATTTCAACAAATAAAGAGAAAAACAATAGCTGAAGAATTTGTTATCAAATAAATGTATTGTTATTGTTACAATGTGAACATTTTTGTACAATTTCTTCAAAAATTAAGCTCTTTTAGCTTAAAACTCTGAAATATGAATCTTCCTCATCAACGATGGGACAAACCTCTATTTCATGTATTTACTGATCAAAGTGACTTCATCTAATGAATATAACTTCAAGACTACTTACATAATTATTATTGCTGATCAACTCCAAGAACAGAACATGATACGATACTTTTTAAACGGATTAATGTTATTTTCTGATTATTAACTTTCAGGAAAATTCTCCATGATAATCAAATCAATAATTATGTCTCACATAGTGCAATATTTGTATTTTAATCAATCCTTCAAAACCTCCAAGAAATTTTATTCAGTTCTAATTTTTCAATTATTAATTATTTTCCCAACTTCATTGAATATTTTGGTTTCAAATTATAAAATTCAATGTAAAAATTTAACATAAATTTAATGTACTCTATATCCCATTTTATGTAGCAATTGTAGTGGTTAAGTAATATTTTTATGAATGTTATAATTTCTTTGAATCAAAACTTGATATATTCAATTTTTTCTTCATTGTTACTAATTCCTGATTGATGTTACAAATGTTTTCCCGGTTAGTATTATTAATTTCTGAATAATCAAATTAGAACTCTTATTTTGAAATTAAACTCAACTTTTTAAACTTAATATTGAATTCTCAGTTAGCCTGTAGAATCATACAGTTTTATATTTCTGACCATTATTTTTTTTATTGTAATCGGGTAAAACCGATTAGTTATTACTGTATTTGAATTGCTGATTGATCATTGTTGAATCTCAAAGTTTCATTCGAGTGCTATAAGTTACTCATTTCTTGAAAAATCTTTTTCAATCCTAGTTTCTTGAAAGCTTCCACAACTTTATTACTACGAAATTCTATTGGTTGTCATTATTTTTACGAGAGAATGTCTTACCATGGAAGGTGTTACCATGTCAAGTGTATAAATAATTGAAAATTTTCACCTTACAATCTACAGTATTGGAATTCAAACTTGATTTTGTTTTCTAAAATACATCTATTTTTATAAACAGTCTTCTGGATTAGAATGCCAAACTATCAAAATAAAATTGTTAAGAAGTTGACGAATGCAATGTAGTTGTGTCTCTAGCTTAAAATTATTTATAAAATTGTTCGAATGTGTATAAGTGTGACTGCATTTTGAGTGTATAAACCATTAAGAAATTGTTGTAAGATTGTATAATATAGTCTAAATATAGTGAATGATAGATGTATGTATATAACCATTCTAGAAATACTTCAACTTTGCCAGTGGGCAAAATAACCCTGCCCAAAAAAATTGGTTCAAATTTTTTATTCGGTAATGGGTTGAATATATTATTCTTATTATATAAATACTACGTACACAATGATTTGTATGTTATTGGAATTTAACAAAAACTGAATTATAAAATTCATAAAGAGATATTATTTTAATCTTGATGCTCCTTATATTCTTTTGGGTTCTAAGGTCAATGTAAAACTCATTTCACATAGTGCCTTTTGTACTGTAAACTGAGTTGTTTGCAATAATGTCCTGGCATCCTATGTTATATACCTTCCTCTTCCAAACTTTTTTTTAATAAAGTCTATTGATAAATACGTCGTACTATTGTTGAAAACCTCTCTTCATTGTACATATTTATGTGTTTCTTTTTTAATACGGTACCCTTATTTAATTTGCGATCGGGGCGATCGAGTGGGGTACCGTTCGATATACTTCAAAGGGTAAAAATAGTGAATACGTATTTTCGATTTATAGATATAGAATATATTAAAAATAATGAATTACAAACGGTATTGATTGAGAGTGGAGCTCTAAAGAGTTATTTTGAACACTGAAATATTGTCCCTCTCAATAACTGACCTATTGCTAGTGGTGTCCAAAAATTGCAGATTTTTTTTATTTATTTGCAAAGTAATAATAAGTTGGGTAAGTGGAAACAAAGGTTGTCCACAAAATAATTAAAAATTGAAAAATAATTCAAAAAGGGTACTTGATAATTATTTAAAATAAAAAAAGTTGGCCACAGTCGAACAGCTGTAGCCAATTACATCACTTGTCTTGTCCTTGAGCCTTAACAACAAGAGCTTTGATTGGTTGATACATAAAATGAAGAATCAAATACCCTTTTTTAAGAAACTTTAGAAGTATTATTTTTTACAGACATGTTTCGAGTCTAAGCCCATTCTCAATGTGATCGGAATGGGCTTAGCCTTAGACCCGAAACATGTCTGTAAAAAATAATACATCTAAAGTTTTTTAAGAAAGGGTATTTGATTTTTCATTTTATTCATCAATCAATTTAAATAGCCCTAAGTTTAAAGTTTAGATTGGTTATAGCTGCTCGACTGCGGCCGACCGCAAAGGAAAATCCACCACTAGATCTCAAAGTTCGACTAGTCCTCCACGCCGCTCAACGATGAGCATTCACTTTTTTTAATTTAAATATCGTATTTACATTTTAGCAAATATAATTCCAAGCTTTCATTTAATTTTCTAGATTTAGATTTAGAACTTGGAATATGACTTGCTGAATCTAGGGCGTATCCAGGATTTTTTCTAGGGGTGGGCAAGCTAGTTTTTTGTTCCCGCAAAATATAAGAAAGTTGCCCCTTGTCCCTTGGCCCTTGGGGGTAGGTTGTAAGCCATAATATTATTCAGTACAAATGGTGAAAAATAATATATTTTATCAGTGCTTCATTTGTAAATTTTAAGGTTCTGGTATGAAGGCGGTTAATCGGTTGGAGAGGGGGGTCTGGGGGTACTCCCTCGGAAAAAAATGAAATTCCCACTCCTTAAAACTCATTTTTAGAGTTATTTTAAAGCTTTTAATTGAGTATTATTACCATCATTTTCCCATATTTTTATAAATAAATTTAATTGATTTTGGCCTACTATAGGATTAGCGAGTACTCAGATTCAGAAGTTCTGGGACGGCGGAGATTTGAGCACTACATTCTATTATGAAAATGGAAAAAGAAAACAACCTCTTAATTATTATATACAGTAATCAATAACATTTGTTAAAATTATTTGCTTGGTAAATAATTTTAAGTGCATGTAATTTACTTATTCATTTACTTTAATTATTTGTAAGAAAATAACGTTGAAAATTTTCCAGCAAAAACAAAATCCACAGTAAATTCATAGATCAATCAAGGTAAAATTTAATAGATATACTTAAACTACAGTATTCTAACACCATTCTTGATGGTTTTGCTGAGAACTCATTTAATACACTCTTTTTTATCTGGTACTTGTTTTCATTTAAAAATTCACCCATCAAGCATAACCGCTTGCCTTTTCCAAATGTGTAGCCACTTCAATTTCCTTCAACTCATCTATTTTTCCAAAAATGTACATTATTATACCGCAGCTCCAATTCCACAGTCATGGATTCTAGCTCTTATAACTTCATATGGAAGATTCAGAATGTTTTCATTTTAATTCTCTGGAGTTACAATTTATGCAAAGGATGGAGAAGTGAAAAAGAGAAAACAAGAGTATTCTCATTTGAAATATGACTTCCAAGGACTGATTAAGGGAGTCAAAATAAGGAATTATTGAATTTCTCTAGTATTCAATTGGTGTATTGGATACTCAGATGGAAGCATACGCCTGCCTGCATACGCCCATACGGCTTGTTAGAAGTTTGTCGCCGGACAGAGTAACTAGTCTAAAAATTGATTTTCTTCAAGAATTGGTGACTTACTTGAATATTTCCGTTCAACTGGCTAACCCTATATAGGATGGAGAAGTGTCAGAAAGCAAGAGTATTCTTATTAGAAAATCTGATTTCCAATAAATGTTGAGAGAGTCAAGATTAGGAGTTATCAATCACCAATGATCTTCTGCAGTCTTTAATTGGAGACTCAGATGAAAGTTTTACTCCTGTGAGTCTGTAACTTCGGAACCTTCTCAATTTAGTTGTGAATTTATTAAATTTTATGATAATATAAATTAATTATTTTATTCTATGAGCCTTCTCTTCAATTTTATTTTATTTATTCCAGCTGTGAATTAATTTTATAAATGACAAAGAAAATCAGTCAACTTCTATGGGGGGGGCAGCTGCCCCCCCTGCCCCTGCCAGGATACGCCCATGTGCTGAATATAAACATTTAAATTCAGAAAATGAACTACCTATATTAGACAAGTAGTCCAGCAAATAAAGCATTATAGAGTGCATGAAATATGCCCCAATTTTTTACCTCGGGGATTTGTTTAGACTAGTTGGGAGGTTAACATACTAAAAGTCCCCGGACCTTGGGGGTGAGTATAGGGAGGGAGGGGGATTAAAAGGTACAATTTTTTAGTTTTTTGCATAAAACCCGAAAACGGTTGATCCTAGAGAAAAGTGCTCTGAATAGAAATTGAAGAGGACTAAAATCTGCGTCGATTGAAAAAAATAAAATGAAAATCGGCCAAATAGAAAATTTTTTACATATGATCAAAACTCCCTTTTTTAAAAAAATCCAAAAAAACTGCTTCTAAATGTGATGTAACTCATAAAGTAACAATAAATCCACTACCCCCTCATCCTAGAAGTTGTCGAGCATGAGAAGTAGAGTCCAAATAACATATCAATATTGATATTTGACCTATTTTTGGAAGTTTAACAATCACTTTTCCAAGAATGGATTTCCTCCAAATTCAGCTACAGGTGGTTTTTGTCAATATTTCGATGCTAAAATATACATAAGAAGCAATAACTATACTTAAGGTGGTGTCTGGTAGTTTATATGGATAATTCCTCATCAGAATACAATTATCTTACTGCCCAGATTTTTGACTATTTGCAGTAGAAAGGACCCTTATTTAAGGATAATAATCTAAGGACGCTTTCCTTAAAAGTGATATAATCCCTAGCTTTCGTAAAAGTGAACGGATCTTAAACTAGTAAGCCCCATGGGCTGAAGAACTGGCGTGCGAACTTTTTAAGTTAACTTATGGCTTTGATAACTTGATGATGGAATTTTGCAGTCAAGTCCACTTGATCAAATTTGTTGATGCGTCGGATGCCGCGAATAGGTAGAATATGAATAAAAATTCTTATCAATCCCTATATTTAAACAATACTGAATGTTCCTTCTATTATGTTTCAATCAGTATAGGTTCACAAAATTTCAAGATTGATAAATTAATCATTATTAAAGAATGTTATCCTATTTTAATGATTTATATTTATCAATCTGTTATTTCATAAAACTTCATAAAAAATTATATTCCCGTGGAATAAATTAGTTTTAATACAGCTAAGAAAAAAAAAATTATTCAAGCTTAAGAGCTTAGAAGCTAAAACATTTCTATAATTAACTGATCATAACTATAAGAGGATATTTTTAAATTTCTATAATCAGCTGATCATAGCTATAAGAGGATATTTTTTTAAAGTGACTGCGGCCAGCTGCTGTCGATCGCGGTTGTCAACAATAGCTGAATGCTCCATTGTTGAAGCATTCGTCTTCCTTGAACGAATCCAGTCGCGGCCGCATCAAGCAGAACGAATAAAATGTATGCTCTCAACCATTGTTGTACAGTCGCGACTGCCCGCCGCGGTACGTTCTATCAACTGAAACCTACATCAAGAGTGATACAGTAAATAATGGTGTTACACGAGATTACAGCAGACGCCAACGAAAAAGGCGATTGAAGAGCTGTTAGTGATAAGGACTGGCAATTGGTCTCTCGGTGAGGGTGATCTATCGGTGAACGTGATGTTAAGTCACGAACACTGTGGACTGCACTTGGATGGGTGACCGATTCTGGCCAAGTACACATTGGCGAGGTGGAACTACCCGTAAGGGTCTCCCCACCAATAAAAGCCATAAGAATATTTATTAGTGATAAGGAACTTTACCAGGAAAGACAGTCGGCAAGCAATCTGCAAGAACATATTATTGAGTCAATACAAGAGCAAGCGGAACTAAACCGTTTTGCTCATTTAGACAACTTACAGACTGTCCTGAGAGAGAGCTGAGTATTCGCCAACCGCAATTTCTGTTACATTGAAAACATCGTGTGATAATAACAATCAGATTTGTTTTTAAAATCTTGTTAGCTCTGAACAGATTCTTGCTTCTTGGATAATTATTATTGTATTTTAATTTTCAATTTTTGTCTTCTATCAGTTGCTTGCTAAATTTGAACCGGATAATTATGATTTTAAAAAATCCATAATCATGATTTCTCATCAAATTTTTTACTGTGACATTTTTTTGCTGCCCAAGAGCAAATAAAAGCCCTTCTTTACCAAAAAAATACTGGAAAAATGTCTTGTGATAAAATAATTCAAATTTGCCGCCTCTTGTCAGCTGTTTAAGTAAATAGACTCCTATCACATGTTTAAACTTTGAGATCAATATTCAACATATGCCTTCAATTCAACATGAAAGTACTTTTCATTTGAGAACATTATTTTTATGATAGTTCTTTCAAATTTGCCGCTAACAAATCAGCTGTTTTATTAAAATCAGATGGATCCAAAAAATAATTTATTCAAATTCCATATGACATTTTTTTCCCCAGCCGTGATTATTGTGTTGAAATATACAGGAGTATATATAGATATATTGTTGCTGACAGTTTATCCTTTTTTCGCCTGAAAAAGGATGAAGGAGTCGGTCGATTTCATTATCCAACGAACTTGACCTGTATAAAAGTATGAAGAATATATGTTCTGAATTTGAGGTTGATTAATTGAGGCGTTCGAAAGTTATTGTCGAACATACAAACAAACAAACGAACGAACAGACGGACAACGACTTTGGGCTTGAGTCAAAAGAAGGAACTCGCTTGCGCTCGTTCAACTATACCGGTAGCTCATTGTTTTCAGCTTCAAAAGGCGGTTCTATTTCATATAGAACATATCATGTTCTAACATTTCAATTGTATTCTAACATAACAATTGAACATATTATGTTCAATTCGGACAAAATTGAAGAATTTCATTACTTTGAGTTTATTCCTATATAGCGGGAACGGGGCGAGGCGTGACTTTCTGGCTCGGTCATCTCTAGGAAAAATTTAGTTCTGCACCCGCATCTATCTCACCCCCCTCCCATACCCAAAAGATAATAATGTTCCATTTTGGACAATTATTTATCAAGCTTTATTATAACTAGTACAATTACTAAAGATAATACACGATGAAGAACACAAAAATCTGTTGGAAATTAATAAATAATTGGATAAATTAAATACGCTGTTATTCAAATCAGTATGCTAATCGAAATAGAAATTAAGAATTGAAATAGAACTCCAAGGAACCAAATATAATTGGTTTTAATCTATCCTTGATTTGATGATTACCTAGCCGAATGATATTGATTTATTTATTTAATGACAAATTATTCCTTATCTTAGTTAACCATAATTATTTATCATATTATTCATTGTGCAAGAGGCCAAATAATAGTACAATACAATAAACATCATATGATTTAAGTTTGCAACACTATACAGAGCGTAGAGTGCAGAAAATTTGTTGTCAGAGACGGTGGAATCGCAGAAAATAGCGATGTTTTCGTCCGTATACTCCGTCCATCATTTGCGAGAGGGAGTGGGAGAGTGGATGCAGAAGAGTGGTGGTAACGAACGCTGATCAGCGTTACTGGAATCGCTTACTGTTGAGCGTATTGAACGAATGGAACTGATGATGGAGTAGTTCACTCTATTCGAACTTGGAAAAAGCTTTGATTTCTTCACTTCTTTGTATTTATTTTTAATATTTCCAAGTTGATAATTCCTACACATTATATATCAATAACTGTCTAGTCATCGGCGAATCCAAAGATGACCGGACGCCTCGCCTCTGAGCGGGAAAATACAAATTTTTTGTGTTAAAATGCGTCTATCTTGAAAATTATTGGTGGTAGAAAGTCGCATTTGGGCTCAAATTTTAGAACATAGCATTGTAGATTATAGCGGATAATTTTGTAACTAGAAACTTGAGAACTATCTCAAACATAAATAGCTATTTCGAGCTTAGTGAAATCAGTTATGTGTGATAATGATACTTGTTTTAGGCCGCTATTACACGATAATTCAATAGTCAATTGAATAGTTTCATTTCATTTCAATAGTTCTATGTCATACATCTATTATCAAAGATATTATAATATGTTCTCTATAGGAGAACATATGACATAGAATATGATCATTTATAATATTTGGTTCATTACACGGTAATATTTCATCATCATAGATGTTTGATAATAGAAATATGTCATAGAACTATTATCGTGTAATACCCACCTTAGCGGTGGAACATGGATAAGCTAGAGTTAGCTTTGAGTCAGCCGCTAGATCGCATGAGCATTCACTTCATGAAAAATATAGTTACTAATTCATCCGCTAGATCGCATTAGCATTCACTTTTTCAAGATTTTATATCGATCTTCACAACACAGTCGATAGAATTCTCGACTTTTTCAATCAGCTGATAACGTAATCAAAGATGGCTTTAGGATTTTGTTTTGACTTTTGAGGCTAGGATTTCGATAGAGAATTGCAGATAAAACTATTTTTTTATTTATCAATGTTTTAACTAACTCCAAGTTTTGAATTTACACTCTTTGTAGTTGATTCAGTAAAATGACTGTTTTATTAACTGCCGATTGGTGGCCCCATGGTCGAGATGCCTACTTCAGGTAAGTTATGTGCAATACAAATACAATCAGTAATTTTACGATATTACTTCTTTAGATAACTTATATATTTTTAAATTAAAAATTTCCAATTAAAATTTTTCCAATAATTTTTTTTAGGCCAAATAATAGTTTTTAATTAACTGTGGCAGTTATAAATGTCTCCGTTGCTCTTTACGAGAAAACTTTACTTTCATTTTTTGATTTTTAGCCTACCAAGTGTTAACTTATTCTCCCAATACTTATTCCTATTATTGTTTTATTTTTTCACCCCATGTATAGGTTATAGTACTAAGGGTTACTTCTGTAGAATTTGGAGTTTTTAATTTTAATAAATTTTGCTTCAGACCAGACCAATGGAGATTAGGCTATAAGTAGCTTTACCCTGAAAAATATTTAGAGATAACTTACTGTGAAGACTCTTGTGGGTGCAGTTCAATATTTATACCAATTTAGTGAAGCTACTATGGGATTTCTCCAATTTGTGGAACACTATATTTACATAATTATCGAATAGCGGTAGGCTACCAAACAGTTGAAACACCAAATTTAAAATGTTAATTTTAGCTCCAATCTTTCCACATTGATAGTTGGGCAGTCGGGTAACAAATTATTCAATTTGTTTGTAAACTTGATTGAGAATAGGCCTACGAATACAATAGGTATGTAAATATTGTCTTAATTTCATTTTTCTATATTTCATTTTCATTTATTGTACTTCTGAATTAGCTCAACTTGTAGTGTTCATATCTCAATATGCCCTAGTCTTATGCCACGTTTACACCGGAATGTTAATAACTTTTGTGAGTAACGTATTATTATATAGACTTATGCATTATATAACTTAATATACAAATGTTATTAACATTCCGGTGTAAACGTGGCATTAGTCTGAAAGAAGATTACCGTTGACACGATGAGATGTCTTCAAAGCTTCTTATAATCGTTAAGTTACTTCCGAGATAACTCGTAAATCTACACACGTTGGTCGTGATCTTCTTGGAAGACTTAAAAAATAATGATTAGGCAGTTTTGAGTGAATAAAGCTCAGAGAACCTAGTTTTTTTGTGGAGCATTAGTTTGAAAGAATAATTTTGCTTTGCCACGTAATAGCGTTTTATAAAATAATCCTGTTTCCCTGCTCTACTTTGTATAATTTTTTTCTGACTTATCACTCACAGTATTCTGACTTATTTAATTTTAATAAGTTAATTTGTACTGACAGGAAATTCGAAGTATATTCCATGGAATGGCAAAGAGATCCAGACGTGAATTTGGACAGAGTTATCTTTACCACTTCAAAATATGGTGGACCGATTGCTGTAATGAGGGACCCATCCAAGATTGTGAAAGTACAATCTACTGGCAAACCAGTCATATCGATTTACTCTTCATCGGGCTGTTTGATTTCATCATTCAAAGTAAGTTAGAATTCAAGCTGTTTTATTCATTCAACAATTGAAAGAATATTGAATTACAGTACGCTTTAAAATGACTTTATTTCAACACAACTAGTTTCTTACTCTTCAGAGTCATTATCAAGCGGCAGATATTACACGATAATAATTAATATTTTCTATTACATATGAGGATATGAGGTCATATGAAAAGAGAAAAATATTTGATATGTAGTGCTCTGTAAAGACTCTATGCCGTAAGTAGAGCCTTGTGATTTTTTAATAAGTTAATTATGGTAAATCCACGGTAAATACTTTTAGTAGAATCGTTTACTTGAAATTCTTGAGCACGCCTTATATGTATAATGTTGGCATAATTCCAAGTCCTGCAATGACAATTGGGACTTATGAACATACTCGTATGTGTATGAAAAATAAATTTCAATATTCAATGGTCTGCTTTAAATTCACTATTTTATGGTGTTGTGTAAATTATCCATTCTTTTTTCCACTTTTAAATTTAAACTTGAAAAAAATCACTTTTTAATAAGTCTGAAGATGACCACACAACAGGTCGAAACTTGAGTCACTGCAATGTGAGTAAAAATTAATTTCAATTTAAAAGTGATTTTTATTAAGATTTAATTCACTATTTTGTTGTAAATAACTAATAGGCCTACATGTTCCACTTGCTGTGAGGTCTATTCTAATTTTCCCTGTTTTTGTGGCTTTTCCAGTGGAATAGCGGTCATTTAGTTAAAATAGGTTGGTCATCAATAGAGGAACTACTCTGCATTCAAGATGATGGTAACGTGCTCATTTACGATATGTTCTCAAATTATCAACATACTTTTAGAATGGGTCAGGTGAGTTATCAAATAATTTATTTGTGCTTTTTTTCTTCATTAATTTGGCTTGGATATTGGTATACTGGTCCTTATGGACATTCTGTTAGTCCTGTTTTCACGTTACTCCAATATTCCACATTATTAGTTTAATTCTATCATCTTCTAATACACGTTTACTAAAAATTTTACTTCTCTAGAAACTTCACTTCATAAGTTGAGTAGCTTATCTAGAAGCAGTATATATTCTTCAGATGAAGATCTGACTAGCAAATTCAGTAGTTCAGTTGATGAACATGTGAGTAACGATATCACTAATTCATATCATATTCGATATGCTCACTTCCATTTATTTAGTTGTGTTTCATTTCTGTAGCTGCTTAATGAATATCATCTTTACTCATCTTTACATCTTCATCGACATCGACACAATTATAATCAGCTTAATTAGCAACTTTGCATGAAGGCTCAATAGACTATTTTTCTGCGTTCTACTCTACTTGTGTTTCTATTACATCTTACTGGTTTTGGTATAGTTTGAGTCTTCACATAATTTTTGTGAATATCTATCAATTTCCACTACTAACATGATTCAAGTTTGTTCTAAAGTAGCTATTAGGTGCCACTTCAGGTGATTCTTAGAGAAATAATAATGAAAAATCAATCAATTCAGCTACTGGAATAAATCGGAAAATGGTCAGTGCTATTATAATATATCATATTTGTATTTTTGTTTGTAGGAAGCACAGGACTCGAAAGTAATAGAAGCGAGAATTTTCACTAGTGGAATGGGAACTACTGGAATAGCAGTGCTTACTTCCAGCTATCGCATGTTTGTAGTGAACAGCTACAAGGAGCCAAAAGTCAGGCGACTATCATCTGTTTCTGGTGTGCTGCAAAAATATGTATCAATCGCTTTTTTAGAAAATTAAGTTCTCAGTTTCTTAATTGATCCTGATCAGTATTAGGCTACTTTCACATAGATGTATTCTATCATGTATTAAGCCTCATGTTTTGTAATTCATCTTTATAATAATATCTATCATAATCTATTATCTATTATTATATCTACTATCTATTACAATAATATCTCAATTTATTATCTCAAATTATTCTTGGATCAATATCCAAGATCATATGATAATCAACATATGTTACTATAGGGACAAAATTCAAAACATGAGGCTCGATACATAATACAATACACCTATGTGAAAGCAGCCGTAAAATAATCAATTCGAAAAATCAATGACGTCAATTTTTTATTTCATACTAATATTAAAGTGTGCTTCAATAACAGTGCTAAATATTAGAGAAAAATTAGAGAAAATGACATGAAAATCTCTATTTAGATTAAAAATCAGATCGTCACTAAATCACACTTATTCATTCCCAACAAAAATCTTATCAGGCTTTATGATTTTAGATATTATGGAGAATTATACAAAAAATCGACAAAAGAATTAAGATATCTCCTCTCTCAAATTATTTAATATACTAATCTTCTGTTTATTTATTGTTGTTGGTTTTTAATTTCAGGTTATGTGGCTCCGACTGCATGGGAAGTAGTAACCGAGGAACGTAATACACGAGTGCTATTTGCTAGAGGCTCTGAATTGTATGTTCTAAATGAGTCCGAGCAACGAGCTATTCAGAAGGTAGGGTGAATTTCAATTGAATTAATTGCGTTTTCATATATTACCATGTTCAATGTGAATTTATTCAGTGTCTCGCAATAAAATAATAAAAGTAGAGCTGGTGCCAAAAATTAAGACGGTTTCGTCTGTTTCTTTCTAAAAGCGTATGTTTTCTGCAAATAGTCTGTGTTAGTGTACCAGAAAAGCTGATTAGAGAATAGAGTTAAGAATGTATTCTGGACAGCTGGAACTTACAAGGAACAGATGAAACTGCCTTGATTTTTGGGTCCATCTCTACCACCACGATATTTTACAAGCTGAAACAAAGATTTCTTTGACATGCCAAATTTAACTTGTTCCTCCCTTGATTATCATATTCAGATCCTGAATTTCATTTTCATACTTATTTAACTGCAGTCCCTGCGCAAAGAGCAAAAAATTAAGCATTTCAAATTCAGTTCCGTTTGACCGAATTTCGACTAAAACTTAACTTAAGTTATGTGTGAGATTTTCCGATAATTCCAATGAATTATTTTATGTTGAGGTGAAACCCACATGAGCTCTTGGCTTTTGCATGAGTAATAGTGTGAAGGTGATCTCTAGTACTTTACATGAGTAATGGTGATTATCAGAGATGACGACTACTTTCTAGGTAAGAGCTATATATTACTAATAATTATAGTCTGTCCAAGCTAAGAAGCCATTCTGGCAATATGAGAAAATGACGCCAGCTCGGACAGTATTGGTTCAAAAATTATCAATTTGGTCTCAAATTGTAGATTAGAATGGTTCCTAATTTGAGACCAAATTTATAATTTCTGAACCAATATTGACCGAGCTAGAGTCATTTTCCCATCTTGCCAGAATGTATTCTTTGCTTGGACAGACTATAGGCCTATAAATACTATGTGTTACTATACTATATTAAGGTAATTCATAAGTTTGTTTGTCCATGGCTCAACAGCCCAAGAAGGGCCTAGGCCTACCAGCTGGTTGCCAGTTTCATATTCACTCCACTATACAGTCCGTCCAGGTACTAGATAAGTACTAAAATAATATTCTACATAGTGGGAACGTCTTTTTCAAAAGACGGGAGTTGTGGTCAAAATACAAAATGTGAAAAAATACAAGAATCTCTTCATTTACTGTTTGTTATATTTATTTGCAGCACATTGATCTGGGTGACGATACCAGTCTGATAGTAGCAATGGCCGTGTCTGAAACACAAAGGAAGCTGGCCGTAATGACCAACAGTGGCATGGTGTGGATTGGAGGCACCGATCTGCATCACTGCTACCGTCTTTTTGACACTCATAACAAAACTCCTCCCAGAGAACTTGTCTGGTAAGACCATCACTTAACATGGAATGAATTTCTTCTCAATTGAGTTGTAAACCTGTTTCTCCACTTTTCAATTTCCTTTCAAGAAGATAATACTTGTATCAATTCAAACAATCGAAAGCGCAGTTGAATTTTCAATTTGATTGTTTATTATATATACCGTATATATATTTTTTATCACATTGATTTCTGTGATGACGATATCAGTCTGATAGTAGCTTGTCATGCTACGTCTTGTAATAATAACGTCCTCTGTTGTTGATAAATGTAGTATCTTTTGTATATGCTTGAACTGTGTAGGCCTACTCACAGCTTTTTTAACAATATAATATTACAATAATCTTTCTAAATTGTCTGTTAATACTGACCTGATGCTCCTATTAGACTGTCGAATAATTGCTAAAAGATATTTGATATTGTAACGGGCTATGATTTATTTAATATTTCTCTTATCGAAGAATAACACATTGAATCTTTGATAAATGTTGGTTAAACATATTTCACAATATATTTGACAATTTGATACGAGCAATAGGAAGCTATATTAGAAAGCATATCTTGCTATAAACTTGAAGATTATTTTGTATTCCTCTGTTAAATTAATCTCTCGAATGATCTCACGGATTATTCTGTACGATTGTTTACTAATAGTTGTAAGAGTTCAAAAATGATTTTTTTGTTAAAAACAAAATATAAGACACAATATCTAATATTTTCTGTATATGATGTTATTGTATGTGAATATCGTCAATTAATTCGTGATTTATGGAACTTAGAATAATTTTAATAATTATATTATATTCCAAATATCTCTCAGGTGTGGTGAGGATGCGGTCGCCATCTACAGAGATGGAAATGTGGAAATTATTGATGAGAAAGAAGATCCTCTCAATTTCTCGTAAGTTGGGCATAGTTTGTATTAATCAATAAATCACTTCCATTTAAGAAATAATAACTTTCAATAATCTTATTACGGTTCACTTTTATGCTTGTATATTGATAATTTAAAAGGAATATGAAAATCACAAGATCAAATCGCCGTTCCAATTGGATTCTAAATTGACTTGATTTCATTTATTTTTCAAGATAATTTGATTATTTATTTAATTATTCATTTATTCAGGTTTATTATTGATATTTCACATGACTGTTCTTGTTCATCTAGTTCTCACTGTTGTACTTCACCTTTTCCAGTTTTGAGGTTCCAATCAAACTGGTACAAGAACTGGACTGCGTTCGTATTCTATCGCAGTACAGTCATGAAATTCTGCAGAAGGTTCCATTTGTGGTGCAGGAAATATTCCGGATAAATGGCACGGGACCAGGAGCTTATCTGCTCGAAGCCTCAAAACAGTTCAAGGTGAGGTCTCAACATTGTTGAAATATTTTTATTCTATTTTGATAAAAATACTTTTATTAGTTCACTGGAACTATTTCTTCAAGACCATGAATTACCATCAGGAACAGTTCAACTCTTTCCATTCAATAGGGCCTCTAAATAGCAAGTGAAATATTTACTAGCAGTTTGTAATGAAAAACAAAATACATGAGTACTATTATTAGCATGAAACTTCAAAACAGTCTTACTTGATGTGCTTACATAAACATTTTGGTGAACGTTGATTGAATTTTCATTGGAATAGGGAATCGATAAAGCTCAATTATTACTCAGTGTTATCCTTTTTTTTATATCTAACAAATTGAATTTTCAAAATGCATGCATTTCTTAAAATCCTTCGCATAAAAAATTCACTCCTACTCTCCACACAAATTTATTTTATTAATTTGATACGTAGGTCCATTACAATTTCAAAAGTTACAATAATATTATAAATTATTTCATCTATTGTCGATTGTATTGTTCTAGGAAAACTGTCTTACAAATTACTGACTACCACTATATAACAGGCTTATAAATTAAATTTAAGCTAATTAATGTTACATTGTAAATGAATTCTGTGACGTCCTTATTTTAATCTCCAATATTCATGAAAAACGGGCTTGTGTGTTGTTTCCCTTTCAATCAATGTGATAATTTCTGAATTTACTGATCAAAAATTGATTTAAAATGTCTGAATTGATAAATGAATAGATCATGAACTTGATCAGGTTGAATTGATTGTTGATTAACATATTTATTGAAAAATCTCACATGAATGAATGAATAGATTATGAACTTTATAAGGTCGAGATTCTTATGTGTGATTCTATTACAGAAACGATCTTACAGAGCAGACGAGTACATCCATCTAGTGAAACCGAAACTGTTGAAAGCCGTTGACCAATGCATTACGGCGGCCGGGCACGAGTTCACGCCCGAAGGACAGAAGATGCTGATGAAGGCGGCTCAGTACGGCAAATGCTTCCTGGCCGAATTCAATCCCGACCCTTATGTGGAGATGTGCCGTATGCTCAGGGTTTTGAATGCAGTGAGAGATGTCAAGATTGGCATACCTGTTACATGTAATCAGTATCCTTTTATTCCTATCTTATCTTTATTACAAATACCATCACATTTACATTTAGCTCAACGTTTTTGAAGTGAGTACAAAATATTTAATTATTTTATTGGAACTTTGGAGCGGAAATTACTAAAATTAAGTTTTATGATATGAAATAACCTGATTATGTAGTATAAATTAGTAGAGGAGCAGTTTTTGACATGAGCCTGTTGTACTCAAATATTATATGTATAATTATGATGAATATTTTGTTGTGGTGTTTGATAGTTCAGTAAAAGCAATTACTTGTGGGTCAACGGTTACTTAGTGGTTCATTTGGTTCACACACAAACACTGAAGACTAGGTACTCCATGAAAGTTGACTGACAGTATGTTTGTATAATGGTTGGATGACCATTTTTCAACCAATTAGGGCGAGGTGGAATCTTCTCGTTGGAGTCTGGACCAAACATACAACCGTATAATAATTTAACTTGTTTTATGTAACATAATTGAACATTAGATTGTTAGAAATTTACTACTTTGAAAAATTATTCACTCATCAGTGTTAGTTTGAATACTCTCGATTTCATCATTCGCATACGCTATAACGATGTTTCTCTTGACAATTTTACTACAGATTGAAGGTTATAGGAATTCAGAAGCTACTTGACATGCTACTCATTCGAAGGCAGTATTTTTTGGCGATTCATATTGCCAAACACCTGAGGCTACCTGACTCGTCCAGGATATTGATGCATTGGGCCCATTATAAGGTATAATAAAATATTATTAGTATAAGGTAAATATGTTTCTTCTCAAAGATTTAATAGCTTGAAATTGTATGATAAGTTGATCAAAGTTTATATTCGATTATTGATAAGAATTCGCATTGTTTATCGAAGATTTGGCTCAACATGCCTTTACCCAACTGGGAAAAATCGTATTTGAATAATCTCGTAGATCAGCTAACAGACGTTTAATAAAATGCCAGTGCCCTAAATCTTCTCACGCCTTCTTTGATCATTAATAGGCCAAAAAGTCAACATAATTATTAGAACTTTAATTTCTCTTCTATTTGAAATAGTTATCATGTTGTACATATATTATTCAACCTTTTTCACATTTCTTGTGATATTTTCAGGTTCAACAAAGTCAATTGGACAGAGAAGAAATAGCCAGTGAGATAGCTGACAAAATCAAGCAAAATCCAGGAGTTTCTTTTTCAGAAATTGCCATGAAAGCAGCTGACTGTGGAAAGACTCAGCTAGCCATAAAGGTATTTGAAATTTTTTCAATTTTCATGTCCATAATATTTGGATATGATGCTTTTAATATTTGGATGGGATGCCCATTTCAGTAAGGGATTGATTGTAGAATTCCTAAGCAAGATGGAGAGGCAGACCCAGACCCGGCACTAGCTGGAATGGGACACGGATATGATGATGATTTGGTGAATTATTTTGAAAATGTCTTATTTTGAATTTGCCGATGATCATGCTCTATAATTTTTCTTCATGGAGAATTTAGTTTATATTAAGGTCTTTTAGTTAATTAGATCGGCAAATTCTTTCTATTGGTTGCTTATTCGAACCAGCACGAGTCTTTCTATACCTAGGGCTTCAGAAATAAATTTATTGTTCATAAGCTTGAAGTTTTTTAAGATACAATAGGTCTACTAATTTTATGTATTTAATTTTGTTCAGCTTCTGGACCATGAGAAGAGAGCCTCGCTTCAAGTACCTTTGCTATTACGGCTAGGCCAGGAGCAGGTAGCCCTTCAAAAAGCGGTCGAAAGTGGAAATACTGATCTGGTCTACACGGTCCTACTTCATTTACGAGAGAACATGCCGCTTGCAAAGTTCCAGGTTAGTTGAAAAAAATAAATTCTCACATAAACTACATTTCATATGAAGCCTACGTGATTTAGAATTGTTTACAGCAATCAATCAAGAAAGACCTTCTTGGAATATAGAAGGCATTGAATCAACGCAGAAATAGAAATAATCTGAAACAATTCTGAATAATATCATCTTAATACTCAATAAAAACTTCAGAATAGTCCAATTATAGTATTAGGAATAAATTGCGCATTGGTTTTGTAACCGTGGGCTACATGGGGTGTGATGAAACACCTAACTCTAATCATGTCTCATTAAATCTATACTACATAATCGGGATCATGGTAGCTCACATTTAAAACAAAATTTTCACCATACTAATTTTGATTTTATTATGAATCTATCATGAATAAGGAAAAGAGGATTATATCCAGAGGCGAGGCGTCCGGTCATCTTTGGATTCGCCGATGACTAGACAGTTATTGATATATAATGTGTAGGAATTATCAACTTGGAAATATTAAAAATAAATACAAAGAAGTGAAGAAATCAAAGCTTTTTCCAAGCGCGCCAAGTTCGAATAGAGTGAACTACTCCATCATCAGTTCCATTCGTTCAATACGCTCAACAGTAAGCGATTCCAGTAACGCTGATCAGCGTTCGTTACCACCACTCTTCTGCATCCACTCTCACACTCCCTCCCGCAAATGATGGACGGAGTATACGGACGAAAACATCGCTATTTTCTGCGATTCCACCGTCTCTGAGTCTGACAACAAATTCTCTGCACTCTGCGCTCCGTACAGTTTTGCAAACTTAAATCATATGATGTTTATTGTGTTGTACTATTATTTGGCCTCTTGTACAATGAATGATATGATAAATAACTATGGTTAACTAAGATAAGGAATAATTTCTCATTAAATAAATAAATCAATATCATTCAGCTAGGTAATCATCAAATTAAATTTGGTTTCTCGGAGTTCTATTTCAATACTTATTTTCTATTTCAATTAGCATATTGATTTTAATAACACCGTATTTAATTTATCCAATTATTTATTAATTTCCAACAGTTTTTTGAGTTCTTCATCGTGTATTATCTTTAGTAATTGGACTAGTTATAATAAAGCTTGATAAATAATTGTATAAAATGGAACATTATTATCTTTTGGGTATGGGAGGGGCGTGAGATAGATGGGGGTTAGGGTGGAGTGAAAAATGAAAATTTTTGATAATCGTGATGGAATACCCGGGAGTAGTTGCCAAATTGGGAGTAAATGAGAACCTCAAAATTTGAGTTCTTAGAATAAACATCTTCAGGTGCCCCAAAGGCATCAAAGTTTGAAAAATTTAGCAAAAATTAAACTTTTTTTAAAATTTTGTTGAAAATTCTACTTCTCAGAATTGTGATGAAATATGAATTTTAGTTCAGTTTAAGGTCTCAATTGATCACCAAAAAAATCTCAACACTCTAAATTTATATTTAAAGGGGCCCCAAAGGGGTTGAAAAAGTTGATATTTTGTTCAAAATCGGAAAATTTCAAAGGTCTTTGAACATTTTTAAACTGGGTTTTGGAGTTGAAAATGTGATATAATTTCATATTAATGGCAATTTTTAATGTGCTTCATGCAATACAACTTGATAACAATTGATTGAAAGGAACAAATAAATGTTTGCAATTGGTCCTTTTTCAAGACATGTGATCTGGACATCAGAGAAGTGAAATAGAATGACAACCTTTCAAGCAGTGAATATTATCAACTTTACATAAATATGTATTATTAGTTAGTATGGAACTATGAATAATTGTGAGTTCAATGGCAGAATCATTCAGAACATTCAAATAAAACAAGAAATCAATGCTTTTATTGGTTCAGATGCCAGCTAAAGTCAAATAATTACCATTACGTTACTTATTAAACATTAAAATGGTGAAACGTTGTACGTAACTAATTTTTAGTGTTGATAGGTTATAAGCTGCTGCTACCCATCGTGGATTCCAATAAAAATTATCCTTTATGAGCCTAGTTTCAAGTGTAAAGTCAAACAAAATCTAAAAAAATGTGAAATTGGAATATTTTAAAAGTTTGAAACTTGATTTACTGCATTCAAAGTTCAAAATCAAATACAGTTCAGGTTCTTTTCATTATATCTTGATCGTAATTATCAAATATAATAGTCATAATAGTTGTTAAAAATGTTTAATTGTAGGCCATGTAATCGTTTCATCAGCAAAGTGGAATAGAATGGCACATCATACTCCAATCTATCATCCTGGATCAAATCTATTGATTTGAATCTAATGTGTATTATTTATCGATTTTTATACCTGATGGAATTGAATACTGTAGCATTAATATGTCAGAATAACAATAGTTACCTTGTTTATTTTCCCCAGCCACACTTAAATCACTTCATCACTATCATTTCATAGCTAAGTGACAGAAATTATTTTATTTTATTATTTGAGGCATCAGTAATTCCAGACTCGTCCAGTGTGTTAATTGCACTTTTGTTTTGCAAATGATAATGATCAATTCTTAATCCAGTAATTTATCATTGGTACCGTACATGAATAGTACAGTGTGTTGTCCTCCCCCACACAAACTGATTTTTTTGAAAAGTTGGTAAAATAGGTATGTAACTGTAAATATCGAGCTTGGAATAAAGAATCAATATAAGGATCTAGGTTTAGCCGCAATCAATTGTAGGTACTCATTTGAGTCAAGTCAACACTATTAATTTAGAGTTGATAGATTGGAGTATGATGCATGGGCCATTCTATTCCATTTTGTTGATGAAATGGTTTCATGACCTACAATTAAAATTTTTTAATTATTATGACTGCTATATTTAATAATTAGGATCAAGATAATTAAATAGAATCTGGAATAGAAAACTGTATTCGATTTCGAACTTTAAAAGCATTGAATCAAACTTCAAACTTTTAAAATTTTCCAATTTTACATTTTTTAGATTTTGTTGGTTTGTGTCACTATACACTTTAAACTTGGCTCATAAATGATAATTTTTATTGGAATCCACGATGGGTAGCAGCAGCTTATAACCTATCAACACTAAAAATTAGTAACTAATTTTACCTAACTGTTAGGTACAACGTTTCACCATTTTAATGTTTAATAAGTAATGTAATGTTTAATTATTTGACTTTAGCTGGCATCTGAACCAAAAAAAGCATTGATTTCTTGGTTTATTTGAATGTTCTGAATGATTCTGCCATTGAATTCACAATAATTCATAGTTCCATACAAACTAATAATACATATTTATGTAAAGTTGAAAGTTATTCACTGCTTGAAAGGTTGTCATTCTATTTCACTTCCCTGATGTCCAGGTCACACGTCTTGAAAAAGGACCAATTGCAAACATTTATTTGTTCCTTTCAATCAATTGTTATCAAGTTGTATTGCA
Organism: Sogatella furcifera; assembly: GCA_017141385.1. Classification (NCBI taxonomy): domain Eukaryota; kingdom Metazoa; phylum Arthropoda; class Insecta; order Hemiptera; family Delphacidae; genus Sogatella; species Sogatella furcifera. The sequence goes on from CM029554.1 coordinate 14,779,107, forward strand.
TGAAGCACATTAAAAATTGCCATTAATATGAAACTATATCACATTTTCAACTCCAAAACCCAGTTTAAAAATGTTCAAAGACCTTTGAAATTTTCCGATTTTGAACAAAATATCAACTTTTTCAACCCCTTTGGGGCCCCTTTCATCACAATTCTGAGAAGTAGAATTTTCAACAAAATTTTAAAAAAAGTTTAATTTTTGCTAAATTTTTCAAACTTTGATGCCTTTGGGGCACCTGAAGATGTTTATTCTAAGAACCCAAATTTTGAGGTTCTCATTTACTCCCAATTTGGCAACTACTCCCGGGTATTCCATCACGATTATCAAAAATTTTCATTTTTCACTCCACCCTGATGGGGTGCAGAACTAAATTTTTCCTAGAGATGACCGAGCCAAAAAGTCACGGCTCGCCCCTGATTATATCATTTTGATATTCAGAGAAACTTCAAACAGACATTAACAACTCTATTAAGTTATTTCAAATTCAGTACTTTAGATAACCGGAGATTTTGCCAACCTATTAGTAAATTATTTTAATCACCTAAATTTTAACAAGCTTAATTAATAAAATGCCCCCATGATCCAGTTTCAGGGACTCGGTCGATAGATATCTTTTTAAACGGAGAGCTAGAGAAAAAAACAAAATAACTATTGGCACTCCCCCACGGCCATCCCAAGCAGGGCACTCCTAATCCCAATTATTCACATGACACTTTCACTGAAAACTTTTGATTAAACAATATTTGGTCTTTTCACTATTACGGCTACTGGGAGACTGACTAAAAAAAGGTTCTACAGGCTCTTCCCTCTCCACGGCACTGCGCCTCAAAGCCTAAATGCACGTGGAGAAATCCTCGTTCTCACGGGATTTGGCCAGCGAATAATTGAAAGCATTGCTATATTTCCCTGAGAAAATATCTACAAGTTCCAAATATCCGCTGATGTCGTACCCCGTGGATCGACTGCATCCGTGAGAACTATCAAACGTCCATGAATTTGATAGCCTCACTTCCGTCCAGATCTAAGTTGGCAAAATCTCCATTGTTATAGAATAAAATATTACTTCTACACTTATAAAATTTTCAACCAAAGTCCACTACTTTTCTTTTAATATTCTAGTCTCTTTTTTCATCAAAGTCTAAATTCACTACAATTATCCCAATAAAAAAAATATCAATACTAAAACAAAACTAATTTAAAATAAATCAATATTCAACCTTCAATTTTTACCCATAATACAGTTTCATAAGATTAAATGAAAAGACAAGATTTTGTCAAACCACTGGTTTTGATTGAAAATCGAGATACCGGTCTCGGTTGCTACACTATAATCAATCTCCAGTAAACGTAAACTAGAACTTGAAGTAAAGAGCAGCAGTGTCTATAATAATGATAAAGCTATTGGTAGACGCTTCAACCTATGACAGTGAACGTTTGTCATTGGCCTAGGCAAGCTCCTCCCCTTCATTCAAACGGGGAGGAGCGCAAACTTTCACTGTCGTTGGTTCAATTGTCTATCAATAGCTTTATCATTATTATAGACACTGCTGCTCTTTACATCAAGTTTTGGTTTACCAGAGATTAATAATGGTAATAATAATTCAACCGAAACCGGTATCTCGATTTTTAATCAAAACCAGTGGTTTGTCAACATCTTGTTTTTAAATATACCACAATATAACCTTCACAATTACTCAAAAGTCTCATATAAGACTAGATTGCAATAATAAGAGAGGGAAAGTTATACTCAATGATAACTTTCTGGAGAACAAAAGCCACCAGATGCTACAGGTAGTTCCTGCGATACCTACCTCAGGACCTATAATTAATGTTATTCAATAGTAAAAATATCTAATTTCTCTACTCTCGCCCACGTTACAACTAAATCCATAAATCTCTCTATTTGTTAAAAAAATCTTTCAATATCTTGAAATAAGCTCTTTTTCTGAGGATGGTCCTCTTGGCTTTGCGTAGGTAATGAGGGGAATAGTGATGAGAGATGACGCTTATCCAAGCTACTTAACTTGTTTGAATGAGCTTAATGAGTGGTTCAACTATAATGGTTTGTCATTGAACCCTAGTAAAACCAAATTGGTGCCTTTTCATACTCGAAATGCCCATGAAACGTTTCATGTTAAACTAGACTCAGATACCACCTTGAAGCCCTCTGATGGAACCACTTTTCTGGGATTGTGATATGAAGTGGAAGTCTCACTCTTCTGAACTGTTGAGGAAGCTGAGTAGAGCAACATTTGCGGTGGGTGTGATCTCCAGGGTTGCAGGTACAAGTACAGCGTTAATTGTGTATCATGCTTATTTTGCATCCCATCTACGCTTTGGTATCATTTTTTGGGGCAGAACAACAGAATTTGAATCTATTTTCAGGACTCAAAAAAAGCTTTGAGGCGAATATTCGGCCTGACAGACAGATGTTCTTGCAGACCCATATTTAGAGAACACTCCCTCCTTACAGCCCCGGCAGTTTATGTCTTGGAGTTAGCTCTATTTGTTTTTAGAAATAAGGACCGTTTCCAGGAGAGACAAGTGGCACATTTATATAACACGCGATTCAGGGGACTCAGGTATCCAGAGCACAGGCTGACTCTCTTGGAGAAGGGCCCTTATTACATGGGCATCAAGGTTTACAATGTCCTACCACAGATCGTCAAGGAAAGTGCTACTCCTAGTTTATTTAAGAAAAAATTAAAAACCATTCTCATAGGTATGTGTCCCTATAAAGTTGAGGAATTTTTTGAGAAGATAGCCTCTACATGATTTGCCAATATAGTATGGTCACTGCTAGTGTTCTATTTATGTAATAGTTGGTTTACCTTGGGTTGGGGTATGACAGTGGGTTTATAAGTGATCCACATTCATGGTTTTTTTTTCTTTCTTTTTCTCATTTTGAATAATTAAATGACATTTCACACATCACTAGAGCCTAGCTCTGCTTTTGTGGTTTTTACGTGAAGAATTGAATAAAAATGAAAAAATAAAATTAACTGGCAGACTAAACTAACAGCTTAATTTTTCCTCTAGAAGATGGAAGTGAACTTTTGTATCTTAATATTCAATTCGAATGTCCTATTATAGCTATGTAAATAGAACAAAGGACTTCTGCTACTGCATGTATTGATCAATAAACTAAATAGCAGGTGAGATTGCGATGACCGGGAATCGAACTCGAAGTCCAGCTGGTGGTGTACTGCAATATCTAAATATAATATCTTCCATGATCAAGATCTCTTAAGTGCATGAGTGAAAATTCAAGACTTAACTTTATATGAATCAAAGAGACTATTTCCCTATTTCATTTACTCTATTTCGATTCAGATTCTAATTTGTCAGTTATCAATTTTGTTTTTTAGATGGTGATAAGAAAGTTTGCATTGGCGCAAGCCCTCTACTTGAAATACTGCCGAGAGCATAACAGGGAAACGTTGAGAGATGTTTACACCCAAGAGGATGACCACAATGCATTAGCCGCTTGTTCTATTTACGAATGCTACGATAATAAGGTGAGACATTTCCGAACACTATTGAGAAAATTTTGATTTTAATGATATTTTGATTTTGGTACAGATTCAAGTCATTTAAGTCCATCCCAAAAGTAATGAGCCTTACTATATGAAACCAGATCTAGTGATCGGATTGGTACAAAACTTTGAAAATCTTTAAAATGTGGCTATTTTGTAAAAATATAATCTGGAGATAGGCTCAAAATGAGGAGGCGTCCTTGTTGCTCTCTGTTAGGATACCCTTGAGGACTGCTTCGACATCCTTGTAGATGTACTTTGCTCGAGAACATCCTTTTAGATGTCCTCAATCGAATCCCAGTGTTCTCTTATTAGCTTTTTCTCAACCATGGTAACAAAAATGAGACAGGAAGAAATAAAGTCTGAGATGTAGGGAGGCTGTAGAAACACACCAAGGTGGTTACAGCCCAGATAGTCGGTCACAAGGAACGCAGTTCGAGTTTTTATTGCACTGCACCAACATACTTATTTTGGTAAAAGTACACCTCGAAGGCAAAAGTGCCTTGCTCAATCGACCAAGCCATAAGTCTGCTACTTATAGAAATACCAACTGAAATTTTTTAAGCTACAGATTTATTCAAGCTTATTCCCACTCTTCCAGCATGCCTCCACTATTCACAGTGCCATCTTAAAACTACCTTCCCCATCTTGTATATTTATGATGAACACTTATACTTCAGTCTTTAGTCATCCTGAAACATTTTAAATATTTATGTTTACTCCAGACAGAAGCAGGATTTTATTGTATAGCGTTGTATGAAAATTACTCCTGATTGCTGTGTTCAAAACAAAACAGAGGCTCCCAGAAAGTTCTATCCTAGAGCTCAGAGCCGTTTCAAAGTGTAAATACAGTAGATGTAAATTATGAATAGAATAAATAGAACAAAGGCTCTGAGAATGTCCCCTCATATTAATTCAAGAGCTCAGAGCCGTTTCAAAGTATAAACAAATGTATTCGTTCACTCATCTTTCATTCATTTATTTGTTTTGTACTCATTTACTCTTTCATTTGCTTTTTTACTTACTTACTTATTCATTCATTTGTTTTTTACTCATTTACTCATCCATTCAAGTCATTCATTTTTTTGTATTGTTTTTTTTAGACGAACAGCCTAGAAGAGGCGTCGCTGTCGGCGGCACAGGAATGGTTCAAGCGGGCCAAAAACGATGTTGATGCGGCGCTGTGCGAGGAACAGCTGAGGCTGCGCCGACATCAGCGCCATCTGGAGGAGAAGTTGGCGGGTAGCTTTGTGGATCGCTCGCTGCACGACACCATTCGTCAGCTGTTGCTCGCTGGCGAACTCAAGCTGGCTGACAAAATGCGCGCCGAGTACAAGGTGCCAGACCGCAGGTCAGGGGGCTGTCCAAGCAAAGAAGACATTCTGACAAGATGGGAAAATTACTAGATTTAAATGTTGAAAAACAAATTGTAGATTGGAATGTTTTCTACTATTTTAGACCAAATTTGTAATTTTTGCACCAATATTGACCGAGTTGCAGTCATTTTCCATCTTGCCAGAATGTCTTCTTTGCTCGACCAGACTAAACCTATCCGAAATTTCTATTAAAAAATCTCACAGTCCGGTTTTATCAATAGCAGTTCAATTATAATCTGTATATTATATTAATAAGGAAGTCTGTTTTATTGCAAGCAAAACTCCTCTGTGGTTCCTCAACCGATTAAATTCATTCAGGTCTCATTTAGTAACTACTGTATATAAGAACCTTATAATATTCTGAGCTACTATTCCTTATTGTATTCATATAAAACAAATTTGCCGACGATGATTTAACGTTTCTATCCCCTTGTTGTGGAATTTGACGTCATTCCTGTCTTATACATTTCTAATTTTTCATTTGTATAAAGTTTTTGAGAAATTTTATTGAACAAGTTTCATTTTGATTCTTATTATTGGGGAGTTCCGAAGAAGTTCCACTGCCGACATAACCACAATCTCCCTTGATTCTGATTTTCCATTGTCACTCCTTCCTGCAGAAAATAGATAAAATCCTAGTCATTAAGGTTACATTTTTATTTGCGAATAAAATAATTTTGTTCTTTCATAGGTATTGGTGGCTGAGAGTGGAATGTCTCTGTGAGCTGGAACAGTGGGAAGAGTTAGAGAAGTTCTCAAAGAGTAAAAAATCGCCAATTGGCTATGAGGTAGGAACACCGAGATCTTTATTCTAATTGAATGGAAACTAACAAGAAATTCATAATCATTTCTATTCCTGCAGATATTTGAATAAGGATCTCTTTTAGCTAATATGAATAATTCCTTGCATCCAATGTCATATTTACATGTCACAAGTAGACAGATGAATTCACTTTCACTTATACATTGATTTTGTAAATTGTAGGCTAATTTTTGTTTTGTAAGTCTTCTGCAATTTTAAAAGTGCTTTTTAGTTGATGCGCTGGAAGTAGCTAAAATAGAGTACCGTAACTGATTGCAGGAAGTATTCTAACTCTGATTCCAAATTGAACTCAAGATTCTGCTCGTTTGGAGTTCAAAAATCTTATATTTTAGTATAGAGCTAAGGTTTCATTGAGTATTTCAATTTATACACTCTCTATTCTCACTATCAAATCAAAATCATTTTATTTCGCAAAATATTTACAAATATTATATATTACACAAACTATATCAATTGACGCAATTGCTTTCTATATCTGTTGCACATTACACAATTGAAGCTGTATTAAAACTACAAAATTGTTTTTGTTATTTTCAGCCTTTTATCGACGCGTGTCTTGAATGTGGCAAACCAAATGAAGCTCAAAAGTACATGCCCAGAGTGAAAGATGAACTGAAAGTTAAATATTTCTGTAAACTAGGGTAAGTAATGTCTTATTTTATTTCATTCATATGAATAATAAATAATTTATTCAGAATCTTTGAAACGCTATAGCAAAATTTAAATGCTATAAGTTATACTGTATGTTGTGTTTGAGAGGATTCGAAATGAATAATTCACATATTTACTATGCTGGTATTCATTTTGCTAATCAGATATACTTATATTGATCAGTAATCAGATACTGAAACTAATCTGATGTACTGAATTTATATCTGATATCCCTGATGTACGCCTATTTGTTTATGTGTGTAAAATGTACAAACAAAAAATCATTGTAGTATTAGGCAGCCTCAATTAATTGATGTACTTTATAAAAAACGTGATGATTTTTGTGAAACAAGGCCGATTCGGTGTTGTTTTTCGTATCTAATGTAAAAAAACTGCTGAAAGTAAAAACAAACTGTTCAGATCGTTCAACTTGATAATTTTTTATGTTTCTTTCAACTTGATGCATTTTTATCGACATACCGACATGTCGTTTGCCGTAATATGGTTGAAGCCCAGCACTTGAAATTTATCGGTTCCTAAGCTGTCTTTTTTCGTTCCTTTTCTCTCGTTCAAGTATCAAGAACTTCAAATTCTTATCAATTGGTATTGTCTTTGCTTTGTAATTATGGTTCGATCCACAGAACTTGTGTCATAAAGTCATGTGAAAAGTATGAGATATTTTTGCGTAGCTAAAATTAGAATTGATACAGCTAACGCCAAAAAGTTGGGCGGTTTCGTCTGCTACTTGTGCGCTCCAACAGATGATGTTGTCAACGCCTAGATTATGTTTTTAAAACCAGATGAGACAATACATGCTCAACATCTGTTGGTAGGTTACATCACGTACAAGATACAGAAGAAACCGCCTTACTTCATGGCGTTAGCTATAAGTTACACATTAATAACAATCCAACTAGTTGTGTGACTACTATTCTTATGTTGATTGATTTCATGACATAATAGTACGATATGTTGAAAAATTTATTGAACTTCAAAAAATATAATTAGCAAAAAAGTCCCTTTAATTAAACTAATGATATTAGATTTTATCATCATCTGTGAGTTTTCAATTGATATTTTAAGTAATAACCGTATTCAATAAATTAATATTCACTTTGAATAATTGTTACAGAATGTTTGATGAAGCCCTCCAGTATGCAATTGAAAAGCGAGATCCGGATGCGAAGAAATACGTTCAAGCACAAAAACAGCTAGCTGACAAGTTACCAAGATAATTAGTTATCGAAAAAAGATTTAACATGAAGAGTTTTTGCCAGTAATTCTTTCCTGTGATTTCTCTACACTCTAGGTTCGAATCGAATTTGGGCATTATTAGTACAAGCCTGCTTTCATATTGGTGTATTGTATTATGTATCGAGCCTCATGCTTTAAAATCTATCTCTATAATATCGTAGGTTCAATATCCCAGATAATAATCAACATATAGGGACAAATACGAGAAAAACGAAGCTTGATACGTAATATAATACACCAATTAAATGTGGAACCATGCTAATACTGTGCCTGTAATACTAAAGATCTTGTGCCTGTTTTCTATTTCCCTATCATTATTTTGATTGAATGTTTGTCTCTCTAAATAATTAAATAAATAATACAACATGAAGTATTTTCTAATAAGAAGGTAATTCATACCAATGTTGAAGAAAAAAGATTGGTTTTTGAACGGTGAAGGTAGCGAAATTGTTTAGTACTCCATGGCTCTACATGTAGGTAGGAAACAAGTACTAAATTGTATAGCTAGTGTCAACTAGATGTTGGCGAATGAATGTTTTTAATGCTTAGCTCTGTTAGAAGAGTGTTCAAGCGGTCTGCGAGAGCATATCTAGTCGATAGCCACCTCAGTAAACTGCTCCGCTCCCGCAGACCATTTTCAGACTATCCTGACAGAGCTGAGCACCAATAACAGTCATTCTCCAACCGCCAGTTTCGTTGACTCCAGTTCCAGTTGGATGTGTGAACACACACATGAACAATCGAGTTGAAGATACATTGTTAATCTATGATGTACTATTAAAATCTGTCCTATTCGATCCAGGAAGAATTACTTGTCAAAAACTCCAAACATTAACTACAATATAATGTTTATTTGATTCTATTTCAGGAAGCTTATATTTCTAATAACAGTTATCTTTCTCAAGTGCTGCATTCCAATCTGTGATAGCTAAAGAACTCTGCTTCAAAATAAGACCATGCTAATTCTTGTAATTCTGTGTATTATTTGTGTCATTCAAAGCTTTATCATGGAAATAATTCCATCATATTATGAAAAATGGATCACTGTTATTATAATTTGAAATAATATTCTACTTTATGTAGCCTATTTTTGTGATCAATTATGTTTCAATTATGTTTGTGTAATTTTGTGATTATTATTATTTAACTTCAATTATGCTATGAGTATATGACTGAGATAAATTATTGGATGAAATATTCGTTCGGTATGTTTCTCCTATTTGTCAAAAAATTATTATTAATTTGTAAAGCCTAAATATAGAGAAATATTATCATGAATAAATTTTTAATATAATTTCATGTGCAGAACTAATTTATTTATACTAGCCTAAATTTTGTTTGTGATTTGGCAGAGCAGTTTTATTGTATCTGGTTTATGTTTCCATCTATGTCTCCCAAAACACAATGAGTACAACAGATTTGAAGATTTATCATCATTGTAACTATGGTATAGTCTGCCCAAGCAAAGAAGACATTCTGACAAGATGGGAGAATGATTCCACCTTGGTCAATATTGGTTCAAAAATCATAAATTTTGTCTCAAATTGTAGATTAGAATATTTCCTAATTTTATAATTTCTGAACTAATATTGACTGCGCTATGGTCATTCCCCCGTCTTGCCAGAATGGACAACGTCTTCTTTGGTTGGACAGACTACATGTAACTTACAAACCGAACCTGCAGAAACCAATTTTGACTCTCATTAATATGACATTTATCAACTGAAGTGGTCACCCATACAATGGGAGAAACAGGTGAGCGTCTCTTATCCTTTGCGATTAGTTAGGCACGACCACTAGGCCTCGAATGTTAGCTTCTAAAATTAAATTGGCCTATATAGGCCTACGCAGTAGTTATCAATGTAACTTAGTTTTTTGCATTGAGAGACGATTATATTATTGTATAATTCGTCCTATTTTATAGTTTTTCTATGTTTCCTTTTTCTTAGGGCTACTTTTTGAGTAGTTGTGAAGGTGATATTGTGGTAGACTGGTGTTTATCCATATTAAATTACTAAATGACAAGATGTTGTAAAACCACTGATTTATTAAAAATTTCGAGATAGGTTGTTACACCATTATCAATTAAACTGAGATTTTACCAGAGATTGATAATGGTGTAACATAAATCTCAGTTTAATTGATAATGGTGTATGAACCGAAATCGGTATCTCGATTTTTTTAATAAATCAGTGGTTTGGCAATATCTTGTCTTTTCATTTAATTAGGGCTACTCCATCAATGTATATAAATGTACAATGTAAATAATAATCACAGTATCCTTTTTAAATAACTTTTGCTCTAATAAAACTAATTTGGGAGGGTACTGTGATTATTATTTTGAACAATTTTTCTATAATTTAACGTTTAAATGTACAATTCCCAAGCGGCAGCTTGGGCCGTGCTGCCGCTTGGGAATTGTACTTTCAGTGAAATGATTTTGACAGTAACCAGTAAATTGTTTTGTTTTATGAGGGTGAAGCACACTTGAGCTCATAGGCTTGTACGTGGGTAATGAATACATGGTAATCCAGATAGATGACGACTACAGTTTGTAGGTAGTCGGGACCGACGGCTTATTGTCTCCTCTGAAATACGGATTGAGCCGCGTATCGACAGTCCGAGGCAAGTGCCACGAATGCCTTGCGGTACAGTCTGTTGACGCAAAAAAAAAGTATGAACTCATGGCTGAGGCATATGTGTGATCTGCAATTTTTGTAAGGCCGTTATTACACGATAATAGTTCTATGAATGTATCTGATCATATAGAAAGAGATGAAAATACCAAATCATATTCATAGAATGGTATGATCATAGAACTATTATTGTGTAATACCGACCTAACCAAAAATACGAGAATGCAAACAAATTGACTAGCGCCATCAAGCGGGAGACAAAGCAACTAAGCTCTGACAATTGATAATTTGGACTTTGGAGGTTAGTTTGTACTCAATTATTAGATAAAAATTCAAGGCAATGTTTATTATTGCCTATTAGAACCTTTTGCACACAAATAGAATTCTTAATCACAAAAATGCATAGGAATGTGGTACAATTTTGAGGTTAGTTTGTAGAATTGTTTGTTGTGCGTTGCAAGGCAACAGGCACTGCTCGCTGCGAATTGTATGCAGCGTTTGCCTCGCTGCTAGCAAACCTGGTATCGACAGTCCAAGGCATGTGTGGCACATGCCTTGGACTGTCAATACGCGGTAGATAGTAGACTAGTAGTAGTACTCTTTTTTTGTGTCAACAGACTGTATAGCGAGGCATTTGTAGCACATGCCTTGGACTGTCGATACGTGGCACAATTGTCGGAGCTTATAGTTGCTTTGTCTCCCGCTTGATGGCGCTAGTCAATTTGTTTGCGTGCTTGCATTTTTGGTTACAAAAAATGCAGATTTTTTATTATAATTATATACTATATACTATACTATAATTATAATTATTTTTATTATTGCAGATTATATTCACTCATATGCCTCAGCCATGAGTTTATACTTTTTTTGTGTCACCAGACTGTACTGCGAGGCATTTGTGGCACATGCCTTGGACTGTTGATATGTGGCTTAAGAGACGTTCTGTTTCACTATAATATTCAGGATGAAGCCTCCAGACCCCCTTCTCTGTTGTGAGGAAGAAAATTTAGTATTGAAGAGATTGTAAATGAAAAATGATGCCAAATTTATTTAGATATATTCTTATTATTTTTTTGGTTGAAAGCACAGAGAAGGTGAATGTAAAGCCGCGTATTGACAGTCCAAGGCAAGTGCTACGAATGCCTTGCTGTACAGTCTGTTGACACAAAAAAAGAGTACTACTACTAGTCTACTATCTACCGCGTATCGACAGTCCGAGGCATGTGCCACACATGCCTCGGACTGTCGATACCAGGTTTGCTAGCAGCGAGGCAAACGCTGCACACAATTCGCAGCAAGCAGTGCCTGTTGCCTTGCAACACACAACGAACAATTCTACAAACTAACCTCAAAATTGTACCCTATTCCTATGTATTTTTGTGATTAAGAATTCTATTTGGATGCAGAAGGTTCTAATAGGCAATAATAAGCATTGCCTTGAATTTTTATCTACCAATTGAGCACAACCTAACCTCCAAAGTCCAAATTACCAATTGTCAGAGCTTAGTTGCTTTGTCTCCCGCTTGATGGCGCTAGTCAATTTGTTCGCGTGCTTGCATTTTTTGTTACAAAAAATGAAGATTTTTTATTATAATTATTTTTATTAAAATTATAATTATATACACTATACTATACTATAATTATAATTATTTTTGATTATTGCATATTATATTCACACATATGCCTCAGCCATGAGTTTATACTTTTTTTGCATCACCAGACTGTACTGCAAGGCATTTGTGGCACATGCCTCGGACTGTCAATACAGTTTAAGATTTGTTGAAAGCATACCTACCTTCTAATCTGTGATTTTTAATTTAATATTACAGTATTAATGCATGAGGAATCTTCAAGACATTTCTAATAGTTTCTTATAATGTAATAAACTATATTGCATAGTGTTTTTGACATGATCTTCATTTTTTCAAGAACCACGTACATTTCTGGTCAAATACCGGTATTGAAGTTGTCTAAATAATTTTTGTATTAATTCACGTTGCATGAAACAAAGTTGCATAATGTAAATAAATGAATAATACAGGGTTGCATAATGCATAATATTGGAAATTGAACTTTAAAACTTGCATAATATTGGTTATAGCATTAGATGGTTTGTATCATTGGTGAAAAAGGGCCGGTTAGATTATTTATCCAAAGGGCCTTGTAAGTTCATTCTGAGTGATGACCAAAGTTTTATAAACTGTTATAAGTTACTGAAATAAAAGCTAGGTTTGTTTTTTCAAGTGTTCAGAGAATGAAGATAATTATGTTTATATTATATGCAATTTAATATGGAAAATAACAGGAAGCTTTCCTATTATATTATTTGGAGAGTTGGATTATTATACATTTTTCCCCTCTTATTGCATTTTGTGAGTTTCATTCTGAAATATGATTTAAAGATTTTATTTGAATATTTCATTATTTTAAGTTTTGTGAGTTTTATTTTGAAATATGATTCAAAGGTTTTATTGGAATATTCCATCATTTTAATACAATATACAGTAAAAATTCAAATAATTGATAATATTAATAATAATTATTAGAATTTCTACATATTGATATATAAACGAAGGACTTTTGCAACTGCAAATATTGACCAATGTTAATGTACTAAATAGCAAGCGAGACCACTCTGTTGCAGAAGTTCTTTTTCTATTATTTTATATAGCAATATATAGAGATTCTAATTCATAATTATCCAGCAGTTGCATTATTCTGCAATATCTAATAATTCTTCAATTATTGATAATAGTTCAAAATTGTTTTAAATTGTTAAAATAGTTAAAAATTGTTTCAATAAAATAGTTTTAAATTAGAGCACCAGTTATTTTTCGAACGAAGCGTGGGAATTTTATATCAGTATATTGCCGCTACCTTGTGGCAAAGATTGGAACCACTGCGGTAGTATTCAGCCAATGAACGTCAGACGAGAAGTCACGTGATGCAGTCGTGAGTTTAGTAGTGAGCTAACTGGTGTGTGGGAATGCCTTGTCATCAGTGAAGGATTGTGAATTATTTTCTGTTTTCTTTAGGATAATTTATTGCCAGTAAGTTATTTTAAAACAATCAAGTATTTCAATCTCCAAATAACTGTAATCTAACTTTGCGGATGTGTGTGAATGTCTATGCATACGTATTCTAATACTCCATTGATCGTATCTAATCACAGGGTTTGTGGCCGCCATTTTGTAGAATTCGTGCTTGGATTTCCTCCTATTATTCTTGTCAAGTCCATTTAATTCCTCATCACAATTTAGTTTTGTAACAATTTTCAAGTGGTCTAGTTGTTTGAAATCAATTATAATTTATAATTCGGGTCTAAGTGGTTTTGTGTGTGTGTAACTGTGGAATTAGTTCGTCACCAGTACATTCGGTATTGGGAGTACAAAGGTGAGAGAAAGGCTTCTCATTGTATTTTTGTAATGTATAATTCATTCGAAAAGATCTTTCCATAGTGTACTGCCATTTATTAATTGTATGTATTTTCATTTTGTAATGCTGAAGAAATTACTAATATTGCGAAGCAGCATTGGTCCTTGACTATTATTGGTCGGACATGTTGGCTCATCAATTATTGCTGGCTTACCTTACCATGGGTTTTGGTAGAGAGATAGAAGAGAACAATGTGTTTTCAACAGAATTTACATATTTTATATTTTTATATCGTCTGCACAAACTTAAAATAATTATCTATGATGTTTGTGTATTGCAATAAGTTTCAAATTTTTAATAGTGTTATTGAACAGGCAGCCCAATCGACTGACTGTTCGTGGTGGTGGGGCAAGATTATTTGGTACTGATTACTGGGCATGGATGATGGAATTCTCTCGTTCATCCTGATCTATTGATTTGTTACTTACTGATTTCTGACATGCATTTAAAACACTTCTAATTGAATAATAAGCTATTAACATGTTGGAAAATAAGCTATTTGCTATTCAGTGAATTGGAAAACGCAATTTGTTGTAACACTTCAAAGGTTGGTTCAGACGTTCAGTGACTGAATTTTATTTGAAATATTTTTCACTTGAGTTTTATCTCAATAATTTATAAATTGGTTATGTATAGGTACGTTGGATGTGGTATTTCTATCAGCCACAAATTAAGTTATTTAGCCTAAAAGTAAGTTGGGCTAAATTTATTAACTTTGAAAAACCCAACTTATTATGTACGGTAATTGGTTTTTCTCAACACTATCTATATTCCAATGCCTAATCCTTTGAAGAAATGAAGAAATTAATTTTATTGATCAATTTGACGGTGTAGACGATTTTTCATTAAATAGCCTAGATTGATAATGTAAAATTCCTGAAGATCCTAAAATGGGAAATATTTAATTCCAGTTGAATACATTATTGTCATTGAAATGTTCTAAATTAAACGTCGTTATGTATTGTTAACTGACTTCAAGAATTTGCAAACTTCCAATCGACAACTTTATTTGTGGCTCACTTTGCGCATACATTAAATTTTGGGACCCAACTTGATTCTATCTTCAAATTAGTTTAGAAACCTATTTTTGTAATCAAATCAGACCTTGTATAATTTGTTCTCACCAAAAGATTTAATCCTCTATTTGTTGAATTTGAAAGAAGACAAATCTGCTAATTTTAACCTTCGAAAAAAAACAGCAATGGTAATTTATTTCATTTTTAATATTGTTGGCCTACATAGCCATTTAGACGTCAAGCTTTACATTTCAAGACTAACTTACCTTTTAAATGCTATCCTTAGTAAGTTACATATCAATTTACCTTTGTTGAGCTCCTTTTACAAATTAATTTTACAATTTTAAACTTGCTACAATGATAATTTTCCAATTCTATTAATCCTCAATACAGTTATTAACATCAATCACACGAGTTGAGTTCCTCTAATTATAATCATAATTCAATAATAATAATTAACCATTACTTAATTTATTAGAAAATTGTGAAGATAAATGATGACTCACATTAAAATCAATTTATTGTGAAAATTGTTAGTTGGTTTATCTAGTTTATGCACTTTATTTTTCTTAGTAATTATATATTTTTCTATGTTTCTTAAAACTTCTTAAATATCTAAAAATTCTATTAATTTATAATTGTTTTCATTCTAAACTTTATTCAAATTTTCATTTGCAGATGGCATTTCTATGACAGTGGCTGTCTAAAGATGCAGTGGTCATCGACTCCGTCACAGCCTGTTTTTACACAGTACAACGGATCTTTTATTCACTGCTAGCCCTTCATGCTATGGTAAGAACTCAATTTGTTATTATTTTTATAAATTTTATTTGCAATTTATGAAAAGGCTATCATTAAGATTAAGCTACGTTAGAAGACAAAGTACCGATTGTACTTGAACATTTATTAAAGTTGATCTTATCCATTAGATTTAACGTTGATACTACGGTAATTGATTTTGAACAGGCCTTTCTGCTTGAAGAAACAGTTTAAATATAGGCTACAGACTTTTCCAATTGTTATACATTTACACCATGTTTTTATTAAAAAAAAACAAAGATTATTGTTTAACCGACTGTTTAGGTTTTAATAATTGTCTCTGCTTGAAATATGTTTTTGCTTTGTTATCAATTCTGCCAGTTTTATTTTTATAGTATGAAAACTTTTAAATAATCTAAATGAAATCATCTGACTTTCAATTGGAGTAAGTTTTCCTTACCATAAAATGAGAAATTTTGACGCATTAAATTATCATTGTGTGGTGGCTTAAGCTTTTAATCTAACTCTTACGCACTGATCCAAAGATCAAGTAGGAGAAAACACAGAAGCGAAATAATTTTTTGTAATTATTTTTAATTCGGTAAATCAAAACTATTAGGCCAATTAGTTTTAATAATTAAATCAGAATTAATTAATTTAATTTTTAATTGAAAATTGATTTTTTAAAAATTAAAACTGCAGTAAACTAATCCTGCAGTTGCACCTATTATTAGATTGAATGGGCATCTTTTCCAAATGAAAATTGTTCAATTACTGTACCAGTTGCTCAAAGGTCCATGGAGATTAATCTTCAGTTGAAAATTTCATTGAATAATAATTAAGGCCTAATAATGAGTAGTTCAATCTTCTTTTGTACCACCAGCCGACAGTGTTAAACTTATTTGAATTATTCCTGAGAACAAGTTCAGTAAATATTAATTTGTTCAAATATTTATGTTATTTTATTAACGACTAATAAACTCCTGACCAATCCAATAATAGTCGAGTAGATTTTAAAACTATTGTTTCAATCTGCCGAAAGATATATGATTCTTGAAGTTTGGCTGAATTCCAACCTATGAAGTTTTAAACATTTTGCGATCTTTTTTATTGAACTGATAACTCATGAAGCACGCTTGATATCAAACTGGATTAATAACTAGTCACTAGTCTAAATATACGTATATTTTTTTGTTTCAATTAGCAAATATTTTTTTAATACAGTACTAGTAAACAAGTTCTGTGATTACCAAACTTTGTGATTAACAAAGAACTTCCAGTTCACAAATTGATCCAAACAGATGAATCATTCACTAATATTGTTTCATTTCTTGGCTTTTAATGGGATTTTAACAAAAATATTTAATGTCATAAAGATGGTGTTCTTCTTCGATTTTCAAGTTTAATTTCATTTTTATTTCTAAGCCAAAATCTATTATTTTGTAGCTACTTCACTTTTTTCCAAGTCAAAATCTATTTTTTATAGCTACTTGATTTTTCTTATTCATTCCAAGCCACCTAAACAGTTGTTCCAACAACGCTAACCTTCCACTACTTAGGGTAAAAAAGGTCAAAAAGGTTAGGGTGCGGGTTAGTCCTTTTGATTAGGTATTTTGGTTCAATCGCTTCCCGGTGGTTCGGAACCCACCTAAATCAGTAGGTCCATTCATCTCTCATCATCATCATCCTTCCCATTACCCACGCAAAGGCCCAAGAAGAGCCCATGTGGGGCATCACCCTCACAAAAATACATTTAAATTGAATATTACAAAAATGGGTTTTCTTATCGTTGCCGGGGTGTGTTCTTTGCTTGGATGGACTGTATAGTGGAGTGAATATGAAACTGGCAACCTGCTGGTAGGCGTAGGCCCTTCGTGTGCTGTTGAGCATTGACAAACAAATTACAAAAATGGTTAACTTGGAAAATGATCATTTTTCTAATGTTTTACTAGTGCTTAATATCATTTTTTAAACCATCAACTGCACTTCTTGTTATAACATTATTCATTTTGTTTCATATTATTTCATCATTTATTCAATAATAATTATATACATAGGCTAAAGGCGAGTGCAAAAGACAAATACCCAAAACTGCTCCTCTACCAACTTTTACAACAGTCCAAAACAAGGTTATAATAATCATCAAGCTTGACATTACAATTTCTCACTTCCAAAAATATTTTACCACAACAATTTTGAATTTCGATGAAAGTACATTTTTAAGTTCAAAAAATAAACAAGATAAATATTCCATAGGATTTCAATATTTTGGATCCATTAAAAAAATTGAAACAAACTCACTAGTGGCCATCACATCTCCTTTCTATCGATTCATAATGATGCTCTCATTCTATTTGGACATTTGGTTATTCATTATGCATTTTACTCTATTAAAATGTTTGTAGACCATAATTTCAATTTTTGGTTCAACTTATCTTGACTTTTCTTTCTAAAATATCTATATTATAAATGTAGTTCTATCTATAATGTACCTATTCTGTATGATATTCTATATGATAGTTATTTCACTTTACCTTTTATAAATTAATATTATCTTTTCTCATATTGTATGTTTAGTTTTATCTAAGACATTTTTCCATTGCTGTATAAATTTTTCTTGTTTCTTTTTTACTTGAATTTCATATGCTTTCATCATATTGTTTATTAATATCTAATTTTGTGTAATTCATTTGTTCTTAATGAGGGTTGTTTTGGCTTAGAGCTGTAAACCTCTCATTGTTGTATCACGTTTGTAATAAATAAATATTATTCAAGTCCTAGATTTTTTTGAAATATTACTGTAACTAATTTCAAAAAAATTTACACGCAAATTTTTATTCTCTACTTTTGATTTTGTGATGAAATAAACACAAAATTGCTAATAACTCTTCCTCACTCTTTATAAACAATGATATCTTTTCTCTCTTTTTCATATTGCTCGCTTTTCCTTTTCTGTTATATGTTCTGTCTTTTCGCCCAAAAACCACTTCGAAACATTGATTCGGCTACAAGCTGCAACCAGGGCTGCTACTATTAATTTGTTAATTTAAATAGATAAGTGCGTTGGCTGCTATGTTTTGGCTTGGGTCCACGTGTATCTGTTGCCAGATATTGTTCTTTGAGAGCAAGAAGAGGTTATTTTATTTTTAGATTGATCGGATGTGAATGCGCTATAGCGAAAGAACAAGCGTTTGCATAAATGAAGTCTCTATAAGTGACTACGCATCCAAAATTCTATTTTTATTGTCTTTTTGTACGCTTTGATCTTGTCATATGTAGTGCAATCTGTTTCCTGGATCTTTCTTCCAATAAATTGTGATTTTGCTGTGAGGATTATATTTTCCTTGCAAAACAAGAGTAGCATGAAGTAAATATAATTCTCTATCTATATTTCCAATTTAATTTAATTTTAATCTTATAATTTGAACATATAATGTTGATAAAATATCAATTTCATAGTTTCCTTGTGTGAAATGAAAACAAAGAGAAAATGTATTTTTGTTTATGTACTATAGCCTACAAGAGTTTATTTGTATTGAATATAGCAAATTGAAAATGTTTTAGTGGTCTAAAATTAAACTGGGATGTTTAACTCTTAAGGTTCAATGATAATGATGTGTCCTAGGTAATTATAAATGAATAAACGAGAATGAAATTATCTGGAGATTTTACAACTTACAAGGCTCAGAGGATAAAAACTGAGAAATCGAGTTCATGTAAACATATTTTTGCTAGAACGAGGGTACTGTAGATTTTACTCTATTCACGATGTACATGTTCCAAATTATTGTATTTTTTAAAAATGATTTTTCTAATGCTCCTGTACATTGTATTGTTTTGTAATACAGTTTCTCTGTATTGCGTTTTCAAACTTGTAAGTAGCCTTACACCACTTTTTGCCTTTAACTGTCTTTATTATTAGCCACATGAACTTGTCCTTTATATTCTGTTCACTTATCAGATGAGACTGATATGTTCTCTTGTCAAATGTTGGGCGGAGTGAAGCTTTTGTGCTGGGGGGCCCAAGTTGTCTTGAAGCTGGCAAGTGCGGCTAGTACCAAGGTCGTTGCCCTGATTCCTCCTCTCCTCTTTCTTCTTTTTATTCTTCATCTTCTACCACCTCATTCTTCCTCAGCCTCCTTAATCGCTACCTTCTCTGCGTCACAATCAGTTGCAGGATTTCACAATGGCACTCAATCGCGGGTTCATCAAGTGAGGAAGCAATTTTGATCTATTCAATCGTGATATTATAGTCAATTTCATCTTTGTGTAGCAGGTTTGGAACTATTTGTGAGGGACTCTCCTCTCCGTCCAAGATGATCAATTGGTCATTAAATTTGAGTATCAATTGATTAGTTAATGCTCTCTCTGAGTTATTCAAAACCTGATTTGATACTTCTTTAGCTAGAAGACGTTTGTGGTTGTATGTATAGGGGTTATGATTGTGACGATTCTTAGATACATAAATGATATTGTATAAAAAAAGCAAATGATTCACTCGTACTAACCAAGCAGTTGGTAATATATCTGATGAATGGCTATTTTATTGTAATTCATTGTTTGACTAATTTTTAAAATATTCTGTTGAAATGTAACTAATATGATATCTGTAGAATGACGCTTCAAAAGTATGTTCGAATTCTGTAAATTAACCACCATGGATGAGTGCTGCTATAAAATCTAATAAATTGATTATACAAGTCAGGGTATTGTACAATTGAGCAGATTTCGTGTTTCGAGTAGATTCAGCTCTAGTCCAGCAAATCTAAATTGGTGTATTATTTTAATTTTGTTTAGAAGAAAAGTATAAGTGGACAACTAGAAATTCAAGGTTAACGTTGAGGTCTTTCTGTACGGAAAATGAAGATTTTCAATTCACTATTTTACAACTAGCCTTCAACTCAAATTTTCCCCTGTTGTTCCCGACAAGTATATGAAAATGGGGGTTCCATATTAACTTGATATTAGTTCGTAATTATTTTTTATTGAACATGGTAAGTTGAATGATCCCATAGTTCTCGAAGCTTAATGGTGAATTTTGAAACAAAACTGACAAACCATGACTCCTGAAGATCTATAATTACAGCTCTATAATATGGTAGCACAATCACAGTGGAATTTGACTCCGAACAAATGATAATAATTGGCTATTGAAAAAATATTAAAGCAACTAAATTTTAATCAATTAATAGTGCGATATGCGTCAACTAAATAATTCTGTTTCGTAATATTTTGAAATACCTTGAGTTTAATTCAATGGTTTACAGTAAATTCTAACATAGTGAACAAGATGTAGAGAACTAACTACTCATGTAGTGCCACGTGCGTTACTGATGATCTGATGATGGTGTAAGCAGTCAGGGGGTTTTACGATTGTATGACATTTGCTTCTTGCTTGGTTGATCTACACGTCATGGGAAAGCTCAGCCTCCCTCTTCCCCCTCTTTTTGCTCCTCTTTGTTCATCTGATGTCACAGTTATGACGTAACAAAGTGGCTAGCCGCTTTTGTGACGTCAGACTCCTTTACTTCCGTTTCGGCTCCCCACTCTTGTTACCGAGAGAGAGGAGGTGTGTGTGAGAGAGTCGCGGAATTGATCAAACAAGACTTCACTTCAGCGCTCAACTGGTGGGTTGACTGCTGCTGCTCGTTCCTTTGTGATTTCACTCATTCGTTCTCAATGCATTGTGGGCTTTTCATAGCATATATGTATTTCCTTATTGTGTTCTCTCTTATTGAAACCTTATTGTTCTTAGTGTATTGGAATCTGCTTCTCGGCCGTTCTAAATGGTTCAACCCGTGTCTTTCAGGAACCATTTCAATGCTTTGGTTTGATCTAATAAATGTTTGGTGTGAAAGTATTGAAATAATGAGAAATAGTATACGATTATTTTTCATGAAAGTATTTGAAATTGTGAAATAATAGAGGGGAATAAGAATTCCTGGTAAATAATTAATTGGAAGAGTTCCATTTTGAAATTTCGATTGTATTAAATCATAGAACTTTGAAAGTATTCCAATACTAGGCAGGATGGTCATTCTCGAAGATCTACAATTAATATTGTTTTGATGTGGGAAATTATTATGTGTGTGTAATGAATACTACTTGCTATCTAATTATATACTGGCTATCTTTCCAAAACAAAATTTGGATACTATCCCTTGGAAATTTTTATCCACACGTTCCCTTTGAGTGGTGGAGGGGGGGGGTTGTAATAGTGGGATTGAATAAAATTTACATTTTTCTCAAACTCGTACTTTTTGTCTATTGTTTGTTAAAGCTCTTATTTCAATATTTTCGTGCTTGATTGAATGAGTTGAATTACAACAGCTTTGAAAACTTATCGACTATTTCTTTTGGAGATGATTCAAGCATGTGCGCTACTCTCAGAAAGCGTTTTCTCTCAATTTTCCAGATTCTACGTAAAATTTTCTCCCTTTTGCACATGTTTCTAATGTCATATCATAGTTTGAAAAAAGTGGGTTGCATATTGGCAAGCACACGTGATGTAGTGCACTTGAAAATTATATTATTTAACAGGTCCTAATTGTATGTCGTTATGTTTTTTTAATCAAATGAATAACAAACTGGGCTGCTGTGTATTTATCAGAAATTCAAAACGAGTTGTTTTTATTATTTTAATCCCCTATGTTGTTTCCAATCATTTAATTGGATTCGTGTAGCAGGCTCCAATCTGAATAAAATCTCCATTCGTATTCCACGTTTTTGTAGACTAATTTAATTAATTGTTTCATCTAACAGCTAGCGTCATATTTTTTGGAAAATTGTCAGTTCTGGTGAAAAATTTCAATTAGATTTAATTAAGGCCAGACTTCTTTAATAGCATAATCTCATTTTTATTAAACATAATTATTTGGATTCAGACTAACCAAGGAGTTGACGTGATAATTAAAATAGTAAGATATTGAATGATTTATGCTCGGTTTTTCCAAGCACACTCAAATTTGAGGGACTCTCAAGCTTACTACTATACACTGTACTACATTCCCTATACTGTTCATCAGAATTTGAGGGTCCCTCAACTTTGAGTGTGCTTGGAAAAACCCGGCACAAGAATGTTATTGATTTTTTTTTACAAATTTTTACTGCATAAATAAAATTTATTGTAAGGTTTAGAAGATGAAACCCAAAGTTTAGTTTTAAAAAACGTTCATTTTGCTGTGGCACCTGGTCTGAATGACAAATTTTAATTTTAATTGAGTGACAATGATATTGTAGGCCCTCTACAACAACATTTTTTAATTTTATATTAATCTTCAAGCAAACAATACTGCATTGACATGGTTGTATCATATTCATAATAGATAATTCCTTTACAAATTAAAAAAAATTTCTATGCATTATTACTAGGTGATCAACTTTGTCAACGATGATGTTATCGGATGAAAGGAACGTTAAGTAGATACTCTGATGTCTTACCAGAAATTTAAATTCAGTGATGTATTAATTATATTAATGTATGTCACTCTTCAACATAATTTCGATGAATGGATGATATTGTTTGATGATAGATGATGAGTGGTAGGTTGCCGTTTTGTGTTGAACTAGCAAGGTCGCCTTCCCTTGACTATTTACAGTATTCGAAGGTCAGAGAAGAGTAGCAGCCTTCACCGCTCGCTATTGAAATTAGCAACTGGCTTTCAAGTCCATTGTTTCAAAACTTATTAACCGTCCGTACCAGGCTGCTTCCTAGATGCTCCTTTCCATGTTGAAAATATCAGCTGGTTTTTGTAACGGATTGATAATCTTTTGCAATTAATGAAATCTCCCTCCCTTTGAAAGAATTCACTTGGAATATTACTTTTTGACTTGATTGCTATAAAAGACGTGACACACTTTGATGACGTGTTAAAATGGTACCACTGATAAGACGGGACACACTTGATGATGAAGAGTTTCAGTGCAATTTGTTGGTAACCAATTTATGTTATCCATTATGAAAATCTTTTGGTAGCTTGAAATTTAATGTAAACTATAGAGAATTTTTTCATCATTTACCTGTTACTGAATATTTTAAAAACAGATTCGTTGTGGGTAATCAAGTAGTTTGATGACAGTAGCCTACTCGTGGCGTCTTATCAGAACGATGAAAGTAAACTTCATCCGGCTGTAAATGCGACTGTTTTTCATCAACCAACTCCAATATTAAAAAGTTTTGTCCGGTGATGTGTAGTTTAGAGGCCGCACGAGTCTAAATACGAGAGAAGCATTACGACTTTCAAGGCGAACTACATCTACTTGGATACACAACTTGAATCTACTTGTAAATCGCTACCAGGAAAAATAGCGAGATACACAACAAAAACCTAGCTAGATGGGTTGTTTGTTGTAGTTTTTGATATATTTACTAGTCTGTTGTGCTTGGAAAAAGTAGAAATGAAATACTATACAGGACTGCTACAACTTGGATAAAAAGTTGGGTGCACAATAAGTTTAATATTGTTGGGTGTCCAGTATTTAGTCCTGAGTATAGAACCAGAATCTATAGTTCTTCATACATATAATCTATGATCATAATTCATACATGATCAACAAGAATTTATGCTAGGGAGCGGAAATGTTGCACTGTATATGGTGATCTGTTTTTGTAAACTGGATTTGAATGTCTTCCATTTTGCTTGGTTGCTTTATAGCAAACATTCAAAGCAACTTCGTGGCAACTGTTCAGAATCAATCTGATGTCAATGGGCTTTTATTTTCTTTTTAATTTTCGTTGATTTTTGTCTTAATTGATTTTTCAATTTTTGAATCTCCTCGTTACAAAAAAAATATTTACAGTGAACCTTATTTTAACCAACTAGTGTCCGTAATTTGTTTAGTCAGGCAATTGATCTTTAAATTACAGTAACTTAAGTAAAGTAACTAAAGTGAAGTAACCATTAGACATAATTATAGTATCTCATCTAATTCAATTAACAGGCCTTGAACAAAAAACCTGAATTTTAATGTGTCTGCCATTAAATTTGTATGAATTCTGAAAAGTAACTCTAACAATTATTTTTTAGAGTGCTTATGAAAAAAACTACTTGGGGAAGCTCATTATAACAAAAAATTAATGCTGGAAAACCATCTGAATCGTTTCGATGTAGGCCTATATTTTTATGTCCATCGAATCAACTTTACTCTTGAAGTTCTATCATGGAGAGGAACTAAAAAATGTTCCAGTCCTATGTAGTTTGTTGTCTACAGTTTTGTTATCTTGACAATTCTCTCAAAAACTAAATATTCCGTGTACGTTTTCAAATTTTATCACTATGAGCAAGTTTTGTGTTACTAATCTTTTTGATATTATTTATCACGCAGTTACTTGAGAAATGAGTGTTGATTGGCAACGTTATTCTCTTCCTGTATGGTTGAACAACACGTGTTGATTATCGACTGGCAACGCTTGCTGCTATTTAACTGACCCTTGTTTGAAATTCTAATGACACGTACCAATAAACATTTCGCTATTTTCACTGAACTTTCCATCTCTCTTATATCTATCACCTCCTTATCTGTTTGTCTCTCTTTTTCCGTTGCAATTTCACTTTGTTGGTCCTGTGAACTCAGTTTTATTGTTTGCCAATAGCCCACTAGCTCTTGTGATAGAGGGCATATTCTTTTCAACTGAATATTATTGTTCTATTTTCATTCATGTACATGGTGAGACGGGTGAGTTTATGAGAAAGAGCAATTTATGCGGATCTCCTTTAAAGTGGTAATCACTGAGGAAAACTTGTAGTACGTTACCCAATTTATAATATTTTCATAATCGGAATCTATTGAGTGATCAACTATTTCTTTCTCCCAAACAGGTTCTGTTTACAATTTACCCTCATTTTCCACAAAATATTATCTTCTGAATTTTTCCTAAGGGTATGTTGTAAGCGAAAACACTTCAATATTCGATTTTATGTAGATCCTTTTTTTCTCTGTTTTTCATGTCATGGAAATGCTGGAAGAAAAATAGTATTTGTTCTTTAACAAATTTATTAATTTCAAAAAAATAAACATTGATTTATTTATTGCCTGACTCGGTAGTTACTAATTGAATTTTTGTACAAATTTCATTCAGCTTATATTATTATGATGAATAGAAACAGGTATTGGTAATTGTAGAAATCGGGGTTTTAGTCGTCCAAGTTGTTGGTTTAAATTTGAATTGTAGCAGCAGTTAGTTCAAAATTTGTTACTTATTACTGGTATTCAAGTCTTTTGAAAGAGGCTTTGAAATTCTATTATTTTTATTATTGGAAATTGGAAGAAATTTTTAAATGCTCATCTTGCTGATTCTATATTATCTATCTTTGGGTTTATTTTGACCTTATTTATGAGAGGAGTATTCGAAAAATCAAGAAAAATGTATTTTTTATCAATAGATGGGTACATGGGGTTTTTATTTCAGTGTAATCATCACTGCTTGAATAATGAGACTCAAGAGAACTGATAAGAAGTGAATCTTTGTCAACGAACAACAATTTTTTCGTCCAATTTATTCAAGGACTCATAAAATATCAGCTGCTTTAATAAAAATGTTACATAAGCTTGCTTTGAGAATTTTTTAATTTCATTATTTAAAACGTAAATAAATACAATTAGGTAACAATATTTTTTGTTCTTTATAAGATTGAGATATTTTTTGTTCAATTAGATCTGTGATTGTTCTACAGTAATCAAATCACTTCCATTAATATAGTTCATACAAAGTGTAATGTAATATTATTTTGAATAAATATTGAATCATGGGTCTTTACGTGTAAGCTAGTTCTGTAAATGAATGTTCTGTAAATGTTTCTGTAAGGTTCAGGATATACCTAAATTGAATCAACAGCAACCATTTTTAACACAGTTATAGGCAGAGAGAATGAAATTTAAATTTATAAATTTTTATATTCTATTCTCTCTGGTTATCAGTCAATCATCAGTTGATTGAATTGTGAAGGAACTTGATAATTAAGATTGCAGTGGTGTAAAATTGGATTTGATTGTTTGATGATTGTACTGTACTTTGTTCTCAACTTTTCTTTGTTTCGTTTAGTTTTTCTATTTGGCTCTTTGTTATCGGCTCGCCGAAGCGAAGAGGCGCTCGAAGCCTTGACCAGTGTCACTATCGAGGTCAGACATGATGTTACCGCATTTTCGAAATAGATTTCAAGGGCGAACTCTAGGTTCAACTTTGTTTTCTTGGGGGCTAGGAATCTTTAGGAAAGACCTTATCCCGTTCAACAGAAGGATCTTCCTCAAGAAAATATTAATAGGTTGGTGGTAAAAGATGGCAGTGAAAGAGAATGAGGAAGCGTTCTTGCATGCATGCTAATGAAAAATTAAATTGTTTGGAGAAAAGATGAATCACATCAATGAATTAGTGCAGTTCAAGTGGAGAAAAATTTATGAATTAAATTTTTCATTAACACATTTTTCACTTGAACTACGGAAAAATTGAATCTAAAATTATTTTGACAAAAAATAATCTGGAAATAACCTGGATTGAACTATTAAGAATTTAATAAATTTTTGATGAATATTCACGACTAGAAGCTCTTCCATTAGAAAACATTTTCCCGATGGTTTGAAGACTACAGTATTTGTATTTATAATCATTTTCAGATAACTATTCTACTCCAAGTTGGGCGATTTCATCTGTCTCTTGTACTTGATTTAATCTACTAAAAGCTGACGAAAATCATATAAACCATTCTGATTTAAAAAACATCATGTAGGCATCATGGTAAATGATATTTAATTGACATCAGCTGTTGGAGTGCAACGAGTAGACTAAGCCGCCTATTTTACATCAGCTATAACGTTGACTGGACAGTATCCCTTATCTAGGGATAAATTTTTCTGATCGAATGCAATTTTATTCTATTGTTCTCTTCACGTTTTAATTACAAAACATAATTTGGCTTTTTCCATTTAGTTATTAGATTGAATCTATAATGTGGAGAACACTGTAGCCAAGGGCTGCGCTGGAAGGGATCGATCGGTGCGGTCCTCTCTCTCTCTGTCACTCACCCTCCTTGTTCGTTCCTCTCCTCCTCCTATATTTCAGCCGTCCCGTGATAGTTTCGTGTTATTTCTCCCCTCTCATGCTTCCATCGTTTTCCTTCTTCACTCATTCCACTGCGCAGAAACAGTGTGCGCCGTGGCTGATAAGTGACGTCAAGGCTACCAACCGGGCTACCCCCACCCCACTCTCACCCGCCAACTGTCGAACAGCTGTTCTTGTCTGTGCCAAACTCGTCAGTTTGTCTCAAGCAGCCTTCCCGTAAAGGCGGGCACGTCCGCTTTTTGTTCGAATAGTATTTCGCAGTTACTTCACAAGTTGTGTGGGTTTATTTTTCTAAAATTCAACTCAGCTATTGTTTCATCAGAGAATATACCACTAATTTTAACATTTTACAATCCAAACGGGCTGTAGATAATTATATATATATGAAAGTGATACAATCTGTGATATGTTGGCTTTGTTTGAGGGCCCTGTAATACAAGTTGCGTAGTTGGTGTTTTGTGAGTTGGAGCTGTTCAGTGTTGGATACAGTTTTAATTTTCCAAAATAATTGTGTTCATCACTCATTTTTGGATAATATTCTCAGGTGAGTTGGATGTGATATGTGAATTTCTCGATACATCGTTTGTCAGTGAAAGTTTTGTGTTCTTCACGTCACAGCTTTATCAGACAATGAGAGATCAGTTTTTAAATGAAAATTGTGTTAGATGTAGTTTTGATCAATAAATTGTTGAAATAATAATGTTTTGATTACTTCTGATGAAATGTTACGTCATGCATATGACGTTGCACAAACTGATAAAAATTCTGAAAATTCACACGGAAACTTGTTATTGGTAAAGCATTCCATTGTCTGCTTGTTTATTGAGCAAACTGTGATTCAATACTGCTTTTAGTGTTATTGTCTTATTGATAACCTCTAAATCGTCATGAGGAACTGATGAAACGTGATAAATATTTGAATCGAAATATCAACATTGTAGGATGTAAACTGAGGGCCATCAAATTCAACGTGAGGTTTTTCAAGTTTATATTTGGACACAAACTTTGTTGTGAGCAGACGTTCCGAATTTTGTCTATGATTCGTGGCATAGATCCGTGATTCTGACTGACAAATAACATTGCCTCACCTGAAGCCATAAATTTTCCCAATTTTAGCAACTGAGTCATTTCACATGACTAATTAGGTTGTTTTTATTAGACACTTCCAGGCTGTTTTCTTTTAGCTAACAAAGGCAGTAAGAAGACTCGTAAATAATTTTTTGTGTCTCATTCATTCAGTCATAAATATAATGAACTTTTCTGCAGTATTCGAGTTGTCCAATAGTTGGTCCAAGCATACTTAGATCGTTAAATCACTTCCCCCAATCTTTATTTCATTGATTTTACCTGTAAGTTTATTCTATTTAGAAATATCGCTTATTTATTCGATTATGTAATTATTCAATTCCAGTCAGACTATAGAATAAGATTTCTATTCTACATGATATGCTATATTTAATTCTATTCCAACCTCTCTGATCACAGTTGCACAGATTCATTGAGCTCAAATCCAATTAGACTTGAATCACTTCAATGTGGGGGGTTTGTGTTGATTAAATTTCTTATAAGACTAATCTTAGACTTGAATTGAACAACTCAGGTGCTCACTGCCAGTACTGCCCACTTGTGATGCGTTTTCTTTCAACACTGCTGAAGTCCGCCCATTAGAATAAGTTACTTCCGTGTTGAAACTCTTCCTCGTTCCTCAGTAATCTGTGAATAACTCGATACTCGTTGGTCATTAATTTGTGTTTCAGGCCAGCTACAAGTAGACAAAGTCAACAATTTGGTCTAAAGATTCTTCTTGGTCTTGAGATTGTGAGTGGGTGTGTTGTTGATTTTTGTCAACATGGTGTTCTATTTGTGTTGAGGCCTGCCTTGTTATTGGCCTGTTATCGCCCGGAATAAACTCAACTATACAATTGAGGCTATTGGGTGTTACAAAGTCCAAAAGCTAAGGAGGACACCAGTCGGCATCGTGCTTTTTCTATTTATAGCCGAATGGAATTGTGGGGGTGACAGTCGATGGCTGCAACTAAATTGAACTTCCTTGTGATGTTTATCTCTGAATGCTCATTAATAGCCCTCTTCAACTGAGATTGAACTGATTGAATAGTTTGTTAATCTTTTCATGATCATTAATGGCCTTCTTCTAGTGCGATTCAACTAATAGAACTGTTGGATTCTTGCTCTCAAATCCCTGTTAATTGTGTTTTCAGTCAATACATTACATCGAGTAGAAGAGCATGTTTGTCTTGAATCTTCTTCTACTAGTCATCTTGAAGTGGGATTCTTCTAATAGTACTGTTGAATTGTCTTGTTTCCCAATTCAAATAGGTTGTTTTCATTGTCTAAGTACAGTACATTGAGAAGCTGTTGCTGGGATTCATTGTTTTTCAATTCAGAATTCTCTATCAAGTGTAATGTGCTTTTGAAATCACATTGAGTGATCAAATCAGTCCTCAATATCCATATGAGATATTGCATCCATCTGTAATAAACAGAAGAATAAAATTGAAAATATTTTTCCAACTATTGATTGATTTTTCACTTTACAATGTTCTCTAATCTATAACTTCATGACAAACTGTTGAAAAGGTGTTTAGAATAATATATTGCATTGTAATATCAAAAATTCCTTGTTCTTTCATAGCATCGGTTTGAATTTAGCCCAAATTTCTCTAATTGAAGTGTTTTATGGATGATTGTTGATATGTATCTGGTTCTTTCTCTAATGAACAATGGAATAGTTCCTGTTTCACATAATAGGAAGTTTATTGTACATTACATAATATTTTTAATATTGTCTACCTTGGGTGTTTACAACTTTTCTAGCTTCTCATTACTTGTGGACCAAGCCCTATTTCCCAGTATAAAATGCTATATACTCTCAGGCCCGAATTTGTCAGACTGAAAGCTGGGTGTGAAGTTTTGAATAAGGGTTGATTCCAAATTAACAAAAAAATATATTTTTAAGTCCTTAAAAACAAGTTTCTGTTTTTTATGAAATCAGCCTCATTGAGTCGTGTCAGATTTAGTCTAAATTTCAATAATTAATTCTAAATTTGAACCTAGTTTTTGGAATGAAGATGATTAGTTCAATTCAACGCCCACAGTAATAGTCTGTCCAAGCTAATATTACCCTCAAGCAAGATGGGTAAATGACTCCAGCTCGGTCAATATTAGTTCAAAAATTATCAATTTGATCTCAAATTGTAGGAAACAATTTGTTCTACAATTAAGACTGCATTTTATAATTCTTGAACAAATATTGACCAAGCTGGAGTCATTTTTCCATGTTGCCAGAGGGTCTTCTTTGCTTGGACAGACTATACCAACCACGTGATGACGTTGACAGCTAGCAGTGAATGAATTCACACGCACTCGCAGCGCAAACACTGCCACAAAGACAAGCTGTTAGCGCAGCACACGTGTACGCACGCGTTCTATCACCAAAAAATGGGTCATTGTGTCAACAGCGTCGCGACGTGTATCTTCCAATTTGAACGCGCCTACTGGTTGTGTTTATGACGCTGCAATTGCTGCCGATTTGTATGAGCTTGGATATATTTTCAACTTCCGTATTGCCGTAGTACATGTAAGATTGGGAATGAAATGTATTCAGAAATGGAAGCTACATCTATTCAAGTGTATCTGGTGTATAGTATTGAATTCGATAGCGAAGCTATAATTAATTATTGATTGAATATGGATGATAAAGATTGCCACAATTCTGGACTGTGAGAGTCTTCTTCACTGGTGAAGATTGTAAGATGAAGATGTGATTTTTTATAATTTGGATCGACTGTTAAATGATAATTAATAGTGGTACTTGAACTCTGCAACTAAATATTATGTCACGTATTATTCTTGCAATCAGAAGTCTGATTCCTTTGCGTCAACGTAGCCTCCTTTGTGTCTTTGTTCCATTCCGAGCAGTATCATTGTCAGCTTATTGGCTAGCTCTCAGCTGATTTTGCTTTTGTCATACAAAAGCAGGAAGCGTGGCGATAGTACCTTGCCTGTTGCCTGTTTGATTCATTGTTATCCGATGCCGTTGCTTCATGCTTCTATTGACGTGTTGGGGAAAACTGTAGTTTGAATTGAACCAATAATGTGTGCATGGAGATGACACTCTATTCGACTCTGATTGGGTCACAGAGTAGCTGTAGGCTGTTGAATATTATTTTCTTTTGGGTGTAGAAATGGCTCAGTTGTTGTTGGTGTCCCTTTATTATTTCATCTTTATTTATTTATCTTTATTTAGTTATTTCACATCAAAGAATACAACAGACTTCATAGCCCAAAACTGTTCCTCTTGAACAGTTTATCAGTGCATTAAGTTCTTTACTCATGTGCCACCTCGTACCACTGCTATCATATTCAAATTCACCAAGCCATTAAATATGTATGGTTTTCACTTAATTTCGGATCGCCAATTACATTATTCTGTGTTATCAAAAACATTAATCTATTTGTGCACGACATCTGTGATCGATTCGCCTCACATCTCAATTTTCCTAGCGCCCAGTTTCGCGCAGCTCCCTCCAATGCAAATCGTGTCCCTCCCTTAGCTGCTGCGTTTATTTTGGGCGCTGGCACGAGAAGAGTTTGCTAGGGCCCAGTCACCTGCCTGTTACTGTGCTCTGTTGTGAAGATTCTTAAAACACAGAATCTTGTTCTGTTGTTGCTTCCTAGAACAGAGCTTTGGCAAACTCAACGTGCCCTGTGCAAGATGTTGAGGTTGTCTCACTTGTAGAACATAACACTCATATTTTTTTGTTGAGAACTCATGTAGAGGTGGAGCATTCGTCAGGGATTTTTCTGGATAGAGTCGGGAGTTGAATATTGGTCGGTTTTTTTGAGGAGCCATGAAGAAAGACTAGCTTAACTCTTTTGAGCAATTCATGAGTCAGGAGTGATATGAAGTTCTTTTCTTGTACATGAGTCAACAAGGATGTTTTTGTTGCAATCGTTTGGAGAATTCTCTTGAGATTGAAGTCAAGATAGACATGAATCTATTCAGATCATAAATATGATAAGCATTACAGTACTTGAATTTTCAATTAAGTGTAACATTTTATTCAGACAACTATGAAATCTCAAACAAAATCTCCTAA
This sequence comes from Sogatella furcifera, assembly GCA_017141385.1. Lineage (NCBI taxonomy): Eukaryota > Metazoa > Arthropoda > Insecta > Hemiptera > Delphacidae > Sogatella > Sogatella furcifera. The sequence continues at coordinate 14,811,768 of CM029554.1, forward strand.
TATCTCCATTTCTCTCTTCATAACTTGGAGCTGCAGCCAAATTTTGAAAGGCCCTCCTATTGGTCATGCCTCTTGTGGTGATGATGATGATAATGATAATACCGGACAACCGGTTCCAGTATTCGGATTGAAAAGTGAAAATAAGAAGACAGTCGAGTAGCCACCACGTAATGACACATCATTACAAGGCCCGTTCCGAACCTCATGCTATAGTCTGTCCAAGCAAAGAAGACCCTCTGGCAAAATGACAAAATGACGCCAGCTCGGTCAATATTGGTTCAAAAATTATTGATTTGGTCTCAAATTATAGATCAGAATGTTTTCTACAATTGAGACCAAATCAATAATTTTTGAACCAATATTGACCGAGCTGGCGTCATTTTCTCATCTTGCCAGAGGGTCTTCTTTGCTTGGACAGACTAGCCTCCTCCCGTACACTTCACTGCAGGTAGAAAGCTTTATGACTCGTTCCGGCGTTTTTTCCCGCCTATCGACGCGTTTTTCCAGTCGGCTACGTGTGTGTGAGTATGGCCGCGTGTTTCAATCTAACAACTCTGCTTCTTTGTCATCTTTCTACTTTCTCTCCTCCATCTTTTTCTTTTTCTTCGTTATCTCCATCCTTTTCAACTTCCACCTTCCGAATCATAGTTTCATTATTTGTTACCTCTTAGATTTCTTGTTTTTCTAGTGACTCACCTCCTTGCTCTCTATATTCTCTTCAATTCATTTTATTTCATTTTTCTCTTCCTATTTTCTTGATAATACGCTTTATTTCAGTGTTCTTGATTTCTAGGGATATTTTGTTTACCAATTTTTGGCATTTCAGTTCTTACTGCGCCAATTTTTCCATTGTCGTAAACTCTTGCTCTTTTTCCTATTTGTCACTCTTCATCGATGACGTCTCATCCATTCCTTATTTCTATTGTCTTCATGTCTTCACTACTTTTTCTCTTTTTAATTTATTACTTTCTTCGTATTCCTCCCTTTAGTTGGTATTAAATTTTTCTATTCCAAATTTGATTTCTATAATTTCCTTTCGTCTTTCTATATCACCTCTTTTTTTAATTCTGTCATCTCCTTTTTTCTATTCCCTCGATTATTTTTCTTCTTCCAATCTTCTTCATTTTCCACCTTTCCAAAAGTGGTTGTTGACGGAGAAACCGAATAGCCGAACCGTACGCTTGTCTTGCCATGGACCAGTCACTTCACCAAAATGCCAATCAGTTCATTGTATTTTGTACCACAAGACTGGTGGCTGTTAATCAAATTGCATTCCTCCAGGGAAGTTATTTGTCTCTTCTCCGCTTCGATAAACGAATATAATAAACCAACGGTAGAGCATTTCATCTATCTGCAAATTAACAGGATTATTTGTTGGTTGGATGAAGTTAATTTATTGTTTTCCTTGGAGTTTATGTCAAATAGGGTAGCAGAATAGATTATGATCTGAGTATTTAACTTTGAATGAAGTGTAATCATAAATTGTAATATTTATTACTTTCCTGAATCATTTTTATTTTTTTAATATTAATCAGAATATTTCTGTCGAGTTATGTAAAATGTTTCAACAACATGCAATATAACAGGGCAATTCAACTTTAATCCAGAATCGTGTTCATTAACTCTCGTTGAACTGTTGATATTTAGAGAGTAATAATAGTGGATAAAAACTTCAAAATTTTGAAAATCTATCTTGGTGTGAATTTATATTATATTTATATATATATTATATATATATATATCTTAATAATATTATATTTCTACCTAGGTTGAATCCATTTATGCGACCTGTAGGTCTATTAATTAACTTAGAAAACATTGTAGCTAGCTAGATGTAAACCGGTAGAGTTGAGCAAGCCATTATCACGAAACGTTTGGTTTGTTCCGCTGCTGAGTGTTGTACGTCCATTTGTGGATTTATGACATTCTTGAGAATTGTGTCAAGATCGCCGCGTGAGTGGGAAGGACGGTTTGCTTGCTCATTTCTCATTTTCAACCTGTGCATCGGCAAAAGCAGCATAACTGGTGTCTTGGTCGTGACTGGCGGTTTCTTCTTCTTGTAATGTGGCAGAGAGTATGGGTAAAATTTCTCAAAACATTCATGTCTCTATACATCGGTGCATCAAATCAATCTTTATTGTTATCAAAACTTTAAAAAATGTTAACAAACCCATATGAAGAGATAGAAATGTGAAATGAATTTTACAACAATATAAAAACCTATAAATAGTCAGGAAATGAAATTGCTGAACCAGCTATTACAGTATGGGGAAAATTTCTCAAAACATCTATGTCTCTGTACATCGATGCATCAAATCAGTTGACATAGTAATCAACAGTAAATACATATTGTTATCAAACATTACAAAATGTTGAAAACAAACTCATATGAAGAGATTGCAATGTGAGCTAGACTTTACTACAATATAAAAAAACTATAACTATTCAGAAAATTAAATTGCTGAACATGAACAAGCCATTATACAATTATTGGGCTTCTTGAACTCTTCTATTGAATATAAGCACTTTTTTACTAGCAAATATTTTCTGTGCGATTTGAAAAGTTGTCCATCAATCGGACAATCTCATCAAGTACTGTTCCTCTGTTCCAAGGTTCCAATTTCTAAATACATTGAGATGATGGAGATTCATGAATTAAACTTGAATTTGAGTCCAGTTGAAGAAATACATGATGACATTTTTAATACGAATTATTGATTGTGTATATTTTTAATTGTTGGTCGAGAGTACCGGAGTTCGTATAATGTAGTGTAATGGATGACGATTTTCATTTTAATTAGAGAAGAGCAAAAATCTCTTGTCCTTTATTAGATTATTAGTGATATTCGTTGGAATAAAATAGTTTTCAAGGGCGAGGGTTCATTGTTGCTAGTGTGTCATTCTAATTCAAATAGTATGAGGGTGTATGCGGGTTTGTCTTGTTTCTCAACCGAATAAGGGGTGAATGACAATGCTCTTGCTTGATGTTCATTGCCGTTCAATAACTGAAAACGGCAACTGATTTTTCCCACTGTCATTTCAAAAACGTCTCGTTACTTCTCAGTCCACATCGCGTGCCAATTTTAAGTGACGTTGATTGAAATTAATTTCCTTGTTAGTTTTTGCCCTTCTTGGTGGTTTTTGTTGCACTGTTTTATCACGTGACGTGACGTTATTTTAGAGTACAACAGGAGTCTCGATTAAACAAAATCATCGATCTCAATGCTTGAATACCTATAATCCTCAAAATATCAGTGAAACTACTAATTCCTAAGAAAGTATTTTCGATAAGTTATTTTGATTATGAAAATATACTGTTCAGTTCAATATACTGTATTAGACAAGTTTCAGATTTTCTAGGGCATTTGATAATTGCATATATTTGGTATGCATAGATAATTATGTTTCATGGTAGGTGGCAATAAAAAAGATCCAGAGGTCTTTAAAAAAATCTGAAATTGTTTTGTCTGGGTTTCTGTAAAGGCTCCTCATATTGCCCTTGGATTGTGAACCTCAATAGAGTTTCTGTCAGAGGCAGGTGCTTATGGGAAAAGACTCAATGCTTCTGAGAAGCCCTGGTCGTTTGTAAGGCGGGGGTTATTCACATGCTTTCCATCTCCCTCACACCAAAATTCCTCTTCTTTTCTGAACATGCCCTTCAGTGCATAGACCGTTCATTTTCTCTAGCTAGACGTCGATAGAACTATAACTATAACCATGGTTGTAGTTCTATGTAGAGGTCACACTACTACATAATGCATATAACAGTGCTTATATTCTCTCCTTCTTCATCATCTTGTCTTTCCTCTTCTTCAATCCACCCTCCTCTTTCTTCTTCTTCCCTTTATTTCTTTGCTCCATCCCTCTCCTTCACTTTTTGCGCCAGGTGCTCTGTACACCTGGCCCATGCGACGTTGCCGTACTTTCTTATAATGTAGCGTGCTTCCGAGACGTCAAACTAATGTAGGAGGGGTTGTGCACCGTTTTCCGCATGGTGCAATTTTGTATTTTGAGTTTTGTTCTGGTTTATTATTGAAATGACATAACTATGGATTTTGAGTGGAGCATTGTATATTAGAAACCATTTTGACGTCTTATTAATTTAATTTTTCAAAACTCAATTTGAAATTATTATTGCTGCGCCACAGCTATGCATATGAGTAGGTCTTCCCCAAATACAAGCAATAAAAATGTGTTATTATTTTCAACTGATTTCACACGTTATTGTATGGGTTGATTTAAGTTTGCTTACTAAGCTTTTATGCTATCTACTGTTCACAATGATTCATTGCAATTCAATCATCTGTAGTTTTGGTTATAGTTGTCCCTGTTTTTTATTTTTCTCTTTGTTATACCTACAAAAGCTTATACAGTTATATGTATTTTATAATGATGAAAAACACATTTTATGAATAAAATGAAATACTATTTCATTTTTTGTTAATCTATAGAATTTACTAATTTTGTGTTTTTCTCTCTTTTTCACAGGTAAGCATCAAACTATCGGTCTATCGTGCTCTACTAATAAGTAAGTCGATTCATTCTTGTATCAGTGCTATTATTATTGTAAAGCCGCGTATCGACAGTCCGAGGCATGTGCCACGGATGCCTCGCAGTACTGTCTGGTGACGCAAAAAAAGTATAAACTCATGGCTGAGGCATTATGTGTGAATTTAATCTGCAATAATCAAAAATAACTATAATTATAGTATAGTATATAGTATATAATTATAATAAAAATTATTTTAATAGAAAATCTGAATTTTTTGTAACCAAAAATGCGAGCACGCGAACAAATTGACTAGCGCCATCAACCGGGAGACAAAGCAACTAAGCTCTGACAATTGATAATTTGGACTTTGGAGGTTAGTTTGTGCTAAATTAGTAGATAAAAATTCAAGGCAATGCTTATTATTGCCTATTAGAACCTTCTGCACCCAAATAGAACTCTTAATCACAAAAATGCATAGGAATGGGGTACAATTTTGAGGTTAGTTTGTAGAATTGTTCGTTTTGCGTTGCGAGGCAACAGGCACTGCTCGCTGCGAATTGTGTGCAGCGTTTGCCTCGCTGCTAGCAAACCCGGTATCGACAGCCCGAGGCATGTGTGGTACATGCCTACGCATGTGATACGCGGTAGATAGTAGACTATAGTATAGTATAGTATAGTAGATATAGTATAGTAGATATAGTATAGTAGATATAGATATTATAGTATACTATAATATAGTATAGTATAGTAGATTATAGTAGTAGTACTCTTTTTTTGTGTCAACAGACTGTACAGCGAGGCATTCGTAGCACATGCCTCGGACTGTCGATACGCGGCTTAAGAGTGATGCAACAATCACAGCTGGTATAAAATTATGTATCATACTTATTCAGTAGTATTTTAATGCAGTAAGTGATTGTCATACATTAACACACGTTTTTATTCTAACATCGATGAATAGTTTCAAGATAATGACCCGTTGGATCCGAATTTATCTCTTTAATAACATGCATAATTTTCTAAAAAAAAATATTGAAAAATTGATTTCCTGAAAATCTTGATAATCCAGTTATAGCTGTCATAAAAACCTAATTCAATCAATCAAAAAACTACATTGAATACAGTAAATTTGGTTTAATTGTAGCTACATTGAGAATCACTAGTGAAATCACTACATTTTAGTCACAGGATTTAACTGGGTGCTTTGAACAAACAAATTGGTTAATATTTCTTCAAGAATTATAAATCTGGTCTTAATAGTAGATCAAATTACACAATTAAAATGAATTTGATAATCTTTGAACCAAAATTGACCGAGCTTGAGTCATTTTCCTATATTGCCAGAGGGTCTTCTTTACTTGGACAGACTATACCTACTATCAAAGTTTTCAATAATTAATGAAGATCCTAGTACCCTTTTAAAATAATATTTATTGAATAATAAATCTATTAAAATAATAACAAAGCACTGGGTGGTCGTCAATTAGAATGAAATTATATTGAAATGTAGGCAATTATCATTTCTTAAGAATTATTGGGAAATACTGCCATCAGCATGACACGGTTTTCTCAACAACATGTTATGTTAGTAGTAGCTGTGAGTACATGAACTTTTCATTGAATGTACATCTCATAACATTATTACTATTACTATTATTATCAATGAATTGATATGATAATAATAATAATAATACAAAAATGCTCATAATTATATCTTTGCACATGAAAAACTCTGGAGAATGATTTTATCATATAAATTATAAGATGATACTCATCTACATTTTTGGATCTACAAGTAATAATAAGCTTGATTATAATTCTGACAAAATTGATCAGGCCTGTGTGCTTGAAAAAAAATTAAAGCATACTAGAATATTTTCTCATATAATCAGGAATAAAAAAAGGATAATGATTATTCTAATGGAAATATAGAAGCTGCTATTTTATATTTTATAATAATTTGTAGTGCGATAGTAATTTGTTACTATGTGATCTTTGAAACGGAATAAGTAGTATAAAATAAATTGAAACTATCAATGATAATATATATTCCTCAATTTTCAATATTTTTGAGTCCACGTGGGAAATCTTACTAATTCGAGAGCGCTGAATTCAAATCTGAAATCAGAATTCCTCTATCTTCAAAATCACGTGATTTAGATTTGGTGGAGTGATAAGATTTTTCATTGCGAGTGGCGCTGAAGTGGCGTAGTGTGACAGGTTGGGCGCGTTCTCATAACGTTACAGCTGCTGACCCTGTGGCTCGCCACTTCTGAGTGGCTTTGGAAACGCGGACGGTCGACCCAACAGCGCGTCTCAAAAAAACGCGTGGCGTAGTGTGACAGGGGTACGCGCCACTCGTATTTGATACTATAGGAAAAAAATTGGTTGAGCCTAACGCGCTGTTACGAACGCGCGTCTGAAGTGGCGTAGTGTGACATGGCTCTTAGGCCTCGTGGAAAACATTAAGAGAGACTGATGAAAAGCCTTGAGCGTTGGAATCATGTCTGACAGTATACTATAGGTTGTTTTTTCGCCAACAAATTCTATCATCTTGAGAACCATCTTTTCTATCATATTGTTTTTTTTGTGCCTTTTAATGTTCTGGCTTTATGCATTATTGAAATTCATTCAAATTTGGAATTTCTACTGCCAAATCTGGCAGTTAGATTTCCATAACTCTTTGTTTGAATTGGACACTTAGCTTTTGATTAAATAATGTGTAGTAGTAATTCATGGCATTCATTTTTCCTATGACACTCTCAGCCATTACGGACATCTTGCCTCATCTTAAAGCCATTTGTGTACTTGTCTACGAAGCTAGCCATGGTTTAGTAATTACTTAATCTTCTGAACATTTTTGATCTTATATATTATTAGTTTACACACTGGTTCAACTCAGATCGAAATTGGTTCCTAATGTAATAAAAAATTAATTAAGTTAATAGTGTCAAGGAATTGAAGTAATACGATTATCACATGTGCTTGACGTCATTCTATGGTAATTTCAGCAATAATGATACAGGTTAATCACTTTCTTCACTTTACTTTCTCTTTGCTGTTATCTTTATCGCGTTCACTGTTTTACATGTTGTATTCTGAGTTTCTAGTGGCTTCTTACTTCTCACCAACCACTTGATTTATCAAGCTTTGTCTTTATTGTTAGTGTAAAATATATAGTGATGGGTCAGTATATACATGTATAGTTTATGCATTTGTTTTAATTTGAGTCGGTATGCTAATATTTATCTCGTGTAACTGCTCACTCAAAATTCACAAGGTCTTTTCCTTATTAAATGGTCGGTCTTTTCATTTAACATACATGAGGCCACGTTGCATCACTGTAAAGTTCTTTTTGTAGTTCTCAAATCCCGTGTACTCGCAATTACGACTGCAATTAAATTTCTTTTTAGCGTTACAAGTCCGTTGTTCATGTGAAGACGAACCCGCTCGTGAAACTGTAATCTACCTTGACATGCAAATTAACTGGGTAGAGGAACTTCACAAAATCTATTGTTATGCTTGATTTTTCGTAAAAAATTGTAATATTGTAATTTTCCTTTACAAGTCTACTCTGAATAGTCTACTCTTGGTTTAAATTTATACAGCAACTTCATAAGTAGGCTATACTGTATAAGAAAAACCACAGATATCTGTGGTTTTACAACATCTTGTCTTTTCATTTAACATGGATAACTACCACAATATCACCTTCACAACCAATCAAAAAGTATTTAACTGTAACTAAAAATTATATTTCATACTAATGTGTAAGCTATGAAATTTTTGACAATTGCTGAATTCACAATTTCCACGAGAATGGATAAAATACTACAAAAAAATAAAATAGGAAGATATTTCCTATTTATTTGTTGTGTATCCTTGTTTCAAGCTGTCATGTATTTTATTTAATTCAATTTATCTTTGATTCATTTATGTAATTTCTCAATTTCGTACAATCTGCGCCGCTACAAGTCACCGGGCATCTTATTGGTTTAAATTACTGTTTTTCAAACGCTGAAGTTGATCAACTTCAAAGGTTTACTTTTGATTAGTAGTATCAGTAATATATCTTTTGTTTGTGAAGTGGATTATCAATGTTATTTCGATTAGATCCACTTACAATATTTTCCTGATGGTTAGAGTAAGACATTTTGTCTCAAGTAAGTCAAGTCTTTTGGGAACAATGATATCCGGCTAACTTGAAAAAGGATCAGAATGTGTCAGTTTGCTGAGGAGTCCAGTTACTTGCATAAGAAAGCAAGGACATAATACGAAAAACGAAGTGAAACCGGCTGTAGTATTTGTTTGTCGGTACTTGTTGAGATTCCCGCTATCTGTGGGTGCAGCCAAGGTTGTTCCTGTTGTTGTTTTTAGCAGTCGGTGGTCGCCAGATTTGTTTTCTTTCCGTGTTTGTCAAAGTTTCGTCTCAAGTGCTCATTTCCCTTCCTTGAGTACCTCAGAAAATTTGTGTAGGGGATAGTGTAATAAATATCCAAGGGGTATATTGTTATCTGTGGTGTGTTAATACTGTGTGTTATCAATACTCAATAAATTTAATATTAGTTGCTGTATCAGTAAAAATAAGTATATTATAAGTAAGTTGTATATTGTCGTTATTTCTTGCAGTCGATTTCCTATGCCAGTGTTATGACTAATTTAAAAAAAATGAAATGCTGAGGATATTGTTATTTTGGGAAGGACCTGATGAAGATCTATAATCTTAAGAATCTAAATCTTTCAAGTATGTCTATAAAATAACGTATCATAGCACAGTTTTTTTAAACACAACTATTTGTTTATTTTGAAATAGTTTGCAATGTTGATATCGCGCTGTCACTGTAGCTATCTTCACTACAAATCCATAAGATAAATTCCGATTTATTGATTTAATTCAAATTCTCAGTAATAATGATACATTTTGACGTCTATAGAATTTGTACAGTATTGCTGATCTCCTATTTGATGTGACCCACTTGAAGAGTAGTTTTTTGCTGAATTGCACTGCTGACATTCACAGCTATCCATTATCAAGCAGGTCATCTTGAAGTAGTTGTTACAAAACAGCTGAGCCGTCATAGTCGTCTCTCACTATCGCTCTCGCTTTTCAATTGGCCTGTCTGTCTTTGTCACTTTCACTTTTGACAACATGTTTTGTCTGACACTTCCAGTCTGATGGAAGGTATGGCTTCATATAGTCCAGCCTGTACTGTATAAGTGTATAGTCTGTCCAAGCAAAGAAGGCATTCTGGTAGGATGGAAAAATGACTGCAGCTCGGTCAATATTGATTCAAAAATTATGATTCTGATCTCAAAATTTAGGAAACATTCTGATCTACAATTTGAGACCAAATTGATAATTTTTGAACCAATATTGACCGAGCTGGAGTCATTTTTACATCTTGCCAGAATGTCTTCTTTGGTTGGACAGACATGAGTAGCACGACAAAGACAGGATATCATCTATCCTAACTAGATGCTGAACATCCTAGATGTATTTTTGACACTCGAGCCGTGCTTCATGACTCGAAGTACAGGATTTCCGTCAGTTATTAATCATTATTAGTAACACAGTAGTTATTCCAGCTTTCGTTAGATCAATATCAAACCAATTCTCTTTGCTTCAAAATAGGATAAAATTTCTGATTACAAAATAACATGATAAGTGATTCAATTGGCCAAGTTCGAGTTCGTGATTGGAAACAATACTGAAAAACAAATAATTGTTATGAGTAACAAATAACAAATAACCTTTTTTGTTCGCGTCGATATAGTATTAAATTTCGGAAAGTAAAATATCATTATAGAATTCATCATTATCGTCTGTAATAATTCAGAATGGAGTTCTCTCTTTCTTATTACTATGTCATCAAGACTGTCTTGACAAGCTCTTGAGATAAGGAGGATCCCGTTATGCAAGCAGTTTGGTAACGCCCACCGAACACTATGATATCTATTGAAATGGGAATAACTAGGCGTGATTGTAGATAACGAAACTAATTATGGTTGTATAGATTAAATTGAAGCAGAGATGGTTGATTATTGATTTAGTTTATTTGTGAATAACTTTTCAGCGGATTGAGTTGTTGTCAACAAACTTAAGGTAACAAGGGAATGAAAGCCTGTAATTAAACTAAATTCTCCTATGATAGTTTGAGTAAACTTTTTTAACTTGGAGTAACCATAGAATGGCACGTGAATGTGATATAACAATTAAATTGATAGGTTTTAGATTCAGTTCTGTAACGATTCCGACGCCTGGTGATAACAGTTTTTTCGAATCTATGTGCATTTCATAACTTTGATGATAACAGCCAAACGAAAATTATGTACTGAGAGAAGACTGGTATGAATTGGTAATACAGTAGTTGTAGAAGAGAAAGATAAAAGAAAGTGGCTGAATAGCGTTCAGATCTTTTTTATGAGAAGTTTGCCAGTGGACTAATTTTGTAGAGATGATAGGAAGGAATGAGTTTACAGAACGAGCCCAATAAAACGGTTGGCGTTATTATCAGTGAGCTGCTATCTGAATATAGTGCGAGTAGAAAAGCTCGCATTATCTAATTGAGCTCATGAATGTAACACGTGACCAACTCACAATCGGAAGGAGATAATGATAGCAGGCAAAAGGCGAAGGCACCACTCCCCAGCAATAATTTTTACTACTCTCTGAGTTGCAACAAGAAAACACTGTGCTCTGAGAACTAAAGTTAGCGAGGGTAGTAGAAACGGCTGATTGTAGGATGGGAGTTGGAAATACTCAAAATAGTATGAAGATTGTATAAGTCAAGAGGAACTGCTATCAAAAAAGAGTGAAAACCGCTATGATTATTGTACGAGGGTAGTTGATAATAGTCTACTAAAAAAAGTATAGTGATAGTAGAAGTAAAGTGTTGCTCATTCTACATGAAATGCTGCATTTAAATCACAAATAATTAAACAAACAATAAGACAGAAGAGGTGATTTATGAATGTTGAAGATTTTGCTCTATGAATGTAGTGTATAACTTTATGATTCAGTCATTTTTGGTGAAAGTTGTCAATTGATATATTTGTCATCTTGAAGTAATCGCGTTATTTGGTGTATTCACTTGGAGTCGTGGTAACCTGTTATTTGTCAAGTCAATGCTATTTAAGAAAAAAATTGGCAGTTGATTCGGTTTAAAAATTGCAGTACCACGACTTGAGTTTTTATACACCCAACATGGAATTTTATCTACAAGGTCTAGCCCACGGAAACCAACTCGAATTCAAGTCACAAGTAATATTTTTGGCAAAGCTGCTAAGTCAATGACATAGTACGACGATTCGGTAGCTGTCAGTTGCCCACACACTGTTTGTTTCTTTGTGTTGGTGGTCTTTGTTCTTTTTGTGTTGATCAAGTCAAGAGCAGAGTCCTAATAATTTTTTTTTCTGTAAACTTGCTCTGAAATACATGTGTTTCCGTGAACAGCTGACATATATGACCTCCCCTTCCTCTTCCCCTACACTGACGCCTCACGTTTTTCGCCTTGTGGTATTCTTGGATGTTGGATGCGTCGAGGTCAATGCTACTTCCGAATTTTCCTCACTTCCTGGTGTTTTGTTTTTCGCGCGACGTTCAATTCCGTTGCTCGCGCTTCCTTGCGGAATGCTAACGAACTTCTTTGTTGCTGTTTCTCTCCCTCACTCTCTCCCTTGTCCCGTTCCTGTCTCTCCCATCCTTCGTTCACCGCTATCCACAATAATTCCTGTTGGACTCCTCTGTTACAAAATCCTGTTGGTCTTGGCACTCCCGATCCCTAAAACATATTTGCTTTCTCTCTCACTTATTAAACAAACTCCCATATCTTTTTCATATCATCTGCATCTCCATATTTATTTCATCATATTTCATCTGCAAGAATTCATCATGTCAATCTTGTTTATACGACTATTTGATTTGTATTTCAAAAATGCAACGGAGATTTTAATACTCTATCTTGAACGACAATTATTCAAGACAATCTAGAATAGTCACATCTATTCTTGACAGCTTTATTACCTACTCACAATAATTGCATTTCATTCTTGCAGCGCATCTCATTGGATGCTCTTGTACTATATTCGAATTATTCATTTATTTTGCTAGTTATGGGCAAACCACTGAGGTTACACTTGTACTTGTGATAGTATGATTAGCAATGAGGAATCAAATATGTTATAAAATGTTGATGCTGTAATAAGAATAGCGTACCTCAATAAATTAGTAATGATAATGATGAATTATATAGATGCGATGCATAGTTATAGTTCAATGTTGAATTCTGTAATTTTGTTTGAAATTTAGCCTTGGTTGATTCGTATAATTTTTCAAATTGAAGGTGAACAATGTTAAAATCCTCAACATATAAGCAAGTATTATTAGCATTCTTGTAGCTCATTCATACATATTGTGGTCTCTTGAGTATGATTAATACCGTCAAGGTCTTGATAATACTAAGCAAGGAAATGAGTTGATTAGATGTTCTCTGTGTTATCACCATATTTGCAGTTGCATGTTTGTAAATTGCAATCATTCGAATGCAGTTCAATATTATTGTATGGAATAATGTGGCAGTCGTCAATAATTAACATACTGTCATGGTTGTTCATTACTGTATTTCTATTAGATTGTTGGATACTGGCCGAAGTTCGCTTGAGTTTGAAAGTTTGAATGTTACCGATGAGTAGGCTTCATGGATTATGAAGTTTTTGTGGTTGAGTATGCTTCATGTTCAAAGCTCAACAAATCTGGGAATGATATAATTGATTTGCTTGAAATATGTAGATGTCATATTCATAACAAACTTTCTCATGCAATCTGTTTTGTAGTGTTCCGGAGTTCCCCTTTTAATACATCCATTAATTGTCAAAAATTCCATATTTTATTTTTTTAATGAAAAATGCACTTCTTTGGCTAGAATGAGTCATCATATTGGCTACTAACGTGAATTAAATTAATATTGGCTACTAACATTTTCCAAGGGTGATGTCCACATGCGCTTTAAGCATGTGCTTGGATAATGAGAGGGGTGATGAGAGGTGATGACTGCTTTTGAGGCTATCGGGACCGACGGTCCTTCAAAAGACGGGATTTCGGACATAAGTTGATGGAGTCGTCGACCCCTTCCAGTCTGCCAAGGGAAGAGATGTGCGAAAGAGCTGACTTAATGTCTTCTTTTTTTATGTCGTTTGTTGTGTCACTGGTACCGTAAATTTAAATAAGTGACAGGTCCACAATTTTACAGTTATTAGTGGAATAGCCAGTTCTTTAGTCAACGAATCAATTTCAATGACTAGTTTACGAGTGAAAAGCACTGTCCTGTTTGTGTATTTGTCAGTTTCATAGACCTCTTCTTCTTTTCTGTGTTCTATTATTTGTCTAGTACGGTCTCATCTAGTATCTATAAATACTCGTATCTTCTTATAGTTCTAGCACCATTTCTATTGTCAAACCATTTCTATTGACATTGAAAATGGTCTCGAGTCGGAATTAGAATTACTTTGAATTCATGTTAAATAAATTAGTTTGTGATTTCAGTAGTTTGAAGGCTTTACGAACTGTGGCTTACTAATAAAATTACACAGTAGGCTAATGAACGAATCACTTTTTGAAAACCACACTATTTTAAAAAGTGGAGTTGTGAATGAAAAATCAATTTCACAATAGTAAGCTTAAAAACTTAGTAGATACTAATGACTTTCATATTTACAACAGTACTCACGATTTTGATGCTTGTCGAACGCGTTTCGTGGCACTGAGCCACTTCTTCAGCGTACAACGAGTAACTAGATACTGAGGTCTTGCAGGTCTGAGAGTGTGGGATATGTGGATAGTGAGTGGTGGGGGAAGGTGGGGGAAAGGAGTTGGATTGGTGGAAGAGGATTAGGAGAGGTATGACAGGGATTGGGGAAGGCTTTTGGGTGGGAAGATTCAAACTAAAATTTTTAGCTCTTCCCGCCCAAAAGCCTTCATCAATCCCTGTCATACCTCTCCTAACCCCCTTCCACCAATCCAACTCCTTTCCCCCACCTTCCCCCACCACTCACTATCCACATATCCCACACTCTCAGACCTGCAAGACCTCAGTATCTAGTTACTCGTTGTACGCTGAAGATGTGGCTCAGTGCCACGAAACGCGTCCGACAAGCATAAAAAACGTGAGTACTGTTGTAAATGTGAAAGTCATTAGTATTTACTAAGTTTTTAAGCTTACTATCATCAACAGTTCAAGTAGGATGAAGACAAAAGAAGAAATTTCACAATTATTTCAATTTCAACTTATTCTTCATTTAAATAATAATCTAGTGTAACCGGAGGAAATTTATATGACTCTTTCACCTTACACATGTGACACCAAACGTAACGAGTGGCCCCATAGCTATACTATTTTGTAAAATCTTGAAACTAAATATTTTTCGAATCCTTGAGTGGTTGGGAGCATTACGTGGATTCGTTCCTCCAAATACCAGATTATTTCTAATTAATTTTGAACTCCTCTAATTTTAGCAACTACCAGTACAACTACGAGTCAGGAACTTGTATGAAAAACAAATATTTTGTGTGATATTCTATACTCCGGTTTATTGAACTTTTTCTTTTAATTTAAAAATATAACTTCTACATCAAATCAAGTTACATCAAAATTCCGTCAAAACATATCAATTTTTAAGGTTTTATAAAATGTTAATAATTACTGTTTTATTTTATTCAATTGGGAACTAGATTAAGGCTCGGTTAAGAATATTACTATTTAAATTTTAGCTAGAAAAACTACATCAAAAGTTTGGCACTCACCATAATAATTTTTAAACACACAAGATACACACGCACACAAATAATCACATGAACTTCCATCCTCTACTTGAAATGAAACTGAACCCCGATTTTTACTCTCTAACTATTAGCTCTTTAAATCAAAGGATACTCTAAATTAAAAATTGACGAATTCAAATATGAAAAATCTGACAATTTTGCCCCTCTGAATGGGAAATCCCATTCAGAGAGCCAAGGACTGTTCACCACTTCATTTTCGATCGCTACCGTGTCTGAACTAAGACTCTTTGCTTTTTCCAATGAAAATTTCCCCTTCCAACTCTCAACGGCACCCGGCCGGCTTCACGAGCAAAATTTTCATTTGACCCAACAAAATTCTCAATAGTTCAATGTTCGTTTTTCCAAGTACAGTATATCTTTTTCAACATTAAATCGAAACAGATACTTGATAAAATCACGAAAATTGCATTATTTCAGATACATAAGCAGTTTAAATAGAACATAATCAACTCTCACAGTACAATATTACGTCGAAAAAATCAAAGTTCATTTTCATAATTTCTTAATAATTCCAAACACTTCAATAGCCTGAAGAAAGGACATATAGAACACACAAAAAACTACAATAATACATTTCAATTTTCACAGTATTACACTAGTATAATAATAGCATGATTCTTCGTAATCTGGAATTTGCTGTTGTATTACTCTTGATAGGTAACTTGAGCCTACACATAAAATGTGAAGGATATAATATAAAGATCCAATAAACTAAGGGAACTATTTCCTTGACTATAAATATCATTGTTTTATGATTGCCAAATAGATTTGTGCTGTGCTGCTCAGCACGTTCCTAGCAAAGTTTTCCAAGTGCGCGTGACTTGCCAAATCAAGGAGCGCTGACTGTATTGGGAATGAGGCGAGTCGGAAGTTACGTGAGGGGGTCGTACTAGCGCAGGGTCAAGGTGGCGCCATGCTATTATTACCGTATAAAATGTCATTCAATTTTCATTGTTCATAGCACCCATAAAGGAGACTTTGATGAAAGAAGACAATTGTCTTGAGTATTTCTTAGTTGGTAGGTGTTTGAAATTAATGAAAAATTCTGAGCTCTAATAATATTAGACTAGACTGAATTTACTTGTGTGTGGATTGCGTGATAGGGGAATCGATGAGAAATGACTACTTTTAATCAGTCAGTGGGTAGTACCAACTGCCTTACGTCTCTTCCCAAAGACTGAGCTTAATTTTTGCAATATTTTCAAGTTTCCTATTAAATGAGTTCCCAAGGTTATTGATGGAGAAATTGAAATTCAGATTGTTGAAAGTAATTGGCTTTCCTGAACAATTATTATAGATACTATACTCGAATGAATCTAAACTGCATGTGAATTTCTCTTTGGTATTGGCTTAGTATGTATAAGATAGAGAATTAGATGTAAGCCTACTCCGATATTCGAGTTTCATCTATTCAAGTATAAGTAAGTGCACATATAATTATGTGCACGGTTTAATGCATAACTGCATTAACCTTTTTCTACTACCAACTCTATGTTTTGTTATGATTAAGGCTGAAGTTGTTGAATTGAGGAAGGTTGTATCGAGTACAAGGAAGCGAATGACGCTTGAAGAACAAATAGAATAGTCAAATGTTGAAATGCAATCGACAGGTAATAACAGCAGCTGGCGCCAATTGCGGTTTGAAGCTTTGAAGGTGGCCGTGGAGGTCGAGTCTTGATTAGGAGCAACCATTTTATGTAACTTACTACTTGGAATGGATTGTATTCTCTATCTTATATAGTGCTGTGCCAAGTAGTAAGGTACATCAGATAAGAGTATAGACAACCTTCTAGTTCAAGTCAGTCCTAGTAGACATTCTGGAAGATGGGAAAATGGCTCCACCTCGGTCAATATTAGATCAAAAATTATAAATTTGGTCTAAAATTGTAGATCAGAATGTCTTCTACAATTTGAGGACAAATTTATAATTTTTGATTCAATATTGACTAAGCTGGAGTAATTTTCCCATCTTACCAGAATGTCTTCTTTGCTTGAACAGACACTATAGTAACCAATACAGCAAGTGGGGCGGGCAAATTGCATTGCATTGCCGGCCGGAAGTTGCCGGCGATTGGTTTGCGGTTTTTGTCTTTGAAAATCCGTCTTGTGTGGTGTTGCAGAAGGATTAGGGAAGATGTTTGGATTTCCTTTATAACGATGATAAATAAGTTGATCAAATTGATAAAGATCTGAATAGGAAAGACATTCCACTTGAATTATCTTTTTAAAAATTTTTCACCATGATACACAAAATTAATGATGTATCATAAAACCATGATGTATCAAAATTGGTCAATTGAACTGAATGATCTGGTCTCATTATTGAAAACTTTGAAACATTTGTTTTCGTTGGATCCATTCGATAAATTTATTATCTTGTGTATTGTTTTGAAAGGAAATAGAGCATTTCTAAGTACACACTACTATCTTCATTCTTATATTTCTTTATGCAATATACTTCATTGTTGCCATTTATGTGTCTTACAGCTCACAGTGTAACATCTTTTGTGTTATGAATTGTCTGTTCAATGATTGTATTACGAAACAATGTCTGATCCAATCAATAATTACGTCAAAAGCTTCGTAACTTTCACAGAGCCTTGAAGTTTCGTAGTGCTTCTGTCGTCATAATGAAAATGTGCATAAATAAAATAATTTTGTAGATGTATGAGAAAATTCATGTGAAGAGTAGGGATACGGGATTGAGGGGTAGGATTTGAAGAATGAGAAAATCTTTGAATGAGGAAACTTATTGGGATTGAAGAATCAAATGAACGTGAAATTAACTAAGGTTTTCATAATAATGAACTACGACCTTAACTAATGATTAGTATTTGTCAGTAAAATAACTATGGTAATATGTGAGTATTGGTAGTATAATACGGAAGAGAAATAAAGACAGAGAGAGGAGGAGGAGTAGGAAGAATTGTAATTGAAGTACAGAAGAGAGGAAATTTAGAGGAGTTGTTTGAAGCCTGCAAGGTTGGATGCCTGATAAGGTGTTTCCGAGGTTTTCCTGCTATCTTGGCTAATTTACTGCTTCTTATTTTTTCTTCTCTTTTACAAATGTCAAGATTATTCGTCTGCCCTTATTTGTGGCCTGTTCATAATGTCTTCTGCTTACATCTAATTACTTGTCTTGCTCTTCCACTCCTAATTTTCCAATGTGCATTTCCTTAATTAAATTGGGGATTTCAACTAATTTTAATTTGCTCTCATTGAGTGTGTAATTGAAATGGATTTTTATCAATTTTTGAAAATAATTATTATTCATCAAACGTGTACCTCATTAATCAACAAGTTTCAGGTTATTCTTTTGGGATAGTTTTCTCAAGCTGAGAAGACACAGTCAAAATACACTTTCCATTTTAACGGTGTTTCTTCTCAGCTTAGTCGAACTATAAGAACATGAGGACTAAATAAAAAAAATTTCAAATACTTTTAACACTACTTTCACAATGCCATATAATATACTAGCCGGCAGGCTCGCTTCGCTCGCCTTCTCTGCCTAGCCAGGGGGCTCCGCCCCCTGGACCCCCGACAGTATCAGCAGTGTCTGTGAGTCAAACAGGCTCGCTTCGCTCGCCTGCAAATTCCGTTCAGAAGGGATTCTGAATTTATTGTACACAGTATTTCTAGACCTAATCTGGAACTGTTTACCAAATTTCAACATTTTCTACCAATTAATTCTCGAAAAAAAACTCCGAAAAATAGTAAAACGCTAATATTGAGCGTTACTTTTGGGAAGTATATCGGACATAGTTTGATACTTGATTCAATATCTACCGAATTAGTTCATCTATAATCTCGCTGAACCATTGTATTTACAGTAAGGATTGGTCGTATCAAGGCGGAAGATATGCAACCCGCAATATATCTACAATTTAAAAAACTGATAACTGGCGTAATCTTGAACGGAATTCCAAAATATTTTGACCCAACATTTCTAGACCTTATCTGATCCTGCCTACCAAATATCAACATTTTCTACCGATTGGTTCTCGAAAAAATTGAGAAAACGCCGGAAAACTATAGATAATCCGTTCTTAGCGCGCGTCTAAACGTGGATTTTTAGTTCTGGTGATGAATGAATCAGTCAGTGAGTCAGTCAGTCAGTGCCATTTCGCTTTTATAGATATAGATAGTTGCTTTCCAATGATTTTTTTCCAATCCGGTGAAAAAGAGCCAGCTTATAAATTAATGGAAAAATAAAGTAATAAAAACCTGTTATTCGAAAATAAAATTTATATTTATTTGGAATTTGTCAAGGCCTTGTCCTATAAAAGAAACAATGATAAGAAAAAGCATTGACCCTGATCCACTTCTTTTCTAATAAAAATTGAACGCATTGTCTGCTTCACCTCTATTTCTATTGACAAGAATAGTCGTAGAAGCGTTTCAATGAACCATTCATCCACTGATGATGAAAGTGGGAGGGGCCCAATGGAGCCATTGAAATGGCTGCTGTTTAATCAAGTTGTAGGAGAAATATGCTGCTTTCCTATACTAAAATTCCATTGTAATCATTTATTGACCTGCAGTGACCTAAAATTTAGTTTCCAAAAGATATTTGTTCTATTTTTAATGCATCCAGAAAATAACCTTTTTTTAGTTAATGTGTGTAGGCCCACGAGCCTCAATGCCTTCAAATTTAATTTGTTTTCATAGGTTCCATCGTCAAAGATGTTTATATCCATTCAAAGATGAAACTATTTTCACAAGTGAATTTAACTTTAAAGGGGTACTTTGATTATCTATTGATTTATTATAAATTAGTAACCCTAATAACAAAGTGAACATTCATAATAAATGTAGTTATGTGAATAGAGTTGTATTGAGTAGCGCAGCTAGAGCTCGAGCTGCCACATGGGAATGCTACTTAAAGTGGTGATGTGATTGATGTCACTCTAGAAATGGAATCCTTGACATGAAAAATCACGTAATTCCAAGAGAACAAAACCTATTTTAATTTGTATTAAAATAGTTTTTTTGTATTAAAATAGTTTTATTGTATCTAATTTATTGATATTCTCTAAAGAGATGGTAACTCAGACTCTTGATCAATCATGGTGAGGGATTTCGTTGATTTTTTAAAAATATTTTGTAGACTGGAGTCATTCAAACATTTACACATGACAGTTGGGTGGTGGTGAAAAAAGCAAATGCATTGCTTAGCTACTATAATTCTTGTTCATATAATAATAATTCTTTCTTATAGTTGCTCATTGTTGGTTTCTACAGCTTGAGGCCCTTTCTGGCCGCTTGCTGCTCCTCAGCGAATGTATAAATAACAGAGCACCGCCCCCGGATACTGATTGGAAAGTGTGTTCAGTACAAGTACCAGGTAGCTCTGTGGTTGGAGTGAGACACCAAAGAGTCAGATGTTTTCTCTTTCTATTGCGTTCTATTGTCGTGTATTTTGGTATTTTGGCGCATTGCCTCACTAGTAGTTTCTGGATTATTATCCTTCCTTGTAAATTTGTCTGTTTCTTTATTTTTTAATGTGGGGTTTGTTTCTGTGGGATGAAATTGATGAATGATTTCAAACAAATCTGTAGCTGAATAGCATACATGAAACAATGACGTCAAAAACCATCCTGAAAAACATGTAATATGCATTGTGAAAAAAACCATGTGTTTACTAAAATAAATTTTTTTTTGTTCTTGTCTTAGATGATGGAAGTTATTGTACTTCCTCACAAGAGATAGTCATCTCAGCTCGCTTACGAGTAATTGTAGAGATTGAAGGTGTCATTTGCCTACTAGACAAGCATCATGAACGTGACATGGGATCAACCATGCAAATATGTGATGGTCATACCCTTGGTGCAATTCAAGTGCTTCAAGATACTCCTTCAATACATCATTAAGTAAAATGCTGTGAGAATAAACTTGAAATAGATAGCACGTGAAACCAAGATGTAAGTTGAAACTGCAGGCCTACACGAAGTTATTACTTCAAGTGAACTTCGCATTTGCATTCAAATCTATGTACATCCGAATCCAGTACCTATTAGTCTATAGCCAATTCCTTTCTCCACACATTTCATCACATAATCAATATGGGTCATAGATTTTATAGATTTCATTTTTAACAATTATTTCCACTGGTAAATTCTTCACTTGTAATAATTACTATTGAGTGTTCTGTCGAAAGACTTTCCTCTGCTGTGTTCTGCTCCCAAAATCGTGATTGATAGGACAGTTCCTAGAACTTGTTTTCCATAATATTGAACTTGACTACCACCCTCAGAATAAAAATTAAATGTTTCCAGGAATTGAAGATCAGTTCTGTTCATTAATTGGTTGTGTTTGTCTGTGGCGCGTGCAAGAGCTTACAGTTGCTTCATGGAATTTGATTCGAAAAGGAAAGGAACAGCAGCATTTAGATTCTGGAGTGTCTATGAGGCATGCAGTAACTGTTTTCCTGCTTTCGATTTTTACTGCGCTAGACCATTAGCTACTCCCGTCTCCCATTATTCATTCTGTCTGTTTTGGCCTAAAGAATTTTTGGCTTGAATCCGATTCGCATTCTTCGATTATTTGCCAGTCCTTACTTTCCTGTTGGGTGTTTTCCTTGTGCTCCTTTATCCTTTCCACGCGTGCCCTGATTCCTTTGGAAGATTTGTGAACCCTCTTATTTATTTGTAATCCAATCAAAGAACAACGGTGACATTGGTACGCATTACTCTATTTGATTTTGGTGTATCTTCCAACATTGAATACATTGCATTCCATATCTTATACGTGTTACACCAAGCTAGAAGTTACGTGAATTTATTAGAGTACAGTTTTTAATTGGCTTCGTTCAAAGAATATTCAATTGCAACAGAATATTGTTGAAGGGCTGGAGGTGACCCAAACTAGTGTGTATTTTGAATCGATATTCCATTATCATAGAAATTTGTAGTAACTTAGACTACAGTTGTTTCTTTTCGAATTGAATATAATCTTATGTAATTCCATTCTCTGTTTCTTTTTCATTTTATAAGGTTCTTTATGTTTTGTTACAGGTGAGCCTCTAAGGTGTTTCGTTTTTCGATCGTCGAGCGTAAGTTACTTGTTTAGCTTGAAGTATTTCTTGTAAATAATATAAATTTTCAGTTGAATTTATTAAGTATTTTTTAAAAATTCAATTATTACTTACAAATAAGAAAACATGGTATAAACTTGATAGCCTACTATCTCAGGTGTATCTTATTACTCCTCATTACATAGAAAATTAACAATATCACATTTCACAAAACAACCCAGTCAAACAACGTGGGAAATTACAGTTTTCTTGGTAAAATGGAGTTGCATATGGTTATATTTCATCATTCCTCTGAACTATATTGATATTGTACTCGAATCTGAAATAATAAAGATCTATTCTCATATAGGAAACTAAGGACATGACTTGAAATATTGTAGAAAGTCGTAATGTGGTAATTAATCAACGCGCCATCTTTTTCGTTTCACCAGATTTTGAGGAAATTATTGTTCCAACTTTGTTTATAATGCACTGCTGATACATTACTTCAGAGTTTTAGTTTATTGGTTTTGTTTGGGAATCAAAAATTTGATTGAAGTTGAACTATTTTTTGTAAGCTTAGTTAGAATAACGATTTCGCATATTGCATACGGACTTTGCAAAATTACTGACATTTTTCGTCATATGTCTGACATACTCTACTCTCATGGGCGTTCTATTAAATTGTCCATTTTCTGATAAGTATCACCCACATGGAAACTGACATGTTTTCGTTATCAGTCGACTGACGACTGTCTGTGCGTGAATGTCCAACAGAACATTTGATGGCGCATGCGCTTTGAGTTGAAAGCCAGCCGGAGTGGTTTTACAACCTTGCGCAAGGCTAAAGTTCGCGCATGCTGAGAAGACACGCCGTCCTAATGTAAGTGTATTGTGATGGCGTATCTTCTTGGCTTGCGCGAACTATAGGCCGAGCTCAGTCGCCGTTGACCCAGTTACGACTCTTGACTGACCCCATAACGCGCCGTGGTGCGCTTCGCTCGCCCGACCCCCCTTTCACCCCTCCTAGACACGGCAACCACCGCTTTCTCCGCTCCATGCGCCAAAACCAGCTAAGATACTGGCATGAGGTGTATACGAGATGCAAGAATACGCTATGCTAAGGAATACACTCATCTGCAAGTTGGCAACCTCGCGGCTGGATGTCCTAAACTCCTCCCCGGAAAATGACTTTCCAACAGAAAATGCAAAAAATCGAAGTTATTTTGAAGGAGTATTGTGTTTGATTACAGTGAGTGAATACTGCATTTGATGATGTCGTGGAAAAAGATGAGAAGAGGCGAATTTAAATTGTGTAGTCATGTATACAGGAATGCAGTAGATGGTTTCGTAATAATTTTTTTTCGTCACCCAATAAGGCTACTCTCTTCTAAATGTCAAATCTGCCACCTGTAATCGGAAGTTCGGAGAATCGGACTTTTCCTAAAATTTGTCTTCTATTAAAAGGTCAGTTTTATTACGATTTTTTTCATCACATGATACTTTGTTGAACTGTGGAGAGGGCCAAACTCCTCTGCTTAGAATAGCTTAGCTGTTGGCCGAAGTGCCAAATGCAGAATTGTCATAAGCCGCACAGCATACTTGCAATATTTTGGCATTGAAGCATGTTATAAGGTATGTGGACAATCGGCCCTAAATGTATCGTCTTGCTGTTTTAATTCACACCAGCACCAACAAGAAATCATTCAACATTCTAAAGAAAATGAAGAAACTATTTCCATTCATAATATAAGCTTTTCTCATCTCAGCTACAAACTCTTACTGTGATTTGAAGAGATATGAAAAGCAAGCAATAAATTGTAAATATTCAATTTTCTATCTAATCCTATAATAAATGATTCTTAATTAATCATCTTATACTTTCAAGTTACCACTCCCTACACAAGCAATGTTATAATGTAGCAAACTTATATACAAAGTTACTCGTGATATAGTGTTTGGATACCATAAGTGAAAGAGTTTTGAAAGATTTGGTTTTGACTGATACATTTGATGATGCACCAACGCCAAATTATGGTTCAGCTAGTTGTTTTTCTTCAGCCAAAGCTGTGAAATCTTGATAAAGAACAATATGGGTTTCAATGTACATAAAATTAATTATAGGATTTTCTTTATTTCTGTAATTTTTCTAAATATTATAACCCAGGATACAGGATTTGGTTAATAGGAAATTGGAAGATTCAAATACTAGATTTACAAAAAGAATTTTGAAATGAAAAATTGCCAATTCTTTAAAATGGTTGTGAGGCCTAACTTGCTTAAATTTGTGTAATTGATAGGGGATCTAAATGTCGCCTCTGATCAAAATTATTGAGGTTTACGCAACAATCCTTTAATCAAAAATTCTTCCAAAGTCCTTGAGAATATTAAATTCAAGTCCATACCATTTCTATGTCGTCAGTTGAATCTTTATCTCTCATTTTGTACTACGTATACATTCATATACAGGGTGTTTCAGGAGGAATGTGCAATACTTCTCAGGCTGATTCCTTACACCAAGTAGACAAAAAAGTTTCATGGGACCAACCCCCAAAAACGCTTTGTTACCGAGATAACAATGGCGGAAAATTGAGATTTTCCAAAATATATTAATTTTTCTAATTTTTTAAAGGCTGTAGTGAGGTTCTAAAATGAGCAATCCATATGTAAAATGAGCTGAGGAATTCAATGGAACCAGTTTGAAGTTTGTAACTTTAACGGTTATTGAGATATTTGGAAAAAATATGCTAGAAAACGCCATTTTTCAACAATGAGGGTTATAACTGGATAAGGAATCATAAAATTGTATTTTTTATTAATGGAAGTTGAAGAGAGTCGGATTCTAAAGAAAAAGTTAAATGACGGCGCAAAATTGACAAAACAGCACAAGTGATGAATTTGTGTTCAGTAGCGATTTTTGATCGCCATTACTGAGATTTGGGTAAGATTTACACAATCGCCATCATTTAACTTTTTCTTTAGAATCCGACTCTCTTCAACTTCCATTAATAAAAATTACAAATTTATGATTCCTTATCCAGTTATAACCCTTATTGTTAAAAAATTGCGTTTTTTAGCATATTTTTCAAATTATCCCAATAACCGTTGAAGTTACAAACTTGTAACTGGTTTCATTGGATTCCTCAGGTTACATAGGAATTGATTATTTCAAACCCTCATTAAAGCCTCTAAAAAATTAGAAAAATTAATATTTTTTGAAAAATCTCCATTTTCCGCCATTGTTATCTCAGTAACAAAGCGTTTTTGGGGGTTGGTCCCATGGAACTTTTTTGTCTACTTGGTGTAAGGAATCAGCCTGAGAAGTATTGCACATTTCTCCTGAAACACCCTGTATTTATACAGTATTTCAAATTGAACTACAGTAATAGCACTTTGCATTGAGCATGACCCAGTCAGCGAGCGAGCATTGAATCATCGACGTTGGTCCAGTTGTTGGGTGAATTCCTTTCTGGCTTTTCTTTTCATTGAGCGTGTATTTGGTCCAAGGGCGGGCGGACGGCGCACGCACCTTGCATAATGTGCGGCGTCGCTTGGGTCCAGACGCGTGAAAGTGTGTTTCCATTGTTGCCGATTCTCCTTGCAGTTGACTATTTTTCCTTTGTTGTTGCATGGGTGTCCTGCTAATTTAGTGGGATAAATTCCTCAAGAAAGGTGTTTGAGTTGTTCAGGAATTGAGTGGGGGCTTTTTCATAATCGGTAGTGCTAATAAAATTATAGTCTTGTCGAGCAGAGAAGACATTCCTTCAAAATGTCAGCTGTTCAAAAATGCCAGCAGTCGAAATGAAAATAGTCCAACTCTTACCATCTCACCAGCGGTATGTTGGCAGAAGTGATTTTTTACTAGAGTTTCCAGATCTTCGCATTCTCGCTTCAATCGGCCATTTTGAAGGAATAACTTGATTTTTTTAAATAAAATTTGACCAATTTGAATTTGCTTGACAACACTATAACTAAATGGGTGAGCTATAGCTGAAGAATGAGTTTAAATGAGTTGTTTTGGATTTTTATTTCGTTCCATTAATTGTTACAGTGGTGTTAATATATTCAACTAAATTATTCAAGAAAGACTTTGTAATTTGGGTTGTTGTGAATTATTGTTATTCTGTAGCCTATATATTTTCAATGTTATGAATGTCGTGTCAGTATGTATTCTAAATTCCTGTAAAATGGCTTTCAAATCCGAGTCGTTTTAGAATGTCTTATATAATTTGATTTATTCACTGGTTGAAAGAGGGTTTTAACAGATTTGATTCAGAATTTGAGTGTTCATGTTATGGAATTAATTACTGAGAAATTGAACATTTGTAATAGCCTGTCGCATAAATGCTTCATTTTCTATCACAGAAAGATCTATCCAGCGGCTCGGTGTAGCATGTTCGCTCGTTACGTGGAATAAATCTATAATAAGTATCAAAATTAAATTGAACAAAAATTTTATTTTAAAAATCTCAAATATATATTATATTATATTTAATATCATAATATTTACAAAAAATTGTATCATGGAATTTTCATATATTAATATCAAAAGTAAATTGTGGTGAAAATATCCAACAATCGGCAATAATTTTACCTGAAAGCTGTTTTTGAAATTCAGCAATATTATTTATCATCAATATGTCTAAAAATACCCAAACAGCCAATTAACTTGTTGAGACGCGTGTCATATGATTTCAGCAACTTACTCATTCTGTGAAACTGGAAATGATTAGTTATGTATTGTTATTTTGTTATAATTTATTTGTCATCCGTCTTCATTCGCCATCAGTTCACCCTATTTACCTATAACTATAATTTACTTCTGCCTTCAATTGGTTGTTATTAACTATAATTTATGTCATAATAGCCGGCAGGCTCGCTTCGCTCGCCTTCTCCGCCTAGCCAGACCTAGCCTGGACCCCCGACAGTATCAGAAGTGTCAGTGAGTCAAACAGGCTCGCTTCGCTCGCCTGCATAACCTCTGTCAGTGTAAGCTGAGACAAACAGGCTCGCTTCGCTCGCCTGCAAATTCGGTTCAGAAGGGATTAAAAATCCATTGAACACTGCATTTCTAGTCCTAATCTGGACCTTCTCAGCTTAGTCGAACTATAAGAACATGAGGACTAAATAAAAAAAAATTCAAATACTTTTTAACACTACCTTCTACTTTCACAATGCCATATAATATACTAGCCGGCAGGCTCGCTTCGCTCGCCTTCTCTGCCTAGCCAGGGGGCTCCGCCCCCTGGACCCCCGACAGTATCAGCAGTGTCTGTGAGTCAAACAGGCTCGCTTCGCTCGCCTGCAAATTCCGTTCAGAAGGGATTCTGAATTTATTGTACACAGTATTTCTAGACCTAATCTGGAACTGTTTACCAAATTTCAACATTTTCTACCAATTAATTCTCGAAAAAAACTCCGAAAAATAGTAAAACGCTAATATTGAGCGTAACCTTGGGAAGTATATCGGATATTGTTTGAAACTTGATTCAATATCTACCGAATTAGTTCATCTATAATCTCGCTGAACCATTAAATTTACAGTAAGAATTGGTGCAACCCGCAATATATCTACAATTTAAATAAACTGATAAGTGGCGTAATCTTCAACGGAATTCAAAAATATTTCAACACAACATTTCTAGACCTTATCTGAACCTGCCTACCAAATATCAACATTTTCTACCGATTGGTTCTCAAAAAAATTGAGAAACGCCGAAAAACTATAGAAAAACTTAAATATTTTGCGTATCCTTGGAAAGTTTCTAAAATCCGTTCCTAGCGCGCGTCTAAACGTCCAACTGAACATGCCTGCCAAATTTGAACGCATTCGGTTCAGTGGATTTTTAGTTCTGGTGATGAATGAATCAGTCAGTGAGTCAGTCAGTCAGTGCCATTTCGCTTTTATAGATACAGATTTGTTATCTTTTCCATAATTTTTGAAGTTTTAACTCTGCATATAGTTTCTTCCAATTTCGTTCCATTAATTTATCGATTCTCAGGTTTCATAGAAGTTTTTGAAAAAAAATGCTATCCTAATCTTCCTTCAAAAATCCAAATCCCATTATTTCTAATTTGGGATTTACAGTAACAGTTTATAAAAACACATTGCCTGTCTGCCGGTTTTTCCGTTCCTATGAATTTCACTAGATGTAATGAAGATTGGCAGAAATGATAATGTCGTGCGCTGAGATAAATTCTGTGTTTGCTAAGTTCTGTTCAATCTAGTTGAATTTAGAAGAATGGAAAAAAACAGGACGTACAAAAATCATAGTGTCTGAAACAGGAGTAAGCTTGCCGAAATTATCTGTGAATGGGCTCCTTCGGTTCATGTATAATTCATTCACAACGTATTTTATGTAAACAAGCATTTGTACTTTCATGCAGAAAATACCTGAAATACGCTTACAATGCTCTTTTCTCTGTTTCCACGTGTCCATCTAACTACTTTCATGCGTTCTACAATATTGTTTTTATTGTACAGTAATAAAAAACATGCCTACTGGCGATTGTGATTATCTGAATTGTGCTCGAATCGAATGCGTAATTTAGTACAGCGCTAGTGGCCACCCTATAATAAATAATTAATTGCAACAAACAAGCAGGAGTGAAAGTGACTGACTGACTATACAGCGTAGCCTGCAAAATCACATACTGTACAATCTCTACAGTCTGCTCTCAGCTGGACAGGAATTTCGCACATTCGCCTTGTTATCTATTTTATCTCTCCCCTGCCCACTCTTCATCATTCTCTCTGTCTCTTTCTACCTCTATTGTTCCTCTGGACATAATTAATGTATGTGGAAAGATCACCAGGAGGTCTCTTGGACTGTGGTGAGTGTGCCAAATGCGGATGTACTGAAATAGTGAAATGCTGCTTGCGGGACTTGATTTCGTTTCACTGCCAGACGCAGCCTATCTGGGCAATTTCAACTGACGCCAAACAGATAGGCGGGTTCGTCTGCTCCTTTTGCGTTCCAACAGCTGATGTCTTTAGAGTTGTCATTCAGAATGCCTAGATGATGTCTTGAAATCAAAAGAGACAATAAATGCTTTACATTAGCTGTTGGAAGGTTACTTAACATAAAGTCAGACGACTCTTGAGTCTAATCAAGAGTCAACTTTTTGTCTTTAGCTATACTAGAGGGTACAGCATAAGAATAATGTAGAATATTTTTGCTTTATTCTCTCTGTTAAATTCAGATCGTATGAAAAATTTAATTGTAGTTTTAGATGACTAGAATTCATTCATTTAGCCTACCAATATAGTTTCCATTGCGCATAAGCCTACCTTGAGCTTATGTGGACATCATCCTCCTAAATTATAAATGCATTCAGTTTGAATGAGAATTCTAGTTTTAAAATTGTGACCAAAGCATAAGATATAGCCTATGTATCTTAAGTTTAATCAAAACTACCAATAGTTCTTTACAAGTTCGTTACTCATTCATTATAGATTCTAGCAGAAAATCCATTACGTTGAATTTCTCAGATAATTGTGTAATAACCATTAACTTATGAGATAGAATTTTGGTATTTGGCCTATTTTATTATTAAAAAACATTTTATTGTCAGCCTCATAACAAGAAAGAAGCATTAACCACTCACCAAGTCATCATGAAATACATTTGGAAAAAAGTTTGATAGCTCTAAAATAATGCTGACGTCAAACTTTTTGCCGATAAGTGAGTCAAATGTACAACTGTGGCCTCATTCGAATTGAAAGGTCAAGTTAATGTATTTTCTTGCTGTTATCGTGTACTAGAAAATTCATTGGCCTAGTTGAGAAAAAATTGACAAAGGAGTCATAACGACACTAGAAAATGATAGAAAACACGTAGTTGATTCATGAACATGTGAGTTAGTTTAATGTAACCGCATAATACAGTTTTAATAAATTAGAATCAATAATTTGTATTATAATAAGTAATTTGTATAAT
Source organism: Sogatella furcifera (assembly GCA_017141385.1). Classification (NCBI taxonomy): domain Eukaryota; kingdom Metazoa; phylum Arthropoda; class Insecta; order Hemiptera; family Delphacidae; genus Sogatella; species Sogatella furcifera. The sequence goes on from CM029554.1 coordinate 14,842,049, forward strand.
ATCTATGAGCAAGGAGCTCAACATTTCTTGGACTCCCAATTTCTCAAATTTGTGGGAATATTGGCGGGAAAATCTCAGCCTTTCCCTTCTATCTACAGGGTTATAAAAAAAAATGTGTAACTTTACCTACTCTTGTTAACCTACTCTAACCTACTCTTGTTATACCTCTCAGTGCTCTTCAGTACGTATATTCAGTTCTCATCAGTATAATTCTCAATAATAAGATGAAAAACCATTTTGTCAAAAAAGTGAAAAATCACTAAGATTTGAGAAAATCAGTTTATTAGAGTAGCTGGGTAAGCGTAGTTTTGTGCTGCGCTTCCAAGGAGGTACATGGAGATGACATACAGTGGAACCTCGATAATTCGTACCTCTATAATTCGTAATTATCTACAATTCGCAGTGAAAGGTCAGTTCCTAGAGATAGTTTTCCATTATTAATAGCTTCGATAATTCGTAATCCTTCATAATTCGTACAAAAGCTTTGGCCCCATGAACTACGAATTATCGAGGTTCCACTGTAATATGATATTATCCTATACAACCCATTATAAATCTTTGTCTCCACTTTGTCATCACTTTAGTCAGCTGGGGGTCACTCCCATAGAGAAATCTTAGGTGGAGTTGGCCACTGATGTTTTGGGTATATTGGAAATGATTCTAAAGTAGAGGCAGATGATCACAGCGCAACGAGTGGTGTGAGTTAGCGTTATTGCTTTTGCTGGATGTAAGTTCTAAAACTTATTTCAATAACATCCATGAAATGTGATTTATATTGTGATTCTAACAATTATTTTGTGACTCCAACATTGATTCCAGACATTTATTCCAATATGGTCATTGCCATGAATGAAAATAGGGGATTTTCTTTGTTATAATTTTAAGATTAATTTTATATAACTGCTACTGTATACAATCAATTCATCTGAGATATTAGTCGAGTCATTCTAGCTCAAAACAGGGGTCAACCTGGAAGTAATTGCAACAAAGTTGTTTTATGGTGGAAATGGTAGCTGACACCCTCCTATTTAACGTGTAAAAAATCCCACTCTCAACTCGTGTCGGAAAGTTGTTTTTTTGGCCGCCATATTGGAAAATTTTGCTCATTTTTTTGTTTTCTTGGAATAACGTCAAAACGAAGCGTCGGACAAAAAACTTACTTATCTTTTTTTTAGTAAATAAAATTTGCAAGAGAATGGTGGTAAAATCATCTCTTTATCTTTACTAGAAACCGAGTTAGGATTTTTCAAAAAATAGGTTAATTTTCAAGAAAAACTGTAATTGACTATTTTCAGTTTTTGTTCGCTCAGATCTTTTGACATATTCCTTTGAGTTGTTCAATTCAAAATCCCTCTGGGGATAATTTTGTCCTCTACAATTTGAGACCAAGTACACCTTTCTTCCTCGAATAGTTTTTGAACTGGAGCAATTAAAAGATATCCTTGTATTTAAAAAAACACTATTTTGGGGGGAAATGGTCTCCAAAAAAATTTATACCGTGCTTGTATTGATATTTTCTCTGATAATAATGTTTTTCAGATCAATTTCTAGCAGATAAGCTACTCACCGACCTGAATTTAGGTTATGTTCAATATTAAGGACCCCTCAAGGATCTCAATCTAAAGATACCTCTAACTATTGTAAAAGTCATCGGATCTCAACAAACCATATCTCATTCTTTTCAGCTCATCAAGGCGGTCTGAATTCATATACCATATGTCAAATTTGGACAGAAATGTGGAAAATAACTCCTGAGAGAATATTGACTTTTCCATCAAAAAAGTGTTATAAAATATCTGCTCTAATTTTATATCAAATAATTAAATATGTAATGCTATAGGCCTACTAATTTTTCAGTACTAACCTGTGAAATGTTGAAATTTGATTCCGAGGAACAATCCTCCCTGAAGAAATTTTCATTCGAGCTATGTTTTTGCAGCTCAGAACAACACATTTATTTCTTCATAGTGCAATATGTTTGGGTAGGTAATTGAAACTCTAAAGTATTATAAATAGTTATTTGTGTAACTAGTGCCTAAAGTGGTAGATTGCTGCATCGAGTGAAACAGTTTTTTTCACGAGCCAAAGGCGAGTGAAAAAAGTTTCTTGAGTGCAGCAAGTACACTTTAAGCTCGAGTTACACATTACATTTTCCCTACAGTTACCATCAAATGTGAAAAAAATTAGAAGGATGTTGATTTAGAGACCTATACATATAAATTGGGGGTTGTAGGGTCGTCAAGAAGGGTAATTATATTATATGATCTCACTCAACTGATTATAATATACTATGTACAAATGGACTGAAAGAATGGACTGATAAAATAAACTGACAGAATGGACTGATGAGATGAACTGTAAAAATAAACTGATGGAATGGACTGACAGAATAGACTGATGAAATGAACTGACAGAATGGACTGATGGGATGGACTGAAAAAATGAACTGATAAGATGGACTGAAAAAACAAACTGATGAAATGGACTGAAAAAAAACTGATGAAATGGACTGACAGAATGGACTGATGAGATGGACTGAAAGAAATGAACTGACAGAATGGACTGATGAGATGAAATGAAAAAAAAAATTATGAAATGGACTGATGGATTGGACTTACAGAATGGACTGAAAAAATGAACTGATGAGATGGACTGAAAAAATTAACTGATGGAATAGACTGACAGAAATGGAATGATGGAATAAACTGACACAATGGAATGATGGAATGGACTGACAGAATAGACTGATTAGATGGACTAAAAAAATAATGAACTGACACAATGGAATGATGAAATGGACTAACAGAATGGACTGATGAAATGATCTGACAGAATGGACTGATGAAATGAACTGATGGGATGGACTGAAAAAAACGAACTGATAAGATGGACTGAAAAAACAAACTGATGAAATGGACTGACAGAATGGACTGATGAGATGGACTGAAAGAAATGAACTGACAGAATGGACTGATGAGATGGACTAAAAAATAATGAACTGACAGGATGGAATGATGAAATGAGCTGACACAATGGAATGGACTGACAGAATGGACTGATGAAATGAACTGACAGAATGGACTGATGAGATGGACTGAAAAAAACGAACTGATAAAATGGACTGTCGGAATGGACTGATGAAATGGACTGATGAGATGGACTGAAAGAAATGAATCAACAGAATGGAATGATGAAATTAACTGACAGAATAGACTGATGAAATGGACTAACAGAATGGACTGATGAGATGGAATGAAAAAAATAAATTTATGAAATGGACTGATGGATTGGTCTCACAAAATGGACTGACAGAAATGGAACAATGAAATGAACTGATGTAATGGAATGATGAAATGGACTGATGGAATAGACTGGCAGAATAGACTGATGAAATGGAGTTACAAAATGAATGGACTCATAAAATAAACTGACAGAATGGGCTGATGAAATAGACTGACAAAATAGACTGGTAGAGATAACTGATAGAATGGACTGACAAAATGGTCAGATAAAATGGTTTGAAAGAATGGACTGATTGATAATGGACTGATGAAATGGACTGACAGAATGGAATGTAAAATTGAAGTGACTTATAACATGGACTGAGAAATTCACTGATTGAATGGACTGATGACAATGAACTGACAGAATGGACTGAAACAATGGAATGATGAGCTGAACTGATGGATTGGAAGAGTGGGCTGGTAGGATGCACTGAATAAGTGGACTGATAAAAAATACTGACAGAATTGACTGATACATTGAATGTACACAATCCATCAGTTTTGGAAAAACATTTTCAAAAACTTCCTCTTCTGTGACTGGTTGAAAATCTGGAAAAACCAGATTACTTTACGCACTAGTGCGTAAAGTATTTTACACACTCGTGTGAGAATGGCCCATTTTAGAAACTCTATTCAGTGTGTAAAGATGGACTTTTTTTGCTATCTGTAGGAAAAATACATTTTCTGATGTAGCCTGGAGAAATTATTGTTTCCTTCTAATTTATACTGACAATGTAATACAGTACTGATCAGATATGATATTTTTCAGCATTACAAAAAAATATGAGCTGCAACACACGCTATACAATTTAGTTTTTATATCAGTGCTCTAACAGTAATTATATTTGTATTGAAGACCATACTATATATATAGAAAATGATCCACCCAGAACGGCTTCGTGACACTCACATGGTTACTCCATGTATTGTATCTCTTTGGGAGTCACCCCCTATGATTCAAAAGTGGAGACAAGATTTCTTGTTATGTCATCTCCATGAACCTCCTTGTGCGCTTCATACGATTTGCACTAGCCTAGAAATTCGATTCCTCTGCGTTTTCCAATGTGACGTTGCCAAGAGACGAGAGTGAGAGACATGATTGAGTGAAGATGAAACAGCTGATCAGACTTGGCTTTGTTACGTCACTGTTTCAAGTTGGCTTACCTTGTGACAACACTTGTCTCACTCCGTTACTCTCTCTTTTTCGCGAGCTCTTTCTCTCGTCTAATTTATTTGCTTTATGCATTTCTCTCACTCTCTCTCTTTTCAACAGTCTCACTCACTTTTCCAGCATTGTCTTGCATTCCGACTTGGCAATATCCTGTCTCACATTATTTGAATGGTTTACGTTGTATTTTTCGCAGTTTTGTGCTGAGAATCAGGTTTCTCAAACACGTGTGGTAGAGTGGTAGTTAAACGTTTGAAAAAGTCGTGTACATTTTGTCGGTATTGCAACATTCAAAACATTCAACTCAGCTTTTTGAATTTTGACAGTGGTTTACAGTTGAACGGGCTCAATTGTATACTTTTCTATGAGACTTTTTCAACAAAAACTTTTCAACAAAAATCCTTGAATGTGAATACATTGCAACAGTGTAGAGTACAATATTCATGTAATCTAGAATTATTATATAGTCTTGTTTATTTTGTTGAAACACTGTACGTCAGAACAATGTACTAGATTGTACTTGTATTGAAATGAGAATCATACATTCATATGAATCATATTATTTTTTCATGTGATCATTCAGATTTTTATTCCATGGAAAACCTTTGTAATAGGGATGCTTATACTTACTTGCCTATTTTGTAAGTGCATAAAAATGAGGGTGTAGAATGAGAACTATGAACTGTAAAAATACTCGAACTTGATTAAGTACAGTATGCATTTTGGCGAAACTGAAAATGAAGAAATGCGAAACGAAAATGTTTTTTGTAACTTTGGCTGTATGCCTGTATGTGAATATGAGCTGAGAGATTGGTGCATGAGCTGAGCTGTATGTAGCAGCCTACTCGGCCTTCACATCACGTTGGGGGTCGGTCGGTTTTGGGTGAAAATCGATTTTATTCGGGTTATGGTCGGGTTTGAATTTATTGCTGCTTTCCTCATACCATTATAGGAACTGAATTTTACTAGGATCGCTACAATTACCGTTGCTCCCCAATATAATATAGTTATAGCTTACTTACATCTAATTTAGGTGAATCTCTATTCATAACTAATTTCTGGTGAAGTTAGCGCACGCTAAGAAGAGACGCCTCACAATGATAGTGTATTGTGACGGCGTCTCTTCTCAGGTTGGGCAGACCACGCAGACTAAATTATCAAAATATCATACAAAGTCCTTGAAATTATTCCTTGATTATATCGACTACCGTAGTGTTCCACTAAAGATGTAAAAGCCAGCAACCATAGATTCTACATGCAATTACAACAAAAAAATGTCCGGTAAAATTTTCTCCTATCGACCTTCGTTTTCGAGATATATTGATTTTTCAAGTAGGCCTACTTACAGTCATAGAATCGTCAATATCTCAAGTAATATCTGTCAAATCAAATTCCGAGGATATTGTTGGAAAGAGGACAAAATTTCACATTGATTTAAGGTATTACACTTAAACATGCCAAAGTCGATTACTGAGCAGTATTTTTAGCGGTCAAAGTTTTAAAAGAGTGATTTTTCAAGTTTCTCTCGATTTTCTTCAGGATACGAAATAATTTTTATAGTGCAAAAACTTTTTTTTCATTATTATCTTTCGTATGAGACCAAGTACAGGGGTCTAGCTCGAATCCCTAAGTCGGAATTACAGTTTAAATTCGATTTTTTATTAAAATTGAGATTTATCTTGTTAAGTGTGAATAGTCGTCTACAATTCGATATCCGAACAGTTCTTTTCCCTTGGAGTAATGACATTTTCAGTTTTTATCTTTCATCACCTTTATTACCACATATCCTTAGAAGTACAAGAGAACGGTGTAAAGTGTTGGAACAACGTGAGAGTATTGTAATTCCTTTGCATCTTATCAAGTTCGTAATATTGTAATAAACAGTTCTCATAGGATGTTTTTTTTCATTTATTACGATTGATCTTTATTCATTTCCAATAGACTGTTAATTTTTTTTATCTAATGTGAAAACAAAATTATCTAAATGGATGAGGAAACATAAAATTTCTGGAATTAAATGATATCCCACGGTCATGAAATAATTTCTTAGTTTCTCTTGAGGATGTAGTCTGGTATGCAATATGCATGTTCCATTAGTAGATTGGCCCAAGCGAAAAGGCTTTAACCAAGGCTATTTCCAATGTATCCACGAATTGAAATGATACTACTACATTGGCAATAATGTACGGTAATTTTTGTTACGTGTGTGGCAGGCAGGCAGATAGACAGGCGATCGCTGTATAACGTCTACGATGGCGCTATTCAATTGCACGAAATAGTTTTCAAGTGCAGGGGGCACGTGCACACCACGTGATCAGGTTTTGTTGGGGGTGGGGGGACAATTTAGGTTTTTATGAAGGATGACGAGGAGACGTGATGACTGAAGTTGTGGTGGGGATGAAGGATGTAAAGAAGGAAATTGTAGGAGCAGGTGAATGAGAAAGATGGTCATGAGTAGGACGTTGATGAGAAGTAGTTGTTTGTGGAGGAGGGAAATAATGATAAAGAAAGAAGGGGAGTAGTAGGAGCAGAGCAGGTGAATGAGAAGAATGATGAGGAGAAGAGAGGAGTAGGAAAATGAGAAGAGCTTACACGCGACTTGGTTGTCAGCTGTCTTCTGGTTCTGTTTCCGTTGTGCAAGCTTCAAGCTGCAAGTCACTGGGCTGTTAATGATACGATTGACTCATTGTTTCAATGTTAGAATAATTTTCACTCTACTGGTCGAGTTTTTTTTCTCTTGTCCTCATACTGTTTCTTACATTATAATGAAATAATAGAGCTGTCAACAATTGATTATAATTATTATTCTATCATATACAGAATACAGTGTAGTATGTCTTGTCATGATTGTAAAATTATATAATTTTTCGTTGATTTTATGTTTACTTATAAACTATTAATGCAATACCCTTCGAAAATAGATTAATATGAAACATTAAAGCTGTTAAAATAAAGGAAAAACGTTTAATTAGTGATCAACAAGACTTGATCAAAGTAAAGTAAAAATAATTCACATCCAAAGCGAAAAGGTCGTTATGTAACCTTGATAAAAATGAAGACTGATTGAAACAAATTGGACTGTTAAGTGTAATTACAGTATATTCAATGTGTATTGAATTGGATATTGCTGATGAAATGAGTTATTATACTTTCAATGTTGGAAATTTTGAAAGCTGAAAGAACGTGAGACAATTTTTTTAATATTGGTTTTATTCAAGTTGTTGAATAATTCAGTATATCAGCTCACTAATGTATTATAAATAGAATATTAATTGATTTCAAGTTCATTCCCCTAATAGAATAGACTCTTTGTAGTTATAAAATTCTGTTGAAGTACTATTTTCAATACATTATTCTTATCACATCTCAAGCATGCCTCCAGCTATAAATAAATGCTCTTTCACTGTATTAATGACTTCATGCATTTGTGTCTTACTGAACATTTATTTTTATTGATATATAGTACTTTCGGGAAAAGTTGATATTTTTTCATAATTATTTATTATTTTCATTGCATCCTCTGACTAACTGAAGTGGAATGATGAAAGGATTTGTCAATTTGTCATTCCTCAAACCAGATTTTATTAGATGAATGAAATAAGATTGAAAATAGGATTGACAAGTACGCTCGTTATCCTGATAAGCTATGCAAAATTTCCAAATAAAGTGTCTTGTGTCTATTTTCAAATACAATAAAGTATTTTATGCTAAATATTAAATTGTATACTGAAAGAGAACTTGAAATAATTACTTATTATTCCATGCTAAACTAATAATAGTGAAGCTATTATTTACAAACTTACCCTTCTAGAGAGTTTTTACTACTGTCACATTTTTTACAGTAGGGTAACTATCACACTTCACAAGAAAACTCTACAAACATCGCACTCTACAGTACAAATTAACAATTAATTTTTCACAACAATCAATCAATCCTCATTGCAACTTCAATAACACATTTTGTTTGATTTTTATTACAAAAAGGAAGAGCCTCCATGAGTCAGTCATGTGTAAAATGGAAATCTTTAATCGTTAGAAGCAAGTTGTGATTATGACAGCTAGTTGGGTTATGATAGGGAATACTTCCGATGAGTCATTACAACTGAACATGGTCAGTGAACGGAAACGAAAGAGAGGGTAAAAAGAGAGACGAAAAATTTGAGAGAGAGGTAAATATAAAAGAAGAGAAGACGGAAGTCGGAACGGAAGGGTGACCAGCCCTTTAAATACACGCAGTATAAAACAAAATGCTATGTACTTTATATCTGTAGTGTAGTAATTGTTTTATAGTGAGGGGTGCTTAGCCAATGAGGGCCATGCTTTTCAGATTCTAGCAAGAGAAACAAAAAGCCGGGCAAGGTCAAAGACCTTCTCAACCGGTTCACACGCCACTGCCTCTGCCCGCAAAAGGCTTCATAACCACAAAAATGAAATAAACTCTCCGGGGTTAAGGGTTCTTTCCCGAAGTGGTACTGTAGTGTACTGGCCTTTTCCAATGAAAAAGTTATATAGAATTAAAAGAATCAAACAAAATAATCTGTTGAAAGTTGAGTTTGGTTTCAATGTTCTCTTTGAAATTAATACAGTAGTTTACTTATTTTGATTACTTGGTTAAATATTTCTGTTTTTGAGCAGTTCTTTCAAGTGGCAAATGAAGGATTTCTGTTTCTTGGTGGTGGTGGTAATAAAATTTTCTATATTTTTTTATTTCTAGGGTACTGTATTTATGTAAGCAGTGGTGGAATGTGAAGATAGATATATTTGCATCCTGTGTTGACTAGGAGTTATTGAGTAGATTTTCTTGTTGAAAAAGAGGAAAGATAACTCCATAGCATTTTATTTAAAGTTGAGTTACAATGGTTCAATGTCCTTCAATAGAATTTAGAGGATTTGTATCGTGTCAATCAATGCATTTATAAAATTTATTTTACTTCTGTATCTTGAGAGAAAATTGAACCGTAGATACTCACCCAGCCTTATGTTGAATATAATTTAAATCACACAATTTTTTGTAAAACAGCCTTACATAATTGTAAGAACTTTGAATTTATCGTTAATTTATTTTCAAGATCAACTAAGTTTTTAAAAACCCCATTAAATTTTATTTATACTCTATGTTTGACTGTGGGAAATTGGAAATGTTTTTAATTAAATAAATTTTATTGGATAGTTTATTTCACTTGATAAAAGACATTCAATGCAGAGGTTGTTTGTTTGCAAATTGACCAATCTAATGTAGTTTTCTGTTTGTTTTGTCAACAGGTGATCCTGTGGTCCTGACGCAGTGACAGAAAGCATTTGCATCAGTGAAGCAATCAGCAGCATCAACACACGTTCCAAACCAGTTGTGACTCCGTACTCAAGCGCCACTAGAGGAATTTGGTTTCGATTTGTGACAAAAACTCTTTATCAGTGGTCCAAATAAATAAATAAGACAAGGCATTACTCCCACACACCTGTGAAAAGCTGAAATAGATTCCAGTTGAGGACGAAATTAGTTGATTCTGTCAAATAAACAAGTTGAAGTTCAGGAAATAGATTCCAGTTGATTTTGAAGGCGAAATTAGTTGAATCTGTCAACGTAACAAGTGGAAATTTTTGGTGGTTTACAATTTATCAACCTAGACAACGAATACAACAAAAGTTTTGGTTGATCAAGCGTTTCAGAAGTTTAAAACATTTTACGTTTTGGATTTTCAATAAGTTTTTCAAGTGAATTTCAATAAATTAAGTGAAAATGGAGCGAGAATCGAACTCAATGCAGGCTCATTGTCGATCGGGATGTGGTTTCTACGGTAATCCGGCTACTGACGGCCTCTGTTCGCTGTGCTACAAGGAAGCGCTAAAAAAGAAGAACCAGCCTCCGAACGCGGGCCCCACGAGCGGTGCCAGCTTCCACGCCGCCTCCTCGCCGGTGGTCGCCGCCCCTCCAGCCGCCTCCTTTGCCCCCTCCTCCATGGACACTGCCATTCCCACAATACCTGTCATTACACCTCAGCTGCCCCCATCAGACCACAGCAAAGACGTGAGTATCAATCACTAAAATCATAATTGATATAATCTGGGGCCTGCTCATCAACATTTACAGGCTTGTTTTTCTGAAGAAATACAAAAAACTAATATTCAACTCTTGATATTATACCATTGTCGGTTTACTAGAAACACTCATGGATCACCTCTATACTAAAAATTACCTGATTACGTTTCTCGATTAATAAACATTTGAGAACATTTAAACTTAGTTAAGATATTTCAGTAGGTAAATTGATTAAAACTAATAATTATGAAACACTGCTCTTCAATGAGCAAATTGTTACTTTTCCTCGATTTTCGGCGTTGTCAAATAGCTAACCTCACTTTGTGGTTTGTTTACATTCATTATTCGGAGCTTGGAAATCCTGTATTTTATAAGTAACTTGTATTTCTCCAAAAAAACAAACCTATAAATGATAATGAGACCGGCCCCTGTGAGAGTAACTATTCTCTATTTTATGTAAATCCCTCACTTTGAAAACATAACATTCCCTTATTAGTCAAATTTCGAGTATAGTCTTTACTATAACCAGTGAATATAAAGTATACATATTCTTTGCTATAACCATAGAGAAGATAAATGTCTTGTGTTATAATGTCATTCTCTGTGCTATAACCATAGTGAATTTATTACCATATATTCTCATAATTATCATTTCCATAATAATTATAACCCCCATTCATTATTACCTTAGAGAAATGATAGTGTGGTAAGAATAATTCACAATAATTTTTATACACTTTATTATGCTATTAATATCCGGAATTTTGACGAATTATTCAGTCCAGATGTGTTTCATCATAATGGTCCTTGGTATAGATATTTTGTTATCTGAGTACATTGATACTATATGGATAGAATAGATAGCTTTCATAAGCGAATTCCTTACCTAAATCTTAATTATGTTGAGAAGTCACGTTTCAAAACACAATACTATATTATTTTGAAACCCCAAGTTGTGGAATTTCGCTCATAGGCTGAGATATCTGCAGTTTTCACTTTTATAATAACGAAAACTTACTTTATCTACAGGCGTATCGAAAAGTTCCTGTTTCAGTTTTACAATCTAAATCGAAATGGCTATCATTTCAAAACGGAATTTTAGGACTGTATCGAAAAACTCTCATTACGATACAGTTGTCACTTTACGACACTGTTCCAGAATTCATTCCGTGTTCTATTTGACCATTTCGCAACGGGCTAATAAACGAGTAAACAACCAACACAGCGGTCTTCTAACCTAAAAACTTCGACAAGTGATAATACTTCATCTTACCGGTATCTGTTAATCAATATTTCAGTTAACGTATTTGAATAGTCTAAAGTTTAGATAGTTTAATATATCTTTAAGTTTATAATATCTTAACTTCTATTATAAATTGCTTCTATTATAACTTGTCTCAAAGGATGACATTGAGAATGAAATTCTTCCAACTCCAGAAGGCAAATTAGCTATATACGGTATGTAGAACGTTTTTATTGTTAATTTGGGCCTATATTTTAAAGATAATTAGTCCATTTCGGATGTAAAAACAACTAAATTGTAACATGAGTTATGAATAGAGGCCTACGGTAGGCTATAACTTACTAGGATACTAGACTGTATTTGTTTGTTTGAACTTACACTAAATTCACACTAAGAGCGAATGTTTATTGAGAAAATTCTATGTTTCTTCACTAACTTCTTGTTTTAAATGATTAGTTACAAAACCAATGTTACTTGTCTAGTTGGAAACATTTTCTGTGAAACGCAGACAAGTTTGGAATGGAATAAGCTAAAAACTTTATTTAAGATTTAAGTTGAAAAACAAATGTAGCCTGTTTCATTTGCCTCCTTGCCCAAATTTGAGTCAATTTTTAATTTTGCAGAATAATAATTCTATCTATTCATTGGTTTCAAGATTCTTTATTGAATACTGCATTTAGCCTTCTCATGTATGCTACTATAGATTTTAATTGATAACTGGATGTGAGTGAGTTCAATAGTTATTTGTGTATCAGTGCGCAAAGTGTGATTTTGCTGCATCAAGAGAAACAGTTTATGCACGAGCCGCAGGCGAGAATAGTTTCTCAAGTGCAGCAAAGGTACTTTGTCCCTGTATTACACATTAAATTTTCCTACAGTTACCATATTGAATGTGAAAAGTTGAAATTGAAATTGAAATCGTCATATCTCAGTTATTTATCATCGAATCCTGACAAATCAGGAACCATTTTATTCACAATTGAAAGCTCTAAATTTTTATAATGGTACAGAAGTTTATACAACCTTACTTTCGATAGTAAATTCAAAATTAATTTACCAGTTGGCCGCCATTTTGAAAATTTCAACTATTTTGAAGACTTAACACTTATACTTGAACCTGCCAAATTTCATTACAATATTAAATTTTTGATTTTAAATTCAAGTAAATTATAAATTTTTTAATTTTGAATTTTAAATTTTAAATACAAAATTAAAACACTTTACTTTTTGGAACATTCTGGATAATAGTAAGCAGGTCACAGCAGGTATTCCACTAACTACCAACTCCTATGCTATCTTGATACGCACATTTACTTCTGTGATAAGACTTGAGGTAGCCTACTCACAAAAACAAATCTTGTAGATTGTTTCATTGAAAGTGTCTTATTTTCGGAACACCCTGTAGATAAAATAGTGTATGCAACGGTTGTATTCAGCCTTTAACGCACTTGATGAGATATTTAGAGCACTCGCTGCTTGTGCTCCAACTTACATCTCACTCGTGCGTTAAAGGCTCTCATTATACAACCGTTGCATAAACTACTATTTTAAGTAAGAGTAGTTCAGTTCTTATTGGTCATGAGAAGGACTTGAATCCACCTTGCATGTAAAAAGTGAATTTATTATGAGAGAGAATTAAACTTTAAAACTTAGGGCTATTTAAAATAATTGAAAAGTAAAATGAGAATCAAATACCCTTTTAAAAACTTTAAAATTATTAATGCACAAACATGTTTCGGGACATTCAGCCCATTACCAATGTGGATAGAATATCAATTATTATTTTATCCACATTGATAATGGGCTGAATGTCCCGAAACATGTTTGTGCTTTAATAATTTTAAAGTTTTTGAAAGGGTATTTGATTCTAATTTTATTTTTCAATAATAAAAAAACATTTTTTATTTCATTTTTCAATTATGAGAGAGAAATACAATGCAAAGCTTTCCAAATTCGGAATGGAATAGATCATGCCATCAGTTATCATTAGTACTCAGGTTTCCAGGTGATTCATAGGTCATGTTTATACAGACATCAAGAAATGCACTGATTTATAAGAAACAAACATTCTATATTTATTAAATTTTAACATCTTTAAAAAGTTTTCTTTCCACGAAAAACTTAGTTCAATCTTGTTGCATCAATTTATATTGATTTCGAATATCATGCTTGTTCTCAGAATAATCAGTTGCCTGGTTACCTCATTTTTAATTCGAGCATTTGAGTCAAAATCCTCAGTAATTTGATTAATAATAATCACAAAATTTCATGGTCATCTGAAAGTAAATATTGAAATGTCGGATTCCAAAAAATGCGATATCCCTTACGAAAGTTCTGAAGATGAAGAAGTTGGTATTTCCTAGTACAGTATTTCAATTTTAGATGTTTATAATAACCTCAAAATGATCCAGACTATTGTTTTGTTTTTAATTTCATACACTTTAGTTTATTACACTTGACACTTCATGTTTTACAAAAATAATTGATTAACCAAATTTTAATATTTATCTATAAGTATATTTTTTATTAATTTTTGTTGCATTTACTGGGAACAATTATTATTTGGGAATTTTCATTTACATATTTATGTATTTCCATCTCCCAAATCCTTCTTTCATTTATGCAATCAAGGGTTTGTGAAAGGCTTTTTAATTGTATTTAGGTAATTTTTAGGTAATTTGAGTAGTTTACCTTGGCTGTTTGATGGGGTACTGTCCTATATCTGGGGGCACTCTTTTTATACAGTACCTTCAAATGAAATTATGGTTTTAACTATACTTGGGTTAATTTTCACTTTGTTATTAGGGCTACCAATGTATAATTAATCAAAGTACCCTTTAAAACTTGAAAATTGATCTATTTTTCTTACTAATTGCTAACTTTCAAAACATTTTTAGGTAAACTTATTGGGTTAGTTTTTATTTCACTCTTCAATCGAAACTTATTTTTAGTATCTGTATCACTATTTCATTGGGCGAACACTCGATTGAAAAGCCAATGCAATCCCATATTGTTGTTCAGTCGAAGCATCTTTAACATTCATTTCACAACCCTATCGATTTATATGACTTTAAAGTTCAAGGATATACTCATTGTATTGCTATTTTTAAATTTGCGGTGGGCCAACATTTGTTGCACTGTCTTCAAATGTTAGCGTTGATTATCACTGCCATTAAAAATTGATATCACTTGGAACTATTAGTAGACTTGAACTGGCTCTTCAATTATCATTTTTTAAAAGAAGCAAGACAATGCGCGTTGGTTTAGAAGGTATTCAGATTGGCGTGTGTTTGAAGAATGGCCAGACCTTGAAAACTCCTACAGTTGTGGAAAGCTTTTTAGAATATAATTCAAGGTGAACGGTCCAGGTGCTCTCACACAATAATATTGTATGTGGGGGTAGGGCTTCATTACAAAAGAAGTGAAAACTTGATTGCAGAACTTATATAAGGATTTACACCTCACTGGACATTCAACTACTTTTCAATAAACATTATTTAATCATTTAAGTTTATTACTTCTCTGTTTTCTATAAAATAATTCAGTCATTCCCTTGTAAGCTTTGTTTTATGTTTTAATGAAAGAATATTTTTAACTATTTGAACGAACTCAGTTCATTATTATAATTCTAAGTTCCTTAAAATAAAAAAAACCATTTAAAAAAATAATTATTTGAAAAAGCATATGATTCTTTGTTTTTTTCTAAAATCAATTCAAATTTTGTACTGCAGGCTTTATACTAAGCCTCTACTAAACTTAATTTAAAAGATTATTTTAACTTGTGATAATAATTGATCAATAACTCATTATAAAGATAGTTTACTATACTATTTTTGCTTTATTCTAATTGAATGGAATTAGGTTGCTTTAGAATAGAAAAATATATGAAAACACAGTAGACACAGGAGTCTAGGATTTCTATTGAATTTTTAGCTATATTTTTAGAATATTTTTAACTATTTGAACGAACTCAGTTCAAATAGTTAGTAATATTATAATTTATATTATTGTAATGCAAAATTTTCTTTAGATTTAGTTGCTTGTAGCCTACATACCTGCTGAAATAATTCACTCTCTCTTCAACCTCTACAATATACTAGTTTATTTACTAAAATAACTCATTATAAAGTCAGTTTACTGTACTATTTTTGCTTTATTCTAATTGAATGGAATTAGGTTGCTTTAGAATAAAATAATATATGAAAACACAGTAGACACAGGAGTCTAGGATTTCTACTGAATTTAGTTTAAGTATTTTGTTTTCAAAAATGAGAAAAACTATTTATTTCTACCAGCTTTGACAGGTCATTGGATTTGTTGTTTGTGTCACACAATGTTCCTGTCATGTTTGTTGTTTAATTCACCAAAAATCTATTTATTAATAGTGTCTAAGAAACTAGTTTTGACAGTAAAAATGTTCTACAGTAAAAATAAATTTATGGAAACTATCATGATAATCTATGCAGAAAATAAAGTCACATAGTCTTTTGTGGTTCAAAAAACTCCCCATGTATACAATAAAAGTGTTTATTTATTTTTTATCAAGTTACAACACATAATTCATGGAAGGTTCAACAGGATTACTCCTAAAACTGCCCCTTTAGACATTTTTCATAATAATTTGGTTAATTTCATTTGACTTCCACAAATTTTCACTCACAAGGAAAAACTAAAGAAATTTTGAATTTTATCAAGGATTATGATAATTTTGAAACAAGAATAATCAATAATTTAAATACCTTGAACATTTTAAACTTCGAAAATTTAGAAACTGAAATTTAGTGTTTATGTCAATCATATTATTCTGAACGAATAGGCAGCAATTGCAAGGTCAACTACTGTTTAAATTTGAGTGTTTGATTGGATATTTTTAGTGAATTTCTTTGAAGAGGGCTAGTAAGGTACACATCAATCGATACCTGGATTTGCATTGTCAAAATAATTTCATTGATTAGGGCACTTTCAAGAGCTGTGGTCAATTTTTACTCTATATTCTATTACAGTAACTTGTAAAATATTATTCTTCTAACGATAATCTAGTAGATAAATATAAAGTGAATTATTATTGATCAATAATTCAAATTTTGTACTGCAGGCTTTACACTAAGCCTCTACTATACTTAATTTAAAAGATTATTTCAACTTGTGATAATAATTGATCAGTAAATACTAGACTTATCTTGTTGTATACCATTGAAAGTAGTACAAAAAAATCTAATATTCATTAACTATTCTTTTAGTTTTTGATAGTATTATTAGGAGCTCTGTGAGTCAATACTGTGACTATAATTTGTAATTGATTGTAAGGGCTTCAGCTTCATACAGCCTAATACCGGATACTATGGTATAGTTTGTCGAAGTAAAGAAGATATTCTGGAAAGATGGGAAAATGATTCCAGCTCAGTCAATATGGGTTCAAAAATTTTTAATTTGGAAACATTCTAATCTACAATTTGAGACCAAATTTATATTTTTTAACCAACAATAACCGAGCTGGAGTCATCTGCTTGCATGCTTGGACAGACTCTAGCTATACTTGGATAGACATAGAAAATATTTTGCTTTACTTTTGTCATATACTTGAGGTTATGTTGTCATTTGTGTAGGCTAAACAAACCTTTCGAATTCATTTTTATAAAATGGAAGATTTTGTTGAAGCTTCTTAACGTTTCTTTTTTGTAATTCATAAATCTTGATTAACCAATTTACTAACACATGAATGACATACCAACAGAGAACTGCAAAATATGCAAACCCGACCTGATATGTGTATTCCAGCCCTATGTGTGATCTATGTGCATTCTTTCAAAACATTGTATTTGAAAGTAAAGGCTCTCATTAACAAAAAGTTAGGACTGTCCTATCGTTGAACAGTCCACAATCAAACTATCAGTTTATCAACAGTTTTGGGCTGTCAAACTGCAGTCCGATCCAATTTCTTGAAATTGGGTTATGTTGTGATGTTGGGTATTTAGTTGTTGGAGATTATATATATATATATATATATATATATATATATATATATATATATATATATATATGTTATGTTTGGTTATTGATTAGTTAATTTGTTGTTTGTTCAGCAAGCAGATAGCGGTGTGGCGGGTGGAGCGGGAGGGGCGGCCTCATGCAGCAGTGGAGCGGAGAGTGGCGCCGACCTGGACGACAGCCATGACGGCCAGCACGACAAAGATGGCAAAACCAAGAAAAAGAATCGATGCGCACTTTGCCGCAAGAAGGTTGGCCTCACAGGTAATACACTTGGTCACAGCCTATCATCGTCTTCATTTTTTTTGTCAGTGGCTCAACAGCCCATGAAGGGCCTATGCCTACCAGCTGGTCTCCAGTTTCTTATTTAAAGGTAGAGGAGTTTTAGGATAGAGGTAACGTGTGGCTAGCGATGATCCTCTTAACATAAGCCAGTCTCCGTAACCAAATGACGGCGCAGAACACCTCTGAATAATATCGTCTTTATAGGACAGGATGGGGTGGCGTAGCTGAGTATTATTATTATTATTTATTATAGTATTATTATTATTATAGGACAGGATAATTTTAATTTGTACTTGAATTTTGTAATTGATAGGACCCTTTATATCAAGGTGTTTCTACTCTGTAAAATAGACCGACAAAATATTTGTAATTTCTACATGTATTTTATAATTGGTAGGACCCTTTACATTAGGGTGTTTCTACCCTTTAAAATAGACTAACAAACTTCTCAGGCTGGTTTCTTACATCAAATTATAAAATACGTCTCATAGGACTCGAAGGAGATAAAACAGCTATCTTTTGAAATGTGTATTATTTTTCAACCAATATTGACCGAGCTTGAGTAATTTTCTCACCTTGACGGAATATTTTCTTTATTTATAATATTTGACAGGCTATACTATAGTAACCTGTATTTTGTATGCTAGTTGGCTAATGTTTTTGTTGTTGTCGTAGGTTTCGAATGCAGGTGTGGGGGCCTGTACTGCGCCGTGCACCGGTACTCGGACAAGCACGACTGTTCGTTCGACTACCGCGAGCTGGGCGCACAGGAGATACGGCGCAACAACCCGGTCGTCGTCGGCGAAAAGATACAGAAGATCTGAACTAATGTGCAACGCTCGCCCGCCCGCGCCCTACATTAGTGCTCCGTCTCTTGTAATCGAACGCTACAGCGACGAAAAGCCCCCTTCTCTCCCCCGCCCCCACAACTATCCTATATCTTTATATATATGCGCATAGAAACACGAAAAACTGAATACCATTACTTATATTATACATATATATATATATATTAGCTCGAATTTTGTTTTTTTTCTAATTATTATAATTATCATTCATTTATTTACACACATCATTATATTGTGTTTGACAATGGGTAATTTCAGAGTGCGTTGGATGTTTTTATTAGTTTCTAAAATCATGTGGTAAACTAGCGAACATGTTTATCATATATAAAATTTATTGTAGGAAATAATGAAGGAACCAACTCATAGTTTTTATTGGAGAAAAATGGAAGATAAATTTGAGATTTGTAGTTTATTTTATTTTCAAAATCTTGTATGTTAGCTATCAAGAGATAACCCCTCTTTCTTATTTTTCATATTGGGAAAGGAATTTCAAGGAAAGTTTTCAATCAAGATACCTTCTTGTTTTCTTCACTAATTTCTATTGTTTTCCTGCATAAATCTAGTAAATTACAATACTTGTAAATACCTGTTGCTCTTGACGATGTGTTTATAAGCCCATAACCTGCTGCCTACAGTAGTAAAATGTTAACTGGAATTCAAAATTCTTGGTTCACAAAAGTAGTTGAAACTTCAACGTCGCTCTAGAAAGACCTTAGAAAAAAATTAATATATTTTGAGTTGATAGATTGGTTTTCTATCATTAGTTATTAAAACTATTATCGATGGTGTGTGTTAATTCATTAGTCAATCTTGTAGACACGGCATTAAGTAGTAAACAATTATCACTTTGATTAAAATACACTTTTATTGATATAAATCTCACAAAATTGTTGGAAAAAATTCACAGAATATTTATCCAAATACCTAAGTTTTTGAAAATATATTAAACAATTTGGTACGTTTCTAAGTTTTTTCTTGTCATTCTTTTGCTTTCTGCACACAATAGATTATAACGTATGATATTTACATTATTTCTAATTGGTGAATAATAATTCCTTTGGTTTTTTTGTTGTTTGTTCATTTATCAGTTCTCAATTTATATTTATTTCCCATGTTATGTTTTTGAAAAGTTATTAGTTAAGTTCATTTTTGCAATCGGTCGGTTTCCTTTTCAAATGCATAAATAATAGCAAAATGCGTGTTGTTTGAGATTGATGAATGATTGTATGTGTGAGTGAGTTTGTATGAACCTGCTTGTAGGTCGTCAATGTGCTTCATGCAGGTGTGTGTGTGTGTGAGGATGTGTTTCGGTGTGAGTAACAACTGTATGTTGTATAGATGTGTATAATAGAGTAATAATTATTAAGGTTAGACAAATTTATAAACAGCTGTCAAACAAATTATTACTATTATAGAATTCGTCCCTGAAATTAGTGCATTGTTCGTTGTTGCTTTGTAAGACAACATGAAATGTTTGTGAGTGTGTAATATTGTGTGTGTTTGTTGGAGTGTCGTTTTTAGTAGAACGGCTTCTCTAGCCTAAACAGCGGTAAAAAGCAATTTTAAGGAAAAGTGCAAATTTGAAAAAAGTTTATAATGAATTGAGTCGAGCTGAGTGGTTTATTCGCGTTGTCAGGCTGAATTGAACGTTCTCTACATAGCAGCCGACTTGCTGGTTAAACTAGATATCGATTCATCCGCGATAATCGACTCTCGAACTTTTGATGAGATTTGGCTCTGCTCAATGAAGAGGTGAATGAAGTAACTACAATCATCGATGTGAAGGACGAAACTATACATAATTAATTATGAATGATAACTACTACATCAAGAAGACTATTTTCATATTACGTTTGTGAGTTGTCTCGGCGGTAAAAAATGGATATTATTATATTTATGTATATGAATAAAATTGTAATGATTATGAAGTAATACTGTACTCATATTATGATTATTATTAGTTATTCTAAATGTAAAAAATATAATAACATTCTCGTGTAATCTTTCTCGGTGTGTTTTTAATTTTTTTGGCGGATTTTCTCTTTGTCAAATAATGGAAGAACACGGTAGAAGATATTTATATAAATAATATTGTACTAAAACAAAAATACTACATCAACAACGGACGAGTTTGAATTGCATGGTTTGCTGCAACTATCATTTTAATATGAGATATTATTGTAGTAGACTGCAATTGGAAAATTTATGATATCGTAAACTGTATCTATCGTTCAATGGATTTCTTCTGTTCATTATTTTAATTATTCTATTATCAGTAAGAATTAGATTAAGAAGATATGTTACATATATACGCGCTGTATGCGATCTGTTGATTGATTTGAGTGTTGAAAGATATTATTGAAATCGATAAGAGAGAAATTTAGGAAATTAGTTTCAGTTGATTTTTATGATTAATTGATGACATTAATAATGAAACATTTTTGTCTTCACGTGTTACCAGATCAGTTGTTTTAATGTTTGTTTCTCTTTATTTTCAAATGTTATGTTTAAAATCATTCAATTTTGCCAATTCACGCCGCTACTCTGTCTGTATTTTCTTACTCATGGATTTGTTGAACACTTCTCGCTCCAACTTTGTATGTTACGAAAAAATGTCAGATGAAATTTGTCTGGTCCAAATTAAAAATATTCTTTCAATTTTAATATCTAATATTACATTAAGTTCCCATTTTTTAAAAGAATTCTTTAATTTTACTATTTAATGAATATGATAATTCGTAAAAATTACAGTGTAATTTAAACTTATTTCATCTTGATAGTGATGTTGTCTAATACATTATAATAGATCGTTTCAAGTTTCATTTTACTTTGAATTTCAATTTTTAATTCTTGTACAGCAATCACCTCTATTGTAAAAATTATTTAAATTTCAGTGCCGATAAGTGACCAATTATTTAAGCAAATTATCTTACTAAAAATTTTAACCAATAATTATTAGAAAACGATCACTTGAATTGTTGGTTTGAGTACAAATTCATTTTTCTTCCAAAATTTGAAGGTCATATATTACGTTTTTATTTAATATTTATTGTTTAAGCACAGAAAAAGTCAGCTAAACAAATTGCACTGATACTTCCTCTGGTCACTCGACTATCCTTCTATCCATCGTTTTCTAGAATTCAGCAATTATTGAAAAATTTTAAGCAGTAAAATTTCAAGCTATAAAATTATCAATATGTCGTCTGTATAAAATATATCTACCCATAAATATTCTTTATTATTGTAACGATATTGATGATTATTATAATGATAATAGTCCTGCAAAATAATAATTATATTTATATTCACATTTATCTGATCGTTTGATTTTAACCTACCTCGTTTTAGAAATTAATTGCTTCTAACTCTAAATGTAGGAGGTTAATGCATAATATTAGTACAAATGAGAATACATATTTCAATTACTATATACATTATACGTATATGTTTCTCTTTATAATTTGCATAAAATATTACAGCTATAATGAATTGTTTTAAAACCAACGCAATGATTTGAATTGATTGTTTGGCTTGTTAGATTCAAATTTTTATCTTACCTGTGCAAAAACTACAAAATTATGTTTTCTATTAGAAATCAATCTAATTTCCAGTCATCACAATTTTGCCGTCTGTATAAATTGATGTATGTTTATTTTAACTAGTAAAATATTAATAAAAACAGTTTGCGTAGGATGGAAATTTATGAATGTATCGAAATTTTTAGTTTATATAATATAATGTGAAAATACTGTCGATAAAAAGATGTGAAATTTTAAGGCGTTGTTTCTAATAAGAACATCCTCTCAACATTTTTTCCTGTGAGCTCTTGTATTGGGAATTATTGGTCATTCATAATTCATATCAATAGCAACTTTTCCTACAGTATACTCTGAGATAGAGTAGCATTCTGAGCTATGTTCATAATCATATCTTATTCAGCTTTAATGTTTATGAAATTTATATATCTTACAGTAAGAGATATAATTCCCTTTCCACAGTGCGTAGAATCAACAGAGTAATGGAATGAAAAGCTAAGTGCGCTCTACCTAGTGTGGACGGGTAGTGGGAGAGATAAGTTAAGGTCAAAGCATCTGTTCTCTCTTTCTAAAGGGGTGGTTACCGAAACTACGCCGCGCACAGGCGTCAGCGTACAAATAATGTAGTCAAATACTATGCTATAATATATAGGCGGCAGCTGACGGCGTGGTAGTGATGCTATCTAGTGGCACGGCTACAAATAAAGTATGCTTTTTCCATACTTCATTGGAAAGCCTGATTTGTCCTCTTTCTTTCTAAATAATTGCAATTTCTATTCCCACATTCCAGTAGGAGCAATATTCTTTTTCGTTGGACCCTTTCAAAACCTCCACCGCCAACTTGATTCCCCGCTTGGAACAAATTTTCTTTTCGACTTTTAATTGTCTGTCTGCAATCCAAGTTCGATCTTCGAAGCGTCGATATTCAAATTTTGGGCAGAGATTAGAGTCATAGGGTTCCAAATCAGGACAGTTGGGTGGATGGGAGGGACCACAGTCCATCTGAACTTGGTTTGAAGGATCTTGACTTGCCATGAGACATGCAGATGTGCATTATCGTGATGTAACCTTTCACCATGACTGAGTTTACTTATTCAGCGGTTTTGTTTAAGCTTTTAAAGTTCTCATGGTATCAATTTGAGTTGGTGGTGGTAAATGATCACTTGCATTGATGAGCGAATCGTCCCTTCTGTACCATAACCCACGGACTTGGTTTGTTTGAATTTTTGCCATGAGAGAATCAGAGAATACCCCCGTGCATTTTCGTAACATGGAAAGCACTACAAGCTTCAGAATGAACGATTTTTTCAGAAGATGCTCAGTCTTGAAAAACTAAAAAATCAATAATCCTGAATTTTTTAGAACTTGAGAAGGTTTGAAAAAATGCCAATATCATGGATATTTCTATTTGTATGAGGAACTAGTATGGATATTTGTATGCGGACCAGTCCGTGAACTTAGAATGGAAGAGTTATCCGATAAAAAATTAAAACCCCTCAAAAAAATTGAAAATCAAATTTTTTCGAGATTTTCCCTTTGCAGGATATATGTATCTTGAAAATCTAAGATAGGAACATCCGATAAACTTATATCCGGAAATCAACCCCCTATCAAACTACAGCACTTCTAAGATGTCAATTCTCAATGTTATCTCTCCTTGAGATTTGGAGCGAGATGAAAGTTACATATTATTTTCTGTATTATAATACAAAACTGAGCGATAATTCCTGATAATGATCAATAATGTTACCGACTTGTGTAAGGTACAGTTGATTACAGCTCTTTATATTGAAGGAGTCTTAATCAGACACGATAAGATAACGACGATCAATAGAATATTCGCACTTAACAACTTATAAAAAGCTATTTATTCAAGAACTTCGTCGATATAATACTCATGTCTTTTTATTTTCTCTACGTCCTCTGTTAGCGATTATTGCCGTAACTGGAATTAATAAGAATTAATTAAGAAAATGAAATAAATGGAGAATTCCATTCTTTGCGGTTAAGTTGCCGTGATAATTTATACGTGTTTATTTTTATAATTTATATATATATTTTTTTCTCTTCTTTTTTTTCATTGGGAACCTCTGAGAATGAAATTGAATTAAAAACCATTGTTTTGTACTATATTAGCCTGATGAACAAGAAGATACAGCAGGCTAATCAACTTCCTTTTCAAAATATATCTTATGTTTGTCAACATGTAATTAGCCTACACATCTACCTGATGGAGTGTTTAATCTCTTATCTAGTTCCAATATTGAATATCAGCTCAAATTACGTTCAATAAAATTTGACTATATTCAAGTTTGAAGGATCTTTGTTAAATTATATATCAACTCTATTTGTCGTCCCTTAACAAATAAAGTATAATGAGAACCTTTTTTATTATACAGTAGTAATTTATTATTTCATACGTAATTTGAATCAACAGATTCCATTCTTAATAGGTGGGAGTACGGGATGAATATTCAGTGTGTCACAATTAATATCTCCTGCTAGGATTCTAAGCTGCTGTTTGGTCGGCGTTATTATAATAATCACTTAAGCCCTGGGTAAACAGGTTCAGATTAGAATTTGGACTTCTATATATCAAGAGTATATCGCAGGGAGTCCCCCTCCAGCTGAAGTCTAAGGACAAGGCGGTGGCCACCTCACCAATGGACAATTGCTTACGGTACTCTTTACTGACAATGAACTCTTAGCATAGACAACTAAACCATCACTGCTATTCAGATTGTGGTAAGTTCTGAAAATATTGAAACCGTCAATGCTCAGGAGTTCTCTTTCTCTAATGCCAAGCCATGCTTCAGTTAAGAGAATAAAATCAAATTTAACATCTAATCCCTCGAGATTAACTAAAAACTCGTCAATATTCCTATTGTAACTTGTAACTGCTAATGTTCTGCTGGATAAGATTAAGTGAATTATTTATATTTGGATTGAGGTTCAGATAAATATTTTTATAATCATGAATATCATAACATTTTTTGCATTCTACAAGTGTTACATCACTGTCGCCTAATGCTGTGTGAATCATCTCAAAACTTTAATATTGACAGCTACCTGGCGTGTCAAAAATAAGAAATAATAATAAAAAATGAAAATTAGTACAAGATATACAATATTTTCATGGAACAATTTGATACGGTATGTATTCAATCAATATATATTTTTTATCAACATTTAATTTAAAATACCGAGGGAACGTTTATTTTTATGTAACTTACAGAATCTTCTAGAAGTGCTATGTATTCTCAAGGGCGTACGCAGGATTTTTTCCAGGGGGGGGCAAGCCATGCCTTTCGCGTTGACCACCCCCACCCCTCTCTTTCTAGGCCCCCTCGAAGGAAGAGGGGGGGGAGTCAGTCATAATATTGTTCAGTTCAATACATTCTATAATTAAACATTGAAAATAAAAATAAATTAACCATAGTATTGTTAATAATTTTATATAGATGGTTTGTAATTGATATTATAAATTTTCCATGAAGTTATATGAGATAAGGTATTTTGTACTAAGAAGCCCCACATTTTGTTTTAAATAATTTCATCACAAAGTTTAATTGTGATTCAATTTCTCTGTTCACTGATTGTTCAAGGCAAATTCAATCTTTCAGGTGTTTATTGTTGACTGGTCCCATCCATTCAACATGATATTTCCAGGTCTGTTTGTTGTCTCCGATATTCTGCCTCAAGTTCCTGTCTTATTTCAACATTACGAATTCTATCTTCCACTTCTAGCAGCCAATTGTAACCTGCTCCATTCTTTATTTCTCGGTACCCAGGTTTCAGGGACATTTAGGAGAGCTGAGATTGGCCATCACTTTATAAAATTTAAAATTGTCTCTCTCCTGGCTTTATTTTTCAAAGGCCTGTTGATTATCTCACAAATAGCTTGAATTCGATTCATCCCAGAAGAATTATTCAGTTACTTTTTTCGTCTAAAACGTAGCCAAACCTCACAAATAAGGATATGAAGGATACAAACAATCAAGCAATCCTTCAAAAGACAAGCAATCTATTTAAAACTGCCTTCATTGTCTTTTTTGTCTCCTTTAATCTTGATCCGATTTGTGAGGTTTGGGTGCGTTCTAGAAAAAACTGTTACTGAGCTGATTAAAAATTTAATTCTCTAAAATATTGCTTGATTCGAAATACCAGTCAACAATAATGTATCCTAAACTTCGGACAGTTTGAAAATATTAAGATACTGTAGTATGTTTCTCACCCAGGAAAAATGCCCTAGAATACTGGTAGGGAGTTCTGAAACACTATTTCATGGCTGGTTATTCAGCTCTCAGCTCTGTATGAGTTTATTGAGAACAATGTAGTTAGATTACTCAAATTCAAAAGATAGTTTTGAGAAAATTTCCAGTAAATCCAAAATCGAAGGTACATTAATTCATAGCTTAATGAGGATAGAATCAAATAGGTAGTTGAACTACTACAGTAACATCATTCTTCTTAGATTTGCGAAGAAAATATCCAATACTCTCTTTTCAATCTGGTCCTTGTTTTTTTTCACGAAGGACACCTAAAGGCGAAATCTTGTCAAACTTTCTTCTACCATTGTGCTCCACTGCTCACTGACCCTTCTTTAGCATACGAAGGGTAGGCCTTCAAAATAATTTTTCTCTGTAGTTGCTGAGGTTGGTGGGAAAGCTTTTGAAATGAGCAATGCATGCCTAGAACTCCAACTCTTCATTTTTCTCTTTCATTCAAATACATTATACCACAGCTCTAACTTGGCAGTAATGGATTCTAGCTCATGAAACTACATTGAAGATTCAGATTTTTTTTAACTCTCTGGAGCTACCTTCACTTGAGCATATAAAGAGTTAGCAAGTAAAACGGAAAGATTTGAATAAGTCACCAACTCTTCAAGAAAATCAATTTCATCATTTCTATTAGTTATGAATATGAGGGAAAAATGTACTTCAAGTGCTTAATGTAATCTATTGGACAATAATTGAAAATATTAATTATTTATCCCTATTAATTAATTATAAAAATTCGCGAATCGTCCTCCATTCCAAGCCTCTATAGCATATTGTTGGACAGATTTGCGTGAACTTTGGAGTATTGTCTGTTGAACAAAAGCAATATTTTGAAGGGTTCAAAGGTTTTTCAGAGATTTCTCTAGTTTGTTCAACTTACAAGTCTGAATATGAGGTGATAGTGCAAAAGTCATTCAAACCTCTGAAACATGAGAAATTGATGTTTAGAATTACCTTAATAGGCCTACAATTGATTTCTAGAAAAAAAACTTCATTTCTCTTATTGTACAGTAAATGGCTCCATTTTTTCCATGTTGGTGACTTATTTAAATTTTTCCGTTTCATTGGTTTACCCTACAAAGGATGGGAAGTGACAGAGAGAAAACAAGTATTCTGATTTGAAAATCTGACTTCCGATGACTGTTGAAAGAGTGAAGATGAGAAATTATTTAAAATCTTCTCCAGCATTAAATTGGAGACTGAGATGGAAGTTTTACCCCTGCGTGTGTCCCTGCTTGAATTGTGAATCTTTACAATTATTGAGTTGTGAAATTATTTTATAATAATAATAATAATTTATTTTTATTTTATTTCATAATATTGATTATATTTTTTTAATTTAATTTATTTTATTTCTGAATTAATTGAAAAAAAATTATGTCAACTTCTAGGGGGGGCAGCTGCCCCCCCTGCCCCTGCCTGCGTACGCCCATGTGTATTCTTTTTATTCAATTTCAGTAGGATATTTAGTATTACTTGGTGTAAAAAAGTAAAAAAAACACACAAAAAATAAACAATATACGAAAACAAAAACAATAGAATGTAGGCCTACCTATATTCTATATTCCTAGGTTATAATGTAAATAGGTGTAGACTTTAGAGGTAATGGATAGACAACAAATAGATTGGAATCTTTGAGTACGGTAGTTGTGAAAATGATATTGTGGTAGTTATCCATAACAAATGAAAAGACAAGACGCCGCCAAACCACCGATTCATCAGAAAACCGAGACACCAGCCCCGGCCGCCACACCACTATCAATCTCCGGCAAACTGGAGTTTACCAGAGACCGACAACGGCGCAACAACCGGAACCGGCATCCCGATCCCCCAACAAACCAGCGGCCCAATAAATCCGACTCCAAATCCACCATGGCTAACTATAGACCAATCTCTCTCCTTACAGTTACAGCAAAAATCCTAGATAAATGTGTTAAAGTTCAACTATCAAATTACCTAGAACGTAACCATATCATAAACAGTATACAATATGGTTTCAGATACAATAAGAATACATTGGATGCCCTGTTTGACATCACGAAATTTGTAACCCAGCAAACAGGATTTAAGAAACGTGTACGGTACTTCTATCATTCCTTTGATCTTGCCAAAGCATTTGATTCAGTTGACAGAAACAAATTACTTGAGGAGTTGAGAGCAATTGGAGTGCGGAACAGGTCTTTGGATTGGTTTACAAGCTACTTCACTATTACAGACAACAGAAAGTTTCCATTAATGGTGTTGATAGCCCCTCAATCAATATGGATTATGGAGTAATAAGATAAGGAGATAAGGTAATAAGATTATGGAGATAAGATAATATTATGGAGAGATAAGGTAGTAATCTTGGCCCCTTTCTCTTCATAATTTACATTAATGATATCTCAAACTTAGATTTGGAAGGAAAACTCTATCTATTTGCTGATGATATATGGCCCTTGTCTCTTATGGGACTTCTTGGGATGAAGTGTACTATATAAGGCCTCTACTGACCTATTAAAAATAAAAAAGTGGTTGGAGAAGAATATTCTTACTTTGAATATTGATAAAACAAAATGTTTGCCTATTTTTACCAGAAGGGGGGCCAATCCAGTGGGGAGAGAGCTGATGCGCCTGCACGTCTGTGGTGAGCCACAGTCAGTAACCTGTAATTGCTGTGTTGTTGAGCGTGTAGAAGAGTTTAAATACTTGGGGGTTATTTTGAATAATAAATTCAATTGGGTAACTCAAATCCAGCATCTCAAAACTAGAATAAGAAGGTTACTCTATGCAATCAATCGGATTAGCCAGGTGCTGACTGTGGCTCAGTGCAGAACTGTTTAGTGTTTACTATGCGTATGTTCAATCTCTGCTGGAATACGGCATCCTAGCATGGGGTGGTTCATCTTCAGCGGTCTTGAAGCCTCTTGCCGTCTCACAGAAGGCTATCATGAAAAAAATCCTTAAGAAAAATGCAAGATATCCCACAAACCTTCTGTTTCAAGATTTCCCTGTTCTTAATATAAGGCAACTCTATATAAAAAGTTTAGCAATTTATATACCGTATTCAAAAACAGGAATATATTTACAAACCTTGAACACCACTATCCGACTAGAAACAGGTTACAGGTCGGCATTCAGATTCCCAGACTCAATCATCATCTATATTCCTATAATTCATTTTATCTGGCTCATTCCCTCTACCGTAACCTTCCCTGGGATATATTACACACCGAGGGGATCAGTATTGCTGTCTTTAAGCGACGGGTGGGGTTGTGGCTGCTCAGCATTGGACATGAAGCGAGTGAAGATTTAATATATATAAGGTCGCCTTATATATAGGTTTAATAATTACTACTAAATTGCTTCTACTTTATTTTCTCGTATTATTTACAAAATATCTCTTTTACTATCTACTCCTATGCTGCTGGATGGCATTATTTTGAAGGGTTAGAAAATAACAGATCTGCTTTTAATATCATTTATTGATAGACAAACTTGCTTACCGTACCTACATAGCATTAATGTGTTATGTGTGATTAGCTAGACAAGTATTGACAGTTTACATATACATTTTCTCAAGAGTTTTTCAAGATGATTTATATTGACGACCCTCCTCACACACAGACTTTGTATCTAGGTGAGAAGTATCATTCTTTGAAATTATTCTATGTATATATTTCAAGTGCTGTAACATCATTTTTGAGAATAAACATTTTCATTTCATTTCATTATGTAAAATGACTGAAAATCGTCTGAAATATGTTCCAAGATGTAATGTCGAGTGATTTTCTTTATACAGAGTGTTTCAGGAGGAATGTGCAATACTTCTCAGGATGATTCCTTGCACCAAGTAGACAAAAGAGTTCCATGGGATCAACCCCCAAAAACGCTTTATACCGAGATAACAATAATGGCGAAAAATTGAAATTTTTCAAAACATATAAATTCTTCTAATTTTTCAGAGGCTTCACTCAGGTTCTGAAATAATCAATTCCTATGTAAAATTAGCTGAGGAATTCAGTTTCAAGTTTGTAACTTCAACGGTTATTGAGATAATTGGAAAAATATGCTAAAAAACGCCAGTTTTCAAGGGTTATAACTAAATAAGGAATCATAAATTTTTATTTTTTATTAATGGAAGTTGAAGAGAGTCGGATTCTGAAGAAAAAGTTAAATGGCCGTGATTGTGTAAAATCCTACCCAAGTCTCAGAAATAGCAATCAAAAATCGAAAAATCGCTTCTATACACAAATTTATCACTTGTGCTATGTTTTATCAAATTTTCGATTTTCGATCGCTATTTCTGATGATTCCTTATTTAGTTATAACCCTTGAAAAATGGCGTTTTTTTAGCATATTTTTCCATTTATCTCAATAACCGTTGAAGTTACAAACTTGAAACTGAATTACTCAGCTAATTTTACATAGGAATTGATTATTTCAGAACCTGAGTGAAGCCTCTAAAAAAATTAGAAAAATTTATATGTTTTGGAAAATCTCAATTTTCCGCTATTGTTATCTCGGTTACAAAGCGTTATTGGGGGTTGATCCCATGGAACTTTTTTGTCTTCTTGGTGTAAGGAATCATCCTGAGAAGTATTGCACATTCCTCCTGAAACACCCTGTATATAGGAAAAACCCCCGAATTTCAAGATGGTTTTGTGTTCACGCAAAAACTGATGTATTTTGGAACAATATTATGTTCCTCGATTTATTCAATTCGCATATATTTTGATATTTTAGTCAATTCATACGCATCTGGAATACATGAAAATTCAATAAAAAATCGTGAGGAAATCACACAGTATTGATATACCCATCTATACTCCATACTGTCTATGTATTTCGACAGAAACAGTCAAGTGGAGACACCTATAGCTATAGCTAGGGCTCTATAAAAAGGGGGTAGACGCACGGTCCGCCATTCTGTGGTCAACTTTTAGCGCCAGGTTTGAATTCATATGAATATTTTTGATGATAGAGACGATCAACAGCTGTTTATCAAGTTGAGCAAATGAATTAAGTTATTGTTTTGAATTCTTGGAGGTTAATTTGTCATATAAAATGGTTCATATTGCCTAGCATCAAATTGCAAAAAATATAACCATTTTTATCATAAAACTAAAATTAAAAAAATAAAAATTTACCAGATTCAGGAAGATGAATCAAGGTTGAATTTTTTACTTCAAAATTGCCAGACTGAAAATTCAATGCTCTGTGAAGTGAGTATTATTTTTTTCTAACAGGATTTTTATATTAATCATATGTTTGACTGTCGAATTGAATGAATTCAAACCTGGCGCTAAAAGTTGACCACAGAATGGCGGACCGTGCGTCTTCCCCCTTTTTATAGAGCCCTAGCTATAGCTATGTAGCCTACAGTATTAAGTACAGTGGTCGCAATTTAAAATTCTTCTTTGGCTTTACCAAATTTCAAACTTAAAAATATTATTAAGTAAAAGATCGTATGAGATTCTTCACAGAAAACAAGAACAAAGTAGAATAGAATAGAAAAATGATTTATTGTTAAAAATTGAACAATACAAGCATATAAATTACCCACAAGCTTGGCTTTTAAACCGAAGTCAGCTGGATAAGGAGTTTGATACAGGTATAGAGCCGCTTATCCACAGTGCGAGGCAAGCGCCGCGAATGCCTCACGACGCATGCCTCGGACTGTGGATACCGGGGTGGCTCGTTGCGAGGGAAACGCGGCGTACAACTCGAGGCGAGCAGTGTGCTTGTCGATAAAGGGGCCGTGCTCAAAGGTTCTCATGATAGAAGGTTATGGTCCTGTTTACCTCGTAACACAAAGCGCACAATTCTACAAACCCTCCAGATTGTTCAATTGGGTTGGGTGCTCGCATTGAACATACAGTTGGGTCAAAATTTCTTGGCACCTGACAGCTGAGTGTTATTAACTTCAGTAAAAACATTGACTGCTGCTCCAATCTACTGTCTAATATGACATTAGTTGCCTAATGTTTTAAGAACTGTTCCGCACTTTGCCCTCGCCTGGGTCAGCTGGTTCTGGCTGATGCCAAGAAATTTTGGCCCAACTGTACGTGGTTACAAACAGCGCAAGACAACGCATGCCTCAAAGAAGCATTATGAACCGCTTTTATCAAATAATTTTTTATTGGGATGAGTATAAATATTATCATTTATACACTTATACACTAGTATATTGAGAAATTACAAAGTGACAATAACAGGAGCATCTTCATCATCTTCACAGTTTAGTTCACTGAAGTCCCACTGAAACTTTTGCGTCAGCTTGCTACGAAAGCGCTCAGCTTTACTCTGCAACCGTCCGTCAATTTTATCCGAACTGTTGATTGTTCTGAACAGATCCTTGAGGCTGCGATAGATGACATTATTGGAGTCAACAATGTCCACCAGAAAGTCCTCGGGAACTTCTTCCAGTTGCGTTTCGAGCACGTCCAAAAAACGCGAATAGAACGCGTGGCGCTTTTCGACCGCTAGTTCACACGAGCAGAGCAATGACACCAACTGTGTCCACTGTTCGAATGACTCCAGGCTCCAGCCGATTACAAAGCAGACAAACGAGAATTGCAGCTCACCTACTAGGTCTTCGGCCCTGTAAAAAAACAAGAATTTCATTTTTTATGGGATTTAGGACATATATCAGATTGCGGTAGAAACGTTATATTCAGAACAGTTTTAGCAAAAATTCATGATGGGGGTAAAGTAGAAAATAAAATATTTTGCAACATAAGCTGAATTGAAATTTATTCAAGAAACTGAATGTCACTTCTTCTGCTAATATCCTTGAATACTTTTAAAACTTCAACTGTGAAATGACAATTTCAGCAAACAGACGAAGTATTATACTGATATCATTGATTATGTAATACAATATATTATTATTATTCTTATTTTTTATGTGGATTGTATTAATATATTCTATCAATCATATATCATTTAAAATGCATACAGTATGAATAAATGAATTGAATTTTACACTTATTCTCGAATTTAGATTGAAGAGTGTTTACATTGCTTAAAAATCTGGTGTGGTACACTCACACAACTTTCCTTGCCATTAACATTTGCTTAGCCTAATACGAGTAGGCTATCCATTATCCATACTTGGTCATCAGCGAGTGCAAATTTCATTACGCTATTACTTGCTCATCTTCTCATACTATAGTCGACCACAGATCATTGGAATTACCAAGGTCACAGGATTGCTGAGCCCTGTTACCACTGTAGTCCACCTTCACCCAAACAAAACATCACTCCTTCTCTCTCACACTCACTCTCTTATTACCTACCCCTAAGTACAAAGCGGCATCACCGGAGGGAGAAACAGGGAGTGGTATCGGAAGAATTGCTCGTCCTTGACCATTCCAATGATCTGTGGACGACTATAACAGTGAAATTTGCATTCGCCGATGGCGCCTCGCGCCTACCGGCGCTTCGGCTAATCGTGTGTGCGATTTGAAATTTTCACAAGCCCATATGATGACTCGCGCCTGTCGGCGCTTCGGCTAGATTTTAGCCAAATTGACTTGGATTTTGAATGAAAGTAGATTTCTTGGTACCTATTTCAATATATCGGATCAAAGAGGTGGAATCGATAAAGGATAATACTCTGTTATTTTACCAAAAATTTATTATGAAACACCAATACTTTTTCCAAATGTGTTTTTTGTCTCCTTTAAATCCGGATATGGATTGCTTTGATTGCAAGTTTGACGGAATGGCATTGATACAATTTTTGCACACGAGCGTCAAGCACGCTGCCCGCGTTGCTCAAACTCACCTTACCGAGCCATGTAGTGCGGGTTGCCTATCTACAAACTACTAAACTTTTGAAGTCTGGGGTGGCGCCCCTGCTAATCTCACACAAAGGGGACATATGCCAGTTGATTGAGCTTATTAATGACTATATAGGGTGCCTGTTTGAAGAAAACAGTTTGAAAATTTTTTGAGAAAATCGAGATAGAAATATTGCAAAATCCATTTTGCTCAACAATGCTGCGGATCTTCTGCGATTTTGCCAGGAACGAGACTCATGGCAGTCGATAGGGCTTATAAAGGGCTATTTCGGGTATGAGTTTCAAAAAAATCGTTAGAGCCGTTTTCAAGAAACCCGTGAAAAACACCATTTTTAGCATATTATTCGCCTTTTTTCCGCCATTTTTCGATGAATTTTCTTGAATTTCTTAGTGTCGGGTCCTCGTGGTATAAGAACCTTGAGTTCCAAATTTCAAGTCAATCGGTTGATTAGGAATCTAAATATTGCAAAATCCATTTTTCTCAACAATACTGCGGATCTTACGCGATTTTGCTAGGAACGAGACTTATGGCAGTCGATAGGGCTTATATAGGGCTATTTTTGATATGAGTTTCAAAAAAATCGTTTTCGAGCCGTTTTCGAGAAAATTTTGAAAAACACCATTTTTGGCATATTATCCGCCATTTTTTGATGAATTTTTTTGAATTTCTTAGAGTCGGGTCCCCATGGTATAAGAACCTTAAGCTCCAAATTTCAAGTCAATCGGTCAATTAGGGATCGAGATATAGTGTATACATACACACACACACACACACACACACACACACAGACCAATACCCAAAAACCACTTTTTTGGACTCAGGGGACCTTGAAACGGATAGAAAACCTAAAATTGGGATACCTTAATTTTTTTTGGAAAGCAAGACTTTCCTTACCTATGATAGTAGGTAGGGCAAGGAAAGTAAAAAACTCTTCAAATAACTTCTTCTTTTCTATCCAACAATCCAATCCATTTGAGCCTGTTAAGGCGTTGGGTGCTTTTTAAATATAAATAGTACGATATGTCCAAGCGAAGAAAGACATTCTGGCAAGCTTGGGAAATGACACCAGCTCGGTCAATATTGGTTCAAAAATTATAAATTATCATACTGTAATTGAGACCAAATGTTCTCTGTAATTTGAGATCAAATCTATAATTTTGAACCAATATTGACCGAGCTAGAGTCATTTTTCCATATTGCTAGAATAATTTTATTGCTTGGACATAACAAATCAAGTACCGTACTTTTTGCAGTGCGACGTGATCATAGCTTGCAGCGTGTAGGACTTGTCCATGGAATGTCGGGTGATTTCGGCGGGGCTCGCTCCGTCCGGATAGTTTTTGTCGGGGAAGGGGGTGAAGCGGAACTCGGTGCCGGGCGCGGCCTGCAGATTGGGCAGCAGCTGCTCCTCGCGTTCCTGGTCGCTGGTGTAGCGACTGAGCGAGCGCCGCTGCGACTTGGGCCGATCGCTCACTGTCAGCTCCAGCGCCGATCTGATTTTGCCGCACTTGGGCGTTAGCCGCCTAGCCACCTCGTCTGCAAACAACAATCATTTAGAGTAATGAATTTTAAATAAATTAGAAACCAAATATTGTCAATAAATATCATTACATCTCACCAGACAATGCGTAGTTAGAAATTTTGTGTTATATTGATTTACTCAGGACTTCAATTATTGTAAAAAGTGGCTTATTGATGTATAGTCTGCAAATACTATACCTAATAATTTCAAGTGAATAAATTCCACTACGTCTCATACTCTCATTAGACACTTTGTTATACCGGTAATTATAGGTCTTTTGTTATTGTTTCACTCAGGAGTTTAATTGTAAGTTGTTTATTGATGTATATAGCTCAAGTATACATGTAATTCTATAGATAGCCCTTTGAAAAATAAATACAAGTTGGCAGTTTCGATGACCCACTGACGACTGACTGACTGGACATCTCTTAAAAATAAGGTAACACATAAACTCTTCCAAATCTGAATGATGATCAATGTCTAACTTTGAAGGAAATTTAAATGACAGTACATGAATATAAAAAAATGCTGGTGCTTGACAAATCCATTCTATCATTCAACAGCAGATGCTCAGTTGATTTCTCATTTTCCAGCTAAGTTTATCGTCAATACTGAAACCCTGCAGAGTAACTGGATGGAATTTCTACCACCAACCACGAGTAGGCTACTCATCAATTCTTGAGTTTTTTCCCCTCATTAAGCAACAGACAGTTTCATGAAACCATTTCTCTGTCACTTTGAGAAATTCTAGTTCTTAATTTTGTTTGGCTTCATGTTCATCTCCACTACTAATTATTAGTTTCGCATCATCTGCAAAAAGCAAGTAAAACATAAATAGCTATAAAAATTTTAATAGGTACCGTAGGTCTATACCTACTAAATAGGTAGGTTATTAAAGACAAGGTTGTTCCGATTTTCGAGAATTTGAAAAGTGGTGGGGGTAGGGCTCTATAAAAAGGATCCTTTTTTGATCCCTTTTTATAGAGCCCTAGTCGGGATCACTGATCTCAGCTACGTCATTTTTTGGGTCCCCCCACCACTGTTTCATTTTGCCCAATAACAGGCAGTTATGGAATAACCTTGTTCTAATAACCTTTGGTCTATACCTATCTACAATTAGGCCTACAGCCGAAATATCACCCACTCTTAATATTCGGACGAAAGCTATATGAGTTAGGTTTATACGACTAAATGAAAAATAGATAAGTTATAAGAACTATGGTACCGGTACCTCATATTTAATAAACGGTCTAAAAATACTGTGCATAAGACAGGAAGACATTCAAAATACCCGCCGACAAATGTTCAAGGATGATGAAAATAATGTCGAATCATAGGTCTGGTTAATCTGTATATTCAACTGAAATCAAGAAAATAATCATCGAAATCATACTAATAAAGTGTTAAATTACGAAATACATCTAAAATAATAGCTTTTAGTTGATTTTCTAACGGCTCCCGAACACGTTATGCAATTCAAAATGGCCGGACTTGAGGACAGAAATAGAACATCCGTCCGTGTGTACGTGAGCGTGTGTGCAAGCTCGACACAGTTGTTAACCTAAGTTTGTGTAGCTGAACAAGTGAGAAATTATTTTTTATTCAATAAGTAATAATTCAGTAAGTAATATTTTATTCGCGATAACTTGACTCAAAATCTAGAATAAAGATTAAACAAATAATATAAGCCAATAATAACTTTGTCTAATTCAATAAGGAATGATCATCAAAAACAGATTACATTATTGATGTATAGCATTACGAGTTACTACTAATAATAAATAATTTACTTCAATGTAGTGTATTAGTTTGAACGTTATTAATATTAGAACACAATAAATTTTGTTGAAATTCTAATTTATTGAGCATAATCTATAATAAAATAACGATTCTCAAATATACGGCATGGAACATAGAATACTGTACTGTAATTTCCTAACCTCCAAAAAATCTATTCAACTTGAATAAATAAGGAATCTTAGATTTTTGAGTTTTCTAGGATAACTTGCCTATTACTTGTCAAGTGAGTATAACTGTAAATATTTCAACGGATTTGATACAGAACAAAGCTTAGTTGATTTAATTTTATTCAAATTTTTACGGTAATTGAGAAGCATTACAGCTGTACAGAATTGCAATCTGTTGAAACTACGCAAAATTAGAGATAATAATGACATATTTACTTGTCTAAAAGCCGATTATGTTTCGAAAATTTTAAATTAGATAACTCAGTAATTTACAATCCACTTACCGTTCAGTTCATTAGTGAGTTTTGTCCATCTTTTGTATACATCGTAAGGATAGACCCCTAAAAATTTATCCAGGTTCTTCAGGTTACATCTGAATCTTTCGATCTCCTCTTCAGATACAACTGAAAGAAAACAATAATTATTTAATTAATTATGTTATCTATTTGTCACATAATGTTCAAATCTATCATTTCAATTGAAATCAAATTTCTTTATTGCTATATTGACAGCTGAAATATTTACAAAATGTATTAGTTTTTGAATTTTACTTTTAGCAGCAAATATTGAAGAATATCAGTCTGCTGACATTGGTCAAAGAAGAATAATAAAATATTGTAACTGTTATGCTTTTGTATAAAGTTTTCACATAATACACTACACCCAAAAATTTTTACAAATATTTTAATAACCTTACACCTGATCGTACTCAGAAACAAACAGTAAACCTTGTAAAGTTGATCGAAAGTGAGGTAAGACGACGTTATTGTTAAATTTATTTTTATCTTTTTTTAATAACTTATTGATTCAAATGAACTAAGTTCTTGTGTAATAACAGTATTTTCTTTATTAGTTGCAGTTTTTTCAGAAATTGAATAGTTAAGAGTTTTGGTTGAGTGTTATTTTAGTTTATTTGATGATAATTGTAAGCGTTTATTCATTCATGCAGATGACATGTTGACAGCACTTACACCCAAAAGTTAATCACATTTCAAATACAGTTATAAATTATAGTCGTTGAGTTACTAATTTTTTATGAGGGTGAAGCCCACATGAGCTCATGGGCTTGTGCGTGGGTAATAAGATGGATGATTGATGACAACTACTTTTTAGGTAGTCGGGACCGACAGTTTATCGTCTCCTACGAAAGACGGGGTGACCGTATTTATGTGAATGTGCTGTGGTCAAAGAATTTTGCCCCGCTTGGGACTCAAACCGGAGTCCACCTGGTTATCAGACCGGCGCTTTATCACTCGTCCGACGAGCCACCCTACTTGAGATTATTCTACTGTAGGTATAGTCGGTCCAAGCTAAGTAGACATTCTGGCAAGATAAACAAATAACTCCAACTTGGTCAATTTTGGTTCAAAAATTATTAATTTGGTCTCAAATTGAAAGAAACATTCTGATTTATTATTTTAAACATAATTTATAATTTTTGTACCAATATTGACCGAGCTGGTGTTCTTTGCTTGGACAGACTATACCTACAGTAGAATAATCTCAAGTAGGGTGGCTCGTCGCACGAGCCTAATTAGGCTATTTTATTTTAAGTTTGTCATTTTCGCAATGATTACATTTAAAAGCTTATTAGCTGTTTCACTGGTCTATTGATTAATACAAATTTAAATAATTTTTTATTCCTCAAAGTACAATATTAAAGATCAAACAAGAAATTAACTCAATGTTACGGAATTCCTCCACAAAGACTGACCGTCTGCGAAAACGAAATAAAAATGAAGAGAAATAAGAATAGTACTTACAAATGAAGAAATAAGAAAAAAGCTTAACAATTTGTAAATAGAATAATGATAGCAATGATTTCCATACTATATCAAAATAATAGTGAATTTGAGAAGTTTAAATGTTTCCGTATCAATCGATGATTTTGTTTTTGTTTTGCAGAAAACCATTAATGTCAGAATTCCAGTCGGCCTTACTACTAAGAAAGCAACTGACTGAACTGAAGAAATGTCCGGTGGACGGATTCTCAGCTGGCCTAATAGATGACAGTGATGTCTACAAGTGGGAAGTTATGGTTATCGGGCCACCAGACACTCCCTATGAAGGTGGATTCTTCAAGGCACATCTCACCTTCCCTAAGGAGTATCCATTACGGCCACCCACAATGAAGTAAGTTGAAAAAAATGTATTTTTTATGGTGATATGCACGACTCGGAGAAAAGGCTTGAGTGCGGGTAATGAGAAACGAGATGACTTTGCTTAGGGTATTCTGAAGCTCTGAACCAACGGTTCAACTTCTCCGCCAAAAGACAAATTATATTATTTATTGGATTAGGCTGTAGTTTTCAAGCTTCATTTTCATATAACTTGAGACTTGAACTTTCATACAAAATTCTATGTTTCATTCATAATTTAATATTTGATTTGTATGGAATGGAATTTTTGTTGAATAGAATATTTGAAACCTCAAATTGTCAATTCATAGTTAAATTTTGGAGATAGTTAGGCATAAGGTTGTCTGCCAATATGGCTCAATAATATTTTTACTGATTCCCACCAATTTTTCAAGTCAGGGTTATAGACCGTAATCAATCTCTGGTAAACTCTAGTCTCTTGCCTTTTCATTTAAAATGTATAGCTATCACAATAACTTCTAAATAACTTCGACAAGTATTATTTATCATTTAATTGTAGTTTTAGTTGTCATCAGTACAGTGGAAGATGTGGTTAGGATGAAATCATGATAACTCGAGTCTCAATTTAGATGTAGTGGAGATATTATAGCTAACTTTAAACTAACAAATAATCAATAGCATACCTAAATCAGCTAATTAATTTGGTGTGCAATGGACCATCTACTTGAACATTCAGCTCTCAGTCATATTTCTACCATATCTAAGCAACTTCTCTTCTTTCTAAATTGGGCCTAAAGTATTGTATAGTCTGTCAAAAAAAGGAAGACTTTCTGGCAATATGAGAAAAATGATTCCAGCTCCAAATGAAATAAATAAAATGTTTCAAAAGTTTCCAATTGAAACTTAGGGCTATTTAAAATAATTGAAAAATATATGAAAATCAAATACCCTTTTAAAAACTTTAAAATTATTAAAACACAGACATGTTTCGGGACATTCAACCCATTATCAATGTGGGTAAAATAATAATTATTATTATAATAATTAAAGTTTTTAAAAGGGTATTTGATTTTCTTTTATTTTTCAACGAAATGTTTCCTACAATTTGAGACCAAATTTATAATTTTTGAAACAATATTGACCGAGCTGGAGTTATTTTCTCATCTTGCAAGAATATCTTCTTGCTTGGACAGACTACCATTTGCTGTTGGTTTTTGTTTGCTCACGTTGATGAGAACGGATTTCTGGCGATGTGGCCGCTTAAAAATAGAATTAAGGCTGTTTTGTCTGTTCCTTGTACATTTCTAACAATTAATTTTTGCTTACAGTCTGTATTGATGTACCAAACTCGCTGACTAGAAAATGGAGTTACTATTTGCCAGCTTGTCCAATAACTGGCTAGTAATTTTAGAAATGTACATGTACAGGAACAGACAAAACAGCATTAATTTTTGGCACAAACTGTAACTGGTTAATAATAGTGTCTACAAACAAGTAGTCCAAAGTAAACCTCAATCAGCTGTTTTGGTACTGTTTGTAAACGGTCAACTATCATTTCTCTGTAATGTCCATACCATATCTTGGCTGTCTGAATTTGGCTTGAGGGTGTGCTTTCCAAAGCTATGCCGCCCACAGGCAGGCAGCATATAAAGAATTGAGTTACTATACTTTCTTACGGGAACTGGCTGGTTCTAAAGCGTGTCACTACCAGTATTTCCACAAACCACTATTGAGGTTCATAAGAGCATGTAGGTTTGTTTTCATTGTACTCTGGGCGCCGGTGTAGAAAGCACTCCTTAAGACCTCTTCTGTGCATGAATTTCCCTACATACACAGTAAGTTTATATCCAACTTTTTTCAAGAACATTGAGTTTTATCTGTTTATTCATTAAAAGTAAACATCTTCATCAATCTGCTCCAATGAAAGTCTGCAAATAATTTTACTGTGCACAAAGAAATGCATGCATAAAATGAGGGGGTCTAATGTATTATAAATGGTGAATGAAATGTATGACATGAAAGTCATCAGTGTTGTCAATTTTTCAATGTGTTGTATTTGACTAATTGTGTGTTGTGTTTTTGCACTCAGGTTTGTGTCAGACATGTGGCACCCAAACATAGATAAAACGGGCAATGTGTGCATATCGATTCTGCACGAGCCGGGCGACGACCGATGGGGCTATGAGCTGGCTTCAGAGCGCTGGCTGCCTGTGCACACGGTTGAGACCATCCTAGTGTCAGTGATATCGATGCTGGCCGACCCCAACAGTGACAGTCCGGCCAACGTGGATGCCGCCAAACAGCTGCGCGACGACTATCCCGCATTCAAGAGCAATGTCGCCCGGTGTGTGCGCAAAAGTCAGGACAACTTTGAATAATTGGAACAATAATACTCTACCTCCCCAAAAACGTTCATCCGTATCCACACTGTTTGCTCTCTTGTAATAATATTTCTCATATTGAGATATTAACAACAGTGCTACAAACAACTTGAACAGATTTTGAAAATAAGTTGTGATTGAAAAGTAATACCAGTGGTGAATTTATTATAGCGCTTTTGGATTTCTATATTTTCTCATTCATTTCTAATCATTAATAATATAGTTCAACATTACATTCACTGTACAGATTTTTAATTAAAAAAATGTACGATTGAAAAATAACCAGTTTGTTCTGGTGAATAATTGATTATAGCGCTTTAGCATTTGTATGTTTTGTCATTCATTTCTTAACATCAATAATAAAGTTAAATATTAACTGTACAAATTTTGGAGATAAGTTGTTAGAGGTATGTGATTGAAAAAAGATGTCAGGGTCCTTTTTCATGTGAAAATACAAGCTAATAGTTTGATTATTTTTCGTTCCAGTAATCTGCTGACTACTGGAATTATTAACCTGTATTTTCTCATGCAAAAGAACTCAGTATGATTGGTGAATTTATTAAATTGCTTTTGGATTTCAATGTTTTGCCTTTTATTTTCAATTATCAATAATATAGCTTGACATTACACTTTTCGAATGTGTTTACATATTTGAGAGCTGAATTGTATGCCATGTGATGGATAATAATACCATCAACAACATTCAAACAAGTGAATACATTGAGAAAATACGTTTTGATTGAAAAATTACACCAGTGTGCTCCAACAAATTGATAATAGCATTTATTTCTATGTTCGTTTTCTGTTTCTAATGAGCAATATTATAGTTGACAACAAATTTACAGTGGCTTACAATTGTAAATATAATTAGGCATATTATATTCCAAATACTGTAGCTAAAATTTCCCTCTCCAATAAAACTAATATTACATTAGTGCAGGCGCTCATTAACTCCATCATTAAATTAATATTGAGATAAAAATAAATTACTTGTA
Organism: Sogatella furcifera; assembly: GCA_017141385.1. Lineage (NCBI taxonomy): Eukaryota > Metazoa > Arthropoda > Insecta > Hemiptera > Delphacidae > Sogatella > Sogatella furcifera. The sequence continues at coordinate 14,885,473 of CM029554.1, forward strand.
ATACTAAACAACATATTAGAACATATTCAATATAAACTTCAAAACAATTTTTACATTCATTTTAATACACATTGTACATCCTATATAAAGCATAAACTAGGGTAAAAAATAGGGTAACATATTGTATAATGTCCCAAGAATCGTATTACAATAGGAATAAAATGAGATTCCCCTCATTAAAATATCAAAGTTCACAATTATAGGAAGCTACTGAGCTTGCCAGATCCTCTGGCAAGATGAGAAAATTACTTCAGTCTCCACCTCGGTATATATTGGTTCAAAAATTATTGATTCGGTCTCACATTGAAGATCAGAATGTTTCCTATAATTGAGACCAATATTGACCGAGCTGGAGTGATTTTCTCATCTTGCCAGAGGGTCTTCTTTGCTTGAACAGACTATACCTTGAGGCATTCGCGGCACATGCCTCGCACTGTTCGGGTGGCTCGTTGGAGGAGTGATAAAGCGCCGGTCTGATAACCAGGTGGACCCTGGTTCGAATCCCAAGCGGAGAACAATTTTTGACCACAGCACAATCACATAGATACGACCACTCCGTCTTTCGGAGGAGACGATAAGCCGTCGGTCCCGACTACCTAAAAAGTAGTCGTCATCTATCATCCATTTCATTACCCACGCACAAGCCTATGAGCTTATGTGGGCTTCACCCTCATAAACAAACAAACTGTCGATACGGGCCTTTATACTAACAATATTATGATTTAGATGTAAAACTATGTATATACAGTACTATGTAACAGCCTAAGCCTTACCTTCAGCTACACCTTTTTTCAAACATATTTTGAACCGAACGCAAGTGAGTGATGCATTAGGTGGAAGATAAGAACAATTGAAAATTTCAATTTCTCTCTCTCTAAAAAAAAACATAACTTGGATGTATCTGCTTGTCACAGAGGGTTGAATTTGATACCATTTGCTTTAGAATTTTATTTACTAAAATACTTCTGGAATGATTCTTCTGTCCGGCGCTTTGTTTTTTGGTAATTTGAAAAAAACTAATTCCTTTGGAACTCACTATACTGAAAAAGAAATGGTTGAGTATACAGGGTGTTTCAGGAGGAATGTGCAATACTTCTCAGGCTGTTTCCTTACACCAAGTAGACAAAAAAGTTCCATGGGACCAACCCCCAAAAACGCTTTGTTACCGAGATAACAATGGCGGAAAATTGAGATTTTTCATAAAATATTAATTTCTCTAATTTTTTAGAGGCTTTAGTGAGGTTCTCAAATAATCAATTCCTATGTAAAATTAGCTGAGGAATTCAATGAAACCAGTTACAAGTCTGAAACTTCAACGGTTATTGAGATAATTGGAAAAATATGCTAAAAACCGCCATTTATTCAACAATAAGGGTTATAACTGGATAAGGAATCATAAAATTTCATTTTTTATAAATAAAAGTTGAAGAGAGTCGGATTCTAAAGAAAAAGTTAAATGGCGGCGATTGTGTAAATCTTACCCAAATCTCAGAAATAGCCATCAAAAATCGCTACTAAACACAAATTCATCACTTGTGCTATGTTTTGTCAATTTTGCGATTTTTGATCGCTATTTCTGAGATTTGGGTATAATTTACACAATCGCCGCCATTTAACTTATTCTTTAGAATCCGACTCTCTTCAACTTCCATTAATATAATATAAAATTTTATGATTCCTTATCCAGTTATAACCCTTATTGTTGAAGAAATGGCGGTTTTTAGCAAATTTTTCAATTATCTCAATAACCGTTGAAGTTACAGACTTGGAACTGGTTTCATTGAATTCCTCAGCTAATTTTACATAGGAATTGCTTATTTTAGAACCTCACTAAAGCCTCTAAAAAATTAGAGAAATTAATATTTTATGAAAAATCTCAATTTTCCACCATTGTTATCTCGATAACAAAGCGTTTTTGGGGGTTGGTCCCATGGAACTTTTTTGTCTACTTGGTGTAAGGAAACAGCCTGAGAAGTATTGCACATTCCTCCTGAAACACCCTGTATACGTTTTCTAGCTTTTTGTGTGACACTGTAGTTATTTTGTGGGAATAATTATTTAGTATTAGAACATTATAAATGTTTCACATTGTGGTTACCGATAATAATTACATCATGTAATTATTACTAGTCTTAGTAGGCTATTGAATTAAGACTCAATAATTTTCCAACGTTCTCCTGTTGAAAACTAGTTGTTAAAAAAAAGTTTATTTTTTCAATACTGTTAAACTGTATTTATAAGTTTATACCTTGGAAATCGATGAGAAAATAATCTTTATCCTCCAATTTTTGCACATTAATAGAAATAGACAACAATATTGGAATATTCACAAGCCTCCGTAGGCCTACACTAATAATAAATTTCACGAACTCTGTCTGGCCTTTGAACATAACAATCGAACAATTTTATATAAAATTTGATGCAATCAATATTGGATCGAACAATTCAAGTCTATACCTATCTAGTGACTCCCGTTTATGGACCAACTTAACTATTAATAAGTTAATTTTTTATGTAATTTCAAAATCAATCTACTATGAAATATTCTTTTTGACAATATTTCAAAAACAACTTGTGAGAGGACCTTCAACTTTCGTTATACCTACTTTTTCGTTGGGGGTGGGGTGCATAATGGATGGGGGTGTCATGAAGTTTGAGGAGGCACCACAATATTAGTGCCTTATCGGCTCCAACGCCTAAATTCGACCCTGACTATACATAACATACAAGTGGGTATTATGTAAGGATAAAGTTCGTGCGAGATGAGAAGACATGCAGTCACTACACACTTATAACATCGCAACTGTGTTTATTTTCAGGAATTCAACTCAGAACCTCTTGGTATCAGACCGGTGCGCTACCAAATACACCAAAAAGTCACACAAAGTTCTCAGCTTGCGCGAACTATACAAATAGATATTAATAGATTGTTTTGGTGGAAGGACCAGTGCCGGCATATTATGCACATAATAGCCCATAATTCAAACTGCACAATCACATTACATGTAGGTTCACCTGCATTTCTCTGAATAGTTTTGGAGTCAAATGGGATTTAACCAGGAAGGAGACTTAGCCAGAATGGCTGCGACGGTCACTTTATATTATTTGATGCAAGCGGTATGAAAGTTATTGTGCTACGAGAGAAGTATGAAAATTATTTGTAAAAATGCCAACCTTCATCACTTATGTCTTCATGTTTGCTATCCCACTTCTTGACTAGCACCTCAGCTGGTTTGAAGTTGTGCATAAAGCCGATTCTGGGAGCATAGTCATTGTGATCGTTTGTTGCACTAGAAAAAATTATTGAAATGTGTTAAAAAAATTATAGATAAGTAGGATACCATATTTATTTTTATATTTTGTCACATTACATCATATTTTGAAAACTCATTCGATTGGTGAATTGCTACAACTACGTACAATAATGAATGTTTCCAGAAATAACATATATTTGGTTCATTCTAAAAATCGACATTTATGAAATACTTTGAATTGATGATGGAAATTTTCTGATTTATAATAAAATTTCTGAGCTTGTAAATGCATTAAAAATAACTTATTGAACCAAACCAATAATAACTTATTGAACAATAACAAGTGAACCAAATCGTTTATCAGTTAAACTTCTTGATTTAAATGTTTTAAAATTCACTCATATATATTTTGAAAATAAAAGCAATTTATTCAATAATAATTACTTCAATGATTCGGTAACTTGATCAAAATTATCAATTGATAAAGTAAGGTAAACTACATAATCCTCCTTGAACAGTTGGATATGAAGAGAAACAGCCGTCGAGCCTGGAAGCTACTTAAGAATCTGAGCAATGATCCAACAACAAATAAATCAAACATGGGTGATGTCACAGCCAATCAGATTGCCCATCAGCTCCTCCTAAATGGCAAAACTGCAGGAAAAAATAGGAGAGTAGAGATTGAGCAAGAACTGGAGAGTGAAAACCACTCCTCAGACACTGCATTCACATTGCAAGAGCTAAAAGTGGCTATCAACCAGATGAAGGAGCACAAGGCAGCAGGGGTTGATGACTTGAGAACTGAGCAAATAAAACAGTTTGGACCACAGACAAGAACATGGCTGCTCAACCTCATCAATAATTGTGTCAACACTATGCAAATACCAAAAGAGTGGAGGAGAGCACGAGTGGTAGCACTCCTGAAACCTGGAAAAGAGCCAAATAGCCCCAAAAACTATAGGCCTGTCTCTCTACTATGTCATCTTTTTAAGTGCATGGAGAGGATGATATTCAACAGGATTTCTGGAAAAATCGATCAGTCCTTGATCACGGAGCAGGCTGGCTTTAGACCTGGCAGATCATGCTGTGGGCAAATTCTCAACCTGACACAGCACATAGAGGATGGGTACGAGAGGGGCCAGGTGACAGGAGTTGCATTCATTGATTTAAGTGCAGCTTATGATACCATCAACCATAGAAAATTGACGCACAAGTTATATAATCTCACCAAAGATTACAAGCTCACAAAGTTTATTGAATGCACTCTCCAGAAAAGAAAAGACTATGTGACATTGCAGGGGAAAAATAGCCGCTGGAGACAACAGAAGAATGGTCTGGCACAGGGAAGCGTTCTTGCACCCCTATTATACAACATCTACACAAATGATCAACCAAATAGTTCCAAGGTGAGACGTTTCATATATGCTGATGACACGGCGGTGGCTGTACAGGGGAAAACCTTTGAGAAGGTGGAGGAAGAGCTTACCCAGTACCTTGGAAATCTTGGTTTGTATTATGAGCAGAATAACCTGAAACCCAATCCATCCAAGACTTAGGTGTGTGCTTTCCATCTCCGAAATAAAGAAGCCAATAGAAAATTGAAAATACATTGGATGCAACAAGAACTTGAGCACTGTGACTGGCCCAAGTACCTTGGTGTCAAGCTGGATCGAACGTTGTCATACAGAGCACACTGCCAGGATACAAAGATGAAGGTGGCTGCTAGAAACAACATTTGACAAGCACAAGATGGGGGGCTAAACCTGGTGTCCTGCAAACATCAGCTGTTGCACTCTGCCTCTCCACAGCAGAATATGCTGCCCCAGTTTGGGCAAATTCTGTACATTCCAAGCATGTTGATACTGCAGTCAACGAGACTGGGAGAATAATTTCAGGCTGCCTCAAACCCACACCTGTTGAAAAAATCTTCCCAATTATAGGAATAGCGCCACCACCCATCAGAAGAACTGTTGCAGCAGAAATAGAACAGAAAAAGCAAACCAGTGACCCAAGGCATCCTCTGTTCCACCATCAGCCAATAGCAGCAAGGCTCAAGTCAAGAAGGAGTTTTATCCAGTCAACTGTACCTCTCACTACCACACCTGAACAGCAAAGGTTGAATCTATGGCAGGAAAAAGTGCAAAATCCGCTCTTGGATCTGAAAGGAAGTGCAAGCTGTGGTAGTGAACTCCCCTTTGTAACCTGGAAGTCTTTAAATCGGCTACGCACAGGAGTCACAAGATGTAAAACAAACCTGCTATGCTGGGGTTACATTCAGGACAATGCTGCCTGTGACTGCGGCATTGAACAGAACTACACACATTTGTTGCAGTGAGAGTTGCTTGGCACAAACTGTTCTTTCGACGACCTCCTCAAATGCAATGACAAGGCCCTTCAGGTGGCCAAATTTTTTAAATTTAGAATACTATATTGTACTATATTTATAATGGTGATCTTGGACACGGAAAGTAAGTAAGTAAGTAACTACCTAATATTGTTTGATAATTTTCAAACATAGAAATTTATAAAATTGGTTTAGACTGATAATAGACTGAATTGGTTTTAAAAATAACTACATAATAAACTTGTAATATTGAAAAAAATTGAACTTGTTATAACTCAGTAATATTATTTAGTTAAAAATAACCGAGGCAAACATCTTTCTTTTTAGAATATTCTTCTTCTAATAAATAATTATATATAAAAAAAACAGTGTCAGTGCACTTATAGCCCTAACAGAGAGATTACAGACGGCTTTTGAATGTGGAGATTTGCTTTCAATTGCGCTATGTGACCTGAGTAAGGCATTCGACTGTGTGCCTCATGGCTTACTTGTCAAGAAGCTGGAGAAGTATGGTGTTCAGGGAACAGCTCTGAGCACACTAAGAAGCTACCTGGAGAATAGAATGCCTCATTGCTTGAGAGTATTGAAAGCCTCATCAGGTATTAGAAATGTGGAGCATGGAGTGCCACAGGGCTTAGTGTTGGATCCCCTGCTTTTCATCCTGCTTATAAATGACTTTCCAAACAACAAGAGCTCTATACTCTTTGCAGATGATACCACACTGACTGCCAGAGGAAAAACTGTGGAAGAGGCAGCGGAAACATCAGACAAACTGTTTTTGAAGGAGCTAAAACTCCATCTTAGTGGCAGACTTTACTACACCCTGGCAGAGTTCATATAGGAGCATACATTCAAACACCAGAGGACTTTCTGACTAAGGTTGGAGCAGAAAATTTTGACGATTCACCGATCCTAGGACCGTGTTGAAGACACTAGAAGTAAGATCAGTTCTCCGACTAGATGTTGCCAGGACCTGGTTCACATCAAACAAGTTGATGCTAAACGAGGAGAAAACAAATTTTCTGGTCTGTTCCTTAAAAGAGGTCAATAGTGGAAGCAGAGCCTGTAAAGTTTCTGGGCTTCTGGATGCACAGCAGGTTAAGATGGAGCTACCATGTCATGTGACAAAAGTCTGCAAGAGATTGTCCAGGGTGATATACCTGCTCAGGAGGCTGAGACATATTGTCATACTTACTTACTTACTTCATACTTCGACTCTTTGTCATGATGACCAGGGACTGGATTGACTGTTGTCAGTGAGTCGACCTGAATTGGTCCTTGTCAAAAAGCTGACATAACATTTGTTTATGTCAGAACACTTAGGGCCGGTTGCACGTAGGTTCTGTTAGTTTAATCACTGTTATTTCACCGTGTCAAAGTGGAAAAACGTTCAAATGAATAAAGTATTGAAATATGGTAGTAGTAGCAAAATATTCAAATGTACTTATTCAAAATAGATGTTAGAATCAATAATTATCTCATTATTGTATGAATTATCTATTTTTAAAACAAAAACATGATCTGGAAATTTCATGCTGATACAACTTAATTGTTGTCAGGTTGGTAGTACCACAAAAATCAAAAACCTTCAGCTGCTATTGTTTTACGATATTGAAAATTTAATCATCAGCTGATGGTTATGTTAAAATTTTCAATGCCTTTAATTCTGGCCAATTAGTTTAGTAGTGTAAAATTAGTATTCAATTCTATTTAAACAGCTGCTGACCTGTTGAATTTGAAAAAACCGCCATTGAAATTTTCCATTACCTCATTGATATTAGTCGAGTCATTCTAGCTCAAAACAGGGGTCAACCTGGAACTAATTGCAACAAAGTTGTTTTATGGTGGAAAATGTAGCTGACACCCTCCTATTTAACGTGTAAAAAATCCCACTCTCAACTTGTGAGTGTTGGCAAACCAACTCAATTCAACTAATAGAGAATAGAAACATATAAATTATTAAAAAGCATTGAGTTTCAATAGTTTCATTTACAAAACTTGATGACACATCATTTACATTAAATTTTATTGCCTAAAAATATTACTAACCTTTAAATTCATGAATCAAGTTTAGATTTATTATCATTGAGGCAATGATATAGTCGAGTCATTCTAGGGTTGGAGGTGGAACTAATTGCAACAAAGTTGTTTTATGGTGGAAATGATAGCTGACACCCTCCTATTCAACGTGTGAAAAATCCCACTCTCAACTTGTGTTGGAAAGTTGTTTTTTTGGCCGCCATATTGGAAAATTTTGCTCATTTTTTGGTTTTCTTGGAATAACGTTGAAACAAAGCATTGGATGAAAAAACTTTCTGAACCTTTTTTTTAGTAAATAAAATTTGTAAGAGAATGGTGGTAGAATCATTTCTTGATCTTCACTAGAAACCAAGTTACTTTTTTCAAAAAATAGGTTAATTTTCAAGAAAAACTATAATTGAGTATTTTCAGTTTTTGCTCGCTCAGATCTTTTGACATATTCCTTTGAGTTGTTCAATTCAAAATCCCTCTGGGGATAATTTTGTCCTCTACAATTTGAGACCAAGTAGACCTTTCTCCCTTGTATAGTTTTTGAACTAGAGCAATTAAAAGATATCCTTGTATTTGAAAAAACCTATTTTGGGGGGAAATGGTCTCCAAAAAAAATTATAATGTGCTTGTATTGATATTTTCTCTGGTAATAATGTCTTTCAGATCAACTTCTAGCAGATAAGCTACTCACCAACCTGAATTTAGGTTATGTTCAATATTAAGGACCCTTCAAGGATCATAATCCAAGGATACCACTAACTATTTTAAAAGGCATCGGATCTCAACAAACCATATCTCATTCTTTTCAGCTCATTAAGGTGGTCTAAATTCATATATCATATGTCAAATTCGGTCAAAATTGTGGAAAATAACTTCTGAGAGAATATTGACTTTTCCATCACATACCAGAAAAATCCCTTTTTTGCTTACAAATAAGTATATTTTCAAAGTCCTACGTTAAAAAATAATGAAAATACATTAAAAATGTAGCTAAATTCTTCCTCTTCAATCTCCTATAAATAGGTTTTATGGCATCACTCATTTGAAATAGTTGCATCAACTTAAATAAATGGTGAAATTCAAAACATCTATTTTTTAATGAATTGTCAATCAATCAATATCCTCTAAATCAAGAATGGAGCAAGATTGAGTCACGTATTTAGGCTCAAGTTGTAGAGAAAGATTAGTTCTACATGCTCAATTGTCTCATTGACCTTTTGAATTACTTTGTTCAATTACAATATGATTGAAAAGTGAAATGAGTAGAATTATGGACCATTCTTTACCTTATAAGAACTAATATTTTTTCCTCCTATAAAACAGATAATTGTAGTAATATTATATGCAAATGAGAGATAAAATTGTGAAAATTGAAGACTATTTACAATTCTTTATCATCAAGTACTTTGAAGATACACTCATTTGTAAGCAAGAAAAGGAATTTTTTTTTAGATGATGGAAAAGTCAATATTCTCTCAGGAGTTATTTTCCACAATTTTGACCGAATTTGACATATGATATATGACTTTAGACCGCCTTGATCAGCTGAAAAGAATGAGATAAGGTTTGTTGAGATCCGATGACGTTTACAATAGTTAGAGGTATCCTTGGATTGAGATCCTTGAAGGGTCCTTGATATTGAACATAACCTAAATTCAGGTCAATGAGTAGCGTATCTGCTAGAAATTGATCTGAAAGACATTATTACCAGAGAAAATATCAATACAAGCACGTTATAAAATTTTTCTGGAGACCATTTCCCCCCAAAATAGGTTTTTTCAAATACAAGGATATCTTTTAATTGCTCTAGTTCAAAAACTATACAAGGGAGAAAGGTCTACTTGGTCTCAAATTGTAGAGGACAAAATTATCCCCAGAGGGATTTTGAATTGAACAACTCAAAGGAATATGTCAAAAGATCTGAGCGAGCAAAAACTGAAAATACTCAATTATAGTTTTTCTTGAAAATTAACCTATTTTTTGAAAAAAGTAACTTGGTTTCTAGTGAAGATCAAGAAATGATTCTACCACCATTCTCTTGCAAATTTTATTTACTAAAAAAAAGGTTCAGAAAGTTTTTTCATCCAATGCTTTGTTTCAACGTTATTCCAAGAAAACCAAAAAATGAGCAAAATTTTCCAATATGGCGGCCAAAAAAACAACTTTCCAACACAAGTTGAGAGTGGGATTTTTCACACGTTGAATAGGAGGGTGTCAGCTATCATTTCCACCATAAAACAACTTTGTTGCAATTAGTTCCACCTCCAACCCTAGAATGACTTGACTATATCATTGCCTCAATGATAATAAATCTAAACTTGATTCATGAATTTAAAGGTTAGTAATATTTTTAGGCAATAAAATATAATGTAAATGATGTGTCATCAAGTTTTGTAAATGAAACTATTGAAACTCAATGCTTTTTAATAATTTATATGTTTCTATTCTCTATTAGTTGAATTGAGTTGGTTTGCCGTTGCTACAAGATGTCATTATCCAGGCTAATCACAGAGTTAAAACTTAACAAAGTTATGAACAACCGGCCCTTAGTGTATTATATGTACAAAAACATTTGTTGGAAAAATAAAATTTTAAAAGCTTCAACTTTATCAAGATGGCTAGCCGACAAGGCATCATTCCTATATCATATATCACCCTTGTTGGCCTCAAAGTACTCCCCAACTGAGTAGACCAGGGACTACCTGTTATCAGCTTTCAATTCAATTCTTATCATTCCCTGTTTCACAGCCACACAGTGGCGGCGTTAGCCCCCAATGAATTGAGGGGCCAAGGGTGGGCCCAAGATATCATTGGGTGGGCCAGCAATTGAGAGCCAAAATTCCCTTTGCCCTCCACCTTAATAATTAAGAGCTATGCTATACTACTACTGACCTAGGCTTCACGTACGTTATATATGGTTCAGTACCTACCTACATTTGCTGTATTTTTAATGCCATGATTTTTTCTTTTTTGAAGTGCCATACATTGATACATTCCACTACCCTAGATGCTATAATTTACTACAATTTTATGAATTTTCATACATAGTTAATTACTTTTTTCTATTATTATGAGTTTCATTGGAATTTTCTGTAATTATTTGAAAAACTTATACTGGAATTATGACATTAATTTTCTGAGAAAGATGACTTTTTTTAAAAATTGCAGTTTGAGAAGATACAGACTCCTTTATTGCATCATAACAGCTAAGAAATTTCTTATCAAATTAGGAATACTATGAGATTGGAGGATAGTAAATACTATAGAGACTGTGAAATCAGACTGATTATTTAGTGTCTATAGCAAATACACAATGTCAAGATGAGAATAATTATTGATATGGTACTTGATAATAGCTTATATCATAGCCTGAATAATTAATTCAAATCAAGAATAATATGCTATTATAATTATTCATGGCAGATAGATTATTGATATGTAGATAAGAATAATTCAAAAATATTTGAAAAATTGAGAATAGTTTGAAAACCTGAAGTTGAATTAAATAAATTGAAAAGTGAACGGTAGGCTTCCTCAAAGGTGCAGTAGGCTACCCCTGTTTTTCTTTTGTTGTTCATTTTTCAAATAATGATGAATTCACTGTAGGGTATTTTATATACCAATCAACAAAAGTATAGTGGACAAAAAATTATAAGGCATGGAGATTTTTAAAAATAATAAGAATTATTGTATAAGTATAAGCAATTACAACTGAGTAGTTTTGAATACGGAACCACTGTATTCTATTTGTATTTTATTGGAAAAAATGAAGTACAGTAGCCTAGATCTCAATATGATCCCTCTATTTGCTATGTGCAAGTGGGTGGAAAGGATATTTTTGGCGATCAAGGCGCTATTAGCGGATCATTTTGGCAAAAAATTGAGTGAATTAACATTGGAGGAGATAGGGCTAAACCTAAAATAATGTCCTGGAGAATTTGTTGTGTTCTGGATTGTAAAAATAAAACACGCAATGGAAATTTCAAGTTCTACACTTTTCATCAATAAAAAGAATGGTTCACTGCATTGAATAAATATTGATAGGTGAAGCTAATCTAATTGTTTTGTTTACATGCAAAAGAATTTATCGATCAAGTAGGACCATGGAGTGCTCCATTCTAACCTGTACATGAGGTAATGTACATGAATAGTTTTTATGTTAGTTAATCTAATAAGCTGTTACTATCAACGCAAAAACTCTATTAATTATGTTTTAATAAGGAATATTCATATCATTCAATTTTTCAAATAAATGTGAGCTTGCGCCAATTTTTCATTTTCATGTAAGATAACTTATCAGCTGTTATCTCAAAGTTTTTGTTGACTCTCAAATACATCTGTTTGTGGTTGTCTGCTCTCAAATACTTGAAAACTAGGATTTTTCTTATATAATGAGCTATAATACTATCAATAACTAACATTCCTATCCTAAATATCATGTTCTAATTACTGAGAAATGCATGAATATAAATTCGTTTTTCCCATTTATCGCTATGCTTTGTATACTAAAACGTAGAAAAGTACACACGATAATCCACCAGAGCGCAGCACGGTAGATGCTCATAGCAAATAAAGAGCGACACTCTGTAGATGGACGATTTCAATGAAATAATACCCAGCCAATTTTGAAATTAATGCAAATTATTTTTACACAAAACAAAGCTCATTATGTGCCATTTGAGTTAACAAAGCTTATTAAAGATTTCAGATTCATTAAATTTATTCAGTTATGTTGGAAAAATAATAATGTCATCAAGGAGATGACCATCATTTCAAATGCTGGACTCAACTCTCTTCTCAAAATTCTCAATCACACGGACTAACATCACTAACATATCAGCAATTTCTTCAACTTGTCCAAATTTTGTGGGAGAAATTTCTGTTATCACTGCAAAAATGTTAGTCCATGTGATGGAGGATTTTGAGAAGAGAGTTGAGTCCTGCATTCGAAATAATGGACATTATTATTTTTCAAACAAAACTAAAATTTCAGGCTATGAGCTTTTATTTTTGCCAATTCAAATGGCACATGATGAGCTTTAATTTTGTGTAAAAATATGCATTAATTTGAAAATTGGCCAAGTATTATTTCATTGAAAACCGTCCATCTCACGTGTGTCACTCTGTATAAAGGAATTGTATTGAGATCTAGGTTATTTCAATTTTCTAATAATATTTGGAAATCGCTGCTGTCTCCACAACACCATCACATAAGCTGTGGTTTGATGATTCATAATAATGATCTATCACACCAACTTTGTATTTAGCTATTGAGTAGGCCTAGCCTACTATAGGCTTCATAAAAATTACTGTAGGCTACTTGCAATATTTTTTCTTTAACAATTTAGGATGAAAAAGCATACCTTAATGATTTTAGGCCTACATTATAAAAGTATATTATATAGTAAAGTTTAGGAGTAGCAAGTAGTTATTTTAGATGTAACTGAGCAGCAACCATGGTTTCATGTAAAAAACAGAAAAAATGAGAATAACAATTTTTTACTTTTATTATACAAAATTTTGTTGCTATGAGTTTGCTGGTATCAAAAGTTCACATATATGCTGAGAGGAGACGCCATTCAAATATGAATTGCATTGTGACACGATTTCTCCTCAGCATGCCCAGACTATACCAAGTAGGCTACCGTGGACCTAGTCCATGAAATTACTTGAAACTAGTGAATAATTGTTTTGAATATTTCTCAGTCCTTGCATATCCTCAATATTTAGATTTTGGTGGAGATATAAAACTGTATAGATGCAATCTGTGGCTATGTACTCTTGACAGTGCCTATTTCAACTAAAAAGTAGTTGAGTCTGCTCTATTTTCTGTGATACTTAGCCTACTTTTAATTACAAGAGTTAATATTGTTTCCAAAAGTTTTTGTTTTTAATCTAGTACCTACTGTGATATTTATTGTATAATATTTTCAAATGATGGTTCTAGTTTCGATTGGGGGGGCCAGAGGGGGGGGGGCGAGAGAATATTGGGGGGGCCCGGGCCCACCCTGGCCCCCCTGTAGCGCCGCCACTGCAGCCACATCAAATATGGATTACAATTGTGATGACATGCACCCTCTTGTTACGATGCATAGTAGTACCGTATAACTACAGAAGAAAGCAGTCTCTTATCAGACAGCCATTAATAAATAAACCAATTTCTTCATTGACTTAGCTGACAGAAGCTGTGTCCCAGCTCCTTATCTTAAAGTGTGCTACTTCTGCTTTTTTCAGAGTGTTTTTTTGTATGGACTCACACTTTGGGGTGGAGCTACAGACGTGTCGCGGGTGCTGCTCATTCAGAAGAGGGCCGTGAGGATCCTTTGTGGTGCTGAAAGACTTGCCCACTGTCGTCCCCTCTTTGTGAGAGAGAAGATCTTTACGGTCTTCTCCCTCTATGTGTTTCATGCTCTCTGCAGAACACATGCAAATGTGGGAGAGCTTGTCACCAGGCAGAACATCCACTCATATGAGACCAGGGGGGAGGCTTTGACTGGATGAACCCTATCAAAGACTGAGCAGGACTCGGTCAGGACTTGCCCATCTATCTGTCAGGCTCTACAACAAGCTCCCGGTGGTGGCTAGGAACTTGCCTGCTGGCCAATTTCGGAGGGCCCTGAGACGCCTATTGCTGGATGTGCCATTGTACTCACTACGTGAGTTTTTTGTGTTGGACAGCAGCTTGGTAAGTGCTTATTTTTAAATTTCTGTGATATGCATGTTTGACTTTTATCTTTTGACAGCTTGGTAAGAGCATCTGTTTTCTTTGTGTGTTTTTTGCTTTTTGCATGCTTTTTTTGTGATCTCTTTTAACTCAGCACTGTTTTGTGCTTTGGCCCACTTGGCCTTTGTTTTTTGACGTGTCCCTGGGGGTTCATTGCCCACCTTATAGACATAATAATACATAAATACAGAAGAGCCACTATTTTAAAATTTTAATATTTTGACATAGTCTGTCTAGTACCGTGCCCCCAGTCAAGGATGATGACATCAAGTAAGTAAGTAAACTAACTTAAGTTACTCCACTTAACTGGATCGGTAAAGTACAAAGTATGAACATCCTTTTTACTCACTAATAGTGAATTTTACAACAAACTATTTTGGAAAATAAATTAGGGAAGCGCCAGCTGATTCCGTTGTGAATACGCTTTGCTAAAAAAAGTATATCAGTAAATTAGACAGTAACTTATCCTTCATAGTATACAAATTCAAGATTAGGCTACTTACTTTATGTAAATGAAATGTAAACCAGGAGGTATCATTTTAACACCTTTAAATTTATCGCCAACGGTCCAGGATTTCATATCAATTCCAAAATTTGTTCCTTCAGGAACATCAGTAAAAACAAAGGTACATCCTTGAACTAAGAGCCTCTTGGCTACTTCTTGATCAATCTCGATTGAGTCCATCTCAAATAACTTTTTAATATTATCCTAGTAATTTTATATTAAATTTGAATGAATTTTAAATAGGCTAAATATTTTAATTTTAGACAAGAGAGGAATAATTAATAGGAGTTGCAAAAAAATTTAACGTAAATATAACCTTACTTCAACCTAATCAACACAAACACATGACAGTTTTGAAATTGAAATTTTAATCAGCTGTAAAAACAAAAATCAGCTGTTTCTAGAAGTTCGATAAAAAAAAGGGAGTGCCTCATTAGCTCCAAGGATCAAAAACTCCACAATGTTAATTTGGGTTGCCGATGAAATTGGACTTGAGGTGTTTCAAAAACTCCAAAATCACAAACTCCAAAATCCCGTTGCAGGCTGATACACAGTTAGCTACACCGTTGCACATCAGTTCTCGATCTAGATACAGCATGTTTTGGAGACGTTTACTGTGTTGCATTTTAAATACAGAATGATACAGAGCTGTTTTATTGCTAGAGGCTGTATCAGTATCAGAGACATGAGATTATCAGATACCATAACAAAATAGGTTATGTTATGTTTAGTAGTTGAATCTCATTGATTATTACTGTTTAATATCCAGTTAACTTAGGACCACGAATTAACATTTTGGTGAGTCTTCAGCAATATTATTCTAGTTTAATATTAAGAACCCAATATTCTCATCAATCTGCATTTAAAACTTATCTGTAACTTTTTGAGCTTTATAGTAGACCTGATACTTTCTGTAACTTTTTGAGCTGTATCTGTAGCTTTTGAAATTTGGTAACAGGGATCATTCTCTCTTATTAGAGGCATAAAACAGTAATTGAATGCTGAATTAGTCTAACAAATTATAGGCTACATTATACTTGGTACTTGACTACGATGAGTAGGCTACTAGCTTTACCTAACTTAGCAATAATTTTTTACTTTAATCTTTTAGCAAGATTATTATTACTGTAATTTTCTTCCTTGGTGAAGAGCTTAAAATATACACTGTTAAATTGGGTTCTGGCAATAGATTATCTTCAAATGCAAGAGTTGCTGCACGGTGCAGAAGTCTTTTGAAAAACTTGAAGTTTTATTCCAAGTGGATTTTGACATTTACTTGGTGGATTCTAGCATTAGGCCTTATGATTCTAGCATTACAGGTGGAATAATTTTGTAAAAATTCATGCAACTCGTACAGCAGATACTTGCTCAATATTCAATGATTGAAATTTAAGTGTCAAGCCACAATAAGTAAATGTACGTTTATGAATTATTATTTCTAATGAATAGACTAAGTGTAATTAATTTCATCATTATTTTTACAGGCAGTTCATTCTCACTTGGAGATTTCAAATTTGCAACTGGATTAGCTTCAAAAATTTTCTCAACAAAGATACTGGATTCCTAACCAGTCAACATCATACTGCATTAAGTAAAGTGATTTTTTTAACTGTGTTTCAATAAAAATCATTAATGATTATGATTGAGTCTAATCGCCTGATCGCAAGATTCACCTGAGAAAATCATGTGTGATTATTGATGCAGTAGAAAGGTATGGTACGTAGTGCTTTACTCATCATCTGAAAAAAATTATTTTCATAGAAACTTTTCCTGATAAAAAATTATAGGTAATTATTTTTGGTTTAGGACGATCTAATTAAATACTGTACGAAGAAAAATCACGTGAAAAGTGATACATGACGATTTTATAGCTGGTTTTTCGATGAATTTACCAACGTGCTTTACTCATCATCTGAAAAAAATTATTTTCATAGAAACTTTTCCTGATAAAAAATTATAGGTAATTATTTTTGGTCTAGGACGATCTAATTAAATACTGTACGTAGAAAAATCACGTGAAAATTGATACATGACGATTTTATAGCAGGTTTTTCCATGAATTTCCCAAAGTGCTTTACTCATCATCTGAAAAAAATTATTTTCATTGAAACTTTTCTTGATAAAAAATTATAGGTAATTATTTTTGGTCTAGGACGATCTAATTGAAAACTGTACGTAGAAAAATCACGTAATAATAATAATAATATTCGTGTGACCTGGCTGGCTCAGGTCTGGTGTCAGAGTTTTCAGGTCACTCCTGATCAATTTCAGGGCCTCTGACATGACTTAACGACTGTTTTTAGGCAGCCGGGACCGACGGCTTAACGTGTCCTTCCGAAACACGGGAGAGTGGCCTGAGAAAAATTCCTGGTCTGACCTGGGTTTGAACCCGGGACCTTTGGGTTGCAACGCCAGCGCTCTACCCACTCAGCTACGCCACCCCCGAAAATCACGTGAAAAGTGATACATGACGATTTTATAGCTGGTTTTTCAATGAATTTCCCAAAGTGCTTTACTCATCATCTGAAAAAAATTATTTTCATTAAAACTTTTCTTGATAAAAAATTATAGGTAATTATTTTTGGTCTAGGACGATCTAATTGAATACTGTACATAGAAAAATCATGTGAAAAGTGATACATGACGATTTTATAGCTGTTTTTTCGATGAATTTCCCAAAGTGCTTTACTCATCATCTGAAAAAAATTATTTTCATTGAAACTTTTCTTGATAAAAAATTATAGGTAATTATTTTTGGTCTAGGACGATCTAATTGAATACTGTACGTAGAAAAATCACGTGAAAAGTGATACATGACGATTTTATAGCAGGTTTTTCCATGAATTTCCCAAAGTGCTTTACTCATCATCTGAAAAAAATTATTTTCATTAAAACTTTTCTTGATAAAAAATTTTAGGTGATCATTTTCGGTCTAGGACGATTCAATTGAATAATGTATGAAAAAAAGTCATGTGAAAAGTGATACATGACGATTTTATAGCTGGTTTTTCGATGAATTCCCCAAAGTGCTTTACTCATCATCTGAAAAAAATTATTTTCATTGAAACTTTTCTTGATAAAAAATTATAGGTAATTATTTTCGGTCTAGGACGATCTAATTGAATACTGTACGTAGAAAAATCACATGAAAAGTGATACATGACAATTTTATAGCTGGTTTTACTGAATACTGAATACTGTACGTAGAAAAATCACGTGAAAAGTGATACATGACGATTTTATAGCTGGTTTTTCGATGAATTTCCCAAAGTGCTTTACTCATCATCTGAAAAAAATTATTTTCATTAAAACTTTTCTTGATAAAAAATTATAGGTGATTATTTTCGGTCAAGGACGATCCAATTGAATAATGTATGGAGAATAAGTCATGTGAAAAGTGATATATGACGATTTTATAGCTGGTTTTTCGATGAATTCCCCAAAGTGCTTTACTCATCATCTGAAAAAAATTATTTTTATAGAAACTGTTATTGATAAAAATTTATAAGTGATCATTCCTTGTCTAGGACAATCTGATTCATGAATCTGATTGAATAATGTACCCACGGAGAAAAATCATGTGAAAAGTAATACATGACGATTTTATACCAGCTGTCGAGTTCATTATTAATTGCATGCAATGACGCAATATTCAAGGATGTTTTCATTATTAATTAATTGATAAAATCATCAAACCAAAAATCATGTGAAAAGCAATGGACTATGAGTTTTCTTGAAACATCGTTTGAGACAATATCAATTGTAACATGAGTTGGTTTCATTTGAAACATTGTAGTAGAGAATCTTAAGAGTAATGAGAATAATCATAGCTTCCTTTAATAAAAGGCCATGCCCTAATAATATGGCAACGTCGCACCGTAGTCGCAGTCTTTTCATATGAAAGCATTAAGTACAGATACAAATCATGCATGTTGACTTGACTTTTCTCTCTTTGAGCATAATTTTCATGAAAAACGTTCATGAAACTCTTCGTATAGAATTTCTTTTTGTGTTTATTGTAATAGGTTGTGATAGAGATTAGCAAGAAAGATTAAGAATAGACAGTTATTTATTAAAATAGCTTATGATTTGTAGCAAGTCAAATGGGAGAATGCACACAGGAAACGCATCCATTAGAACAGCTGATTGGAAAATGATTTCAATGCTTTTAAATGAACTCAATTTCCTACTGTACATAGTTGTCAATTTTTAGGCCATGACCTTCTATTCATGACCTTGATCATTATTTCTTTTTTTCAGTGAACAGAGTGAGGTGGAAGAAGATTGCTCAAGTAAAGCTGTCACTAACATAATCTTACCTGATATCAAACATCTGATGGCGTCTGGATTATATTTGGGTATGGTCAATATTCCTTTTTTCTTTCTAATATGTTTATGGTATTTCCAATTGCTTCTATTTTTCTTATAGTTCAAAATATTATTATGCACAAAAATATTATTATGAGATATTATGTTCAATCAACTATAATTCTATCAAGTGATATTGATAATGATCAATCTCATGTTAGAAGGATGTAAATTTTGTCGAACAACCATAAAACATCAATATTTCTAAGGCCACTCAAAAATTCGATATTAAAGTTCCAATATCGATTAGAAGTTTCCACGTTTCTGGCAATTACGACCGCTTGTGAGCTGGTCGGATCATGACGTCAGAACCTCGGGGGAGGAGCTTGGGTCCAAACACTCAGTGGACGGAGTATAGTTCTATCACAATTTGCTGCGGTACATTGATAATTCCTTGCTCTTCACACATTAACACCAGATGAGTGTTATACACAGAATGTTGCGTTCAAGGTACACTGTTGCGTTCAAGGTACTTAGATTAGATTACTATAATCTAATTACCTTCGTTGTGTTAACAGTGTGAGAATACTGGGTTATTGAGAGGTGTGTAAGACCCTACACTACCTAGACCCTATTCACAACAATCACCACTTACTTGGTCCGGCATTTGAATACAATTCATTGTGTTATACAAATGTCTATCAAGTCTCATATGTAAGTTATTCGAGCCTCTTTTAATATGTAATAGAATAGAATTATGTAGCCTATGCATAGATATTAAGTGTTGTGATCATTTTGAGCTTGATAAGAAGGGATTTGGCATCTTCAATATTATCACTATTACCGTCTTTAATAATAATTATTTTTTTATACAAGAAACATACGTTGCATCAAACATTTGATCAAACTAATATCAGCTCCACAAATTCCATAAAAGGTACTATGTAGGCCTATTGCAATGATACTAGTGAAATCAACATTTATTAATTATGAAAGTTTTTATGTCTTTTACGTTGTACCAATTCATTTTTGTTTTCTTGCAGAATCATTCAGCAGCAGCTACCACCACCACCACCACAGTATTCGAAATGGACAAGCAAAATTAGCCTATCCTTGCCTCTGAGTGGGAAAGATATGTAATTTTCATATTTTGTTTGATGAATAAATGTTATTGTTAGTTATTTCACTTTAATACTGAGAAGGATCAAATGAACTATACTTTTTATCCAAGTTTTCAAGTCAAATAGCATCTTTCATTATTGTTGCCAAGTATTTATTTAATTGTATTTCAATTTTTGTTAAAGTGAATATGAATAAGAATAAGAATGCTTTTATTCCTTCAATGCTTACATGCAATGCTATAGGAAATGTCAGTCAACAATATAATACGAACCTTCATGTTTTAAATTATACTGTAAAATGTACGTACATGGTACAATACAGACTAAGTAATTCAAAAAGTTCAAGCTGGTCTTGTTTATTGTTTGGATGTTACATAGAAAAAAGAGTATATTTACAAGTCATTGATTATTTCACTCTTCAAATTAAAATATATTGCACATAGTTGGAAGAAATATGTCCTTAAGTTCAATTCTTACCTTGTATTTTCAATAGTTTTATGACGAATTGTATTCAGAGTAGAGTTTTTTATTGTGCCCCAAAATCTAAGGGCGGAGAATATAGAGCTGTCTTTACCAGAACTTTGAATTATCATTCCAAACCCTAAAGACCCCTCCCAATAGTTTTCACATATTCAATAATTGAATACCAAAAATTGTTTGCTTCCATTCATTTAACATTTTTAGATTGTACAATCACAAAAATCCATCATCAAAATAGTTTTTTCAGCAACTTTCACGTAATATCTGAGTACCAGTTTTTCTGAACCATCATCCTACTGTTACATGTAACTACATTGTAAAGAAAGTTTACTATGTGAAATTGAAGCTCATATCAAAACATTATCAAATACAAACATCAAAACAGGAAAATTTTAATTTTGAAAATCTACCAGAGATATAATCTAATTTTTTCTCTCTCTCTCTCTCTCTCTCTCGTAGAGGGAATCTGGAGCTCTAAATTCGCCCTGAAAAGGGTATTCAATCAATCAATTATTTTCTAATATTACTCTAATTTTTAATTATTTTTCAAGTTTTGAGGCAGTGTCTCATACTCTTGAGGATATCATGAAGTATCATGTCTGTGTTGTGTCCGCCAGAACATATTTTGATAGCTAAAAAACACTTGTGACTCTTCTTAACTTTTATTACGATTATTATATCTAATTGAGATTCAAACCGTTTTAAATTGTGTTGTTGTCCTTTGCACGTAATTAGGCTATGTAGGCTTCTTCCATTCCTATCAAGATATAGGTGGGTAGTATCAAGATAGTTTGAAAACCAATACCATAGTCTAACTATACAGTATACAGCTTAGTATATCTACGCCAATACTAAGGTGGAAAAGATGAGAAAATAATTTAGAAATAGAGAAATTGATCAAGAAGAAAGAAGATGATGAGTAGAGCATTATAAATCCAGTGATTCATTTACTCCTAGGTTATGATGTTCAAGAAACATTTAATAAGAGAGAGTCTTGTATCAATTAGATTCTTCCTGAATCATTTTTATGTAAGACAGCTCAATATCAGCGTTTTCTTATGTGGAAAAATGTAGAAGAGATACTTGAGAGAAAAAGGTGATGACAGTCATTATCATCAGTTTCAATATTATTCAACGAGTGCTTCCTCAATATAGTATAAGCCCAAGTATAAGCATTTTATTCTTCTAAATAAGCATTCTCATGAAAAAATTGTGCAATCAAACTATAATAGTTACGTACCATGGAAAATATCACCAACAAAATAAAATTTATGAATTGGAGAATCATTCTAAAAAAGTTTAATAAGTTTGAAGACACTGAATTAATTTAATCAAGTTAATGTGTTTCAACAAAAATGAAAAGCATTGTGACCAACACCCAATCAATGTCTATAATGTACTATGTGAATGGATTTTTGCTGTGAATGAAAGTTCAAAAGAAAAATTGTTATAACTTTGTTAGTCTATAGGGAAATCATTCAAATTGAAGTCTATACTATAGTGAATAGTAACTGACGCCAATTACTTGGGCGGTTGGCGAATGACAGTTATTAATTTTCAGCTCTCTCAGGACAGTTGGCGAGCTGTCTGCGAGAATACAAAAACGTAAGTAACCACAGCTATACTAATTCGTTATCGAAGACAGATTCGGACTGTCCTAACTGCAGCTAAGCATAATAAAATTTTCCAACTGCCCAACTAATAGGCATCAGCTAGGCCTATATGATTTTTTTAATTCGTTGGTATTGTTATCAATATACGTCTGAAAAACCGTCACGCACCCAAATTTTTATTCAAACCTTCCACTTCGACTGGCTTTGGCGCGCCGCTTTGCCATTGGCCAATCATTGCGCCAAGGCATATGATTCGCAGGAAACGGCGGGCTTTTGAATTTGAAGGCGGCCTTATATCAGATAGACTGAAAACAGCCTTTTGCTCTTCATAGTGAATGCAATCATTAGATAATTACAATATCATCATTTTTGAAATTTACGTAAAAATTTGTTTGTCCAAAAATCAATAGTGATAATTTTTGGATCAAGTTAATTTATGTTACTAGTTGAATTATATGACAATATGTTATCAACAACTGATTCACAACAATGAATGTTGTAAAAGTCTGACACTTGCTCTCTTTGTGTTCCTATCTTTTCTTTATTGGAATGTTTGCTAGAATGCTTTTCTAATAATTCGAATGTTTACAATATTTTGTAGTTAGCTAGGTTCAATCAATCGGGATATTTCCCTTTGAACTTCAACATAAGTAACTATTTTACACATTATCAAAAAACCACTAGATAGGTTAAAATTCGTTAACTAATGCTATAAGATTTGGTAATAATTTTGGATACAGTACAATAATATTGGGTATTAAAAATAAAAATATAGGCTTCCTGAATCAGGAATTCACTGCAAGTGCCTATTGATTCCACTGAAAATATTGCAATGTAAATATGTACTAAAAAACTAATTTTAAAAATAACTGTGATATTTGTTTTAAGTTGCTTGTACATTTTCACTGGTGAAAAATCTTTGGTACTGTTTGACCAATAAACGTGTAAAACTATTTTCCATTTCATTTTCCTTGAATCATTTTTTATATTAATATTAGATAGTTTTTAGCACTGGAAACTCTTCTATATGATTTGCATTTGATCGATAGTCTTAATTCAGGCTACGTATTATTCAATTTAATCATTGCCACTAAACAGAAATCAAACATAAAATTCAGATTTCAATATTAACATAACAAAAATTACTACCGTATATATTCAGTTATTGACACAAAACATGTATGTACAAGGAATTTGTAGCAGGTTGCAAAATTAACTGTGGCTCAAATAAATTAATTTTCATCCACTTCCACACGAGCTAGAGCATAGCCACCTTTAAAAAAGACTATGTTCTTGAAACTGACAACCATGTAGAGTAGGAGTCGGTCCATTTGAAAGAATTGAAATAATTTCTCAATCAACTGTTTTATCGGAGAGTTTCTCATGTGCGTTCTCACATTTGATTAGCTACAAATCATAGCTACATTGTTAAGTCACGAACACTGTGGACTACTCTTGGATGGGTAACCGGTATTTGGCCAAGTACACATTGGCGAGGTGGAACTACCCGTAAGGGTCTCCCCACCATTAAAAGTAATGAGAATATTTTTATTATCTTTTGACATAATTGTCTATTTTCAATCTTATCTGCTAATCTCTACCACAAACCATTACAGAAAACACGTAGGCTACAAGGAATTCTAAACCAATAAGGTTTCATGAAAATATTTATAATTCAATAACTTACATAAAGAGATTCAAAGTTAACCAGAAATTTATTTTCTTCTTTTTAGTCGGATTTAAAAACGTCGGTTTATGGAAGTTTTTCAAATATATTTATTAAAGAATAAACAAAAATTTTAAAGTAAGTATTTGGTGATGTAATAAGAAATTGATAACTCAAAAAAATTCTTTATGAATTCATTCTTGGTTAGATTTGAATTGTGAACGATAAATGCGTGATGAAATGACAATAAGCAACAAATTATTGATTAAAATTAAAATTCAACAATAGGAGAATATAATGTAGCTATTATTTAAATGAATAAATTAATTTCAAATATAATAAATTGAAACTCATAATAGTTTCAAAAACAAAATAAATAAAAGTATCCTTCATGGAGTTGAAAGTATTTTATAAATGCACAGAAATTTTTTGGCTCTCAGAACATTTTAAATGAGTCACATTGATTATATTTATTGCGTTGGAGCATCCATAACTTAGTCATATATGAAAAATTGTTGAGAGTTGAGTCATCATAAGCCTAATTTTTAAATAAAACTGAGATAGATGTAGGTTATGTGAAATTATTCATTAAGAAATAAGTTTCCTTTCCAAAAATAAATAAATTTGAAATTCTTTAAGGGACATAGGCCTAAGGTACAATAGCCTAATTAAAATTTACAAACCAAAAGTTATCTTTTCTTAAAGTTCATCACTCCAGACA
This sequence comes from Sogatella furcifera, assembly GCA_017141385.1. Classification (NCBI taxonomy): domain Eukaryota; kingdom Metazoa; phylum Arthropoda; class Insecta; order Hemiptera; family Delphacidae; genus Sogatella; species Sogatella furcifera. Next base: position 14,910,240 of record CM029554.1, read on the forward strand.
GCCCGCCAACTGTCCTGAGAGAGCTGAGAATTAATAACAGTTATTCTCTAACCGCCTAACTGACGTCAGCTATTCATGATTAATTATTTTATGACTCAATAATATTAACGAGAATACTCTGGGAAAATTACTGAAATACTGAATTGTATCATTGTAGAAGGCTGTATCATTTAAATTGATGGTACAGTATCATTTCAGTACTTGATACAGTATCAAACGAGTATATGATACTGTATCCTTATTGTTCGTACCCCGATCTCGTTTTGGAGTTTGTGAACTTGGAGTTTTTGAAACTGTGTGGCGGATTGGTTTTGGAGCTAATGATTCTTGGAGTTTCTGGCGTACACCCAAAAAAAATCGAACTAGTTATCTCGAATAGTCGAAGTCGAAAATATCGTTTCATTTTGAATTTGAAGTATCGATTAATCGATCTATCGACAACGTTCACGTTGAAGTCCTCGTGTGTTCGTTTCAAGAATCTAGTTGAAGATTAATTTGCTAAATATCGTTAAACCAGCTCCTTATTCTCCTTTCAAACGTAAGTTCTTTTGAATTTCCTGTAAAAATTCCATAATATTTTACATCAAAAACATTGAAGATGAGTAACACTGCGCAATAGTCTCACGCGGTTTGTAATTTTTAGGTTATGTTATGTTTATGTTTCTTCTCTGTGTTGACTGAGAACAATGTCAGTGTTGACAGAGGAGTTTTTATTGAATATTACATTTACGAAGAGGATACCAATTTATAGATATTCTAGATGCTTTTACTCTAGGAGATTCTTAGATTCATTTCTGCCCACTCATAACTAATGACAACATTCCACTGCTTCCTCGAGAGCTTCTAGTAATCCACTTGAAGGCAATAGAGGTAATAGAATTTGATATAAATTACTCAGTTCCACGATCAAAAAATGACAGATTCTAAAAGCTTTCAAGAGATAATCTACCTGGTAGCCTTGGTAAACGAGAAATGATATTAAGTGATGTTTGTGTTTACTGTGTATGTGTCAAAATGTCTGTGTTTGATTTAATGTATATAATGTAAATATGCAGTGTTGGGTAAACTACTTTTTAAAATTAGTTAGCTACAACTACTTAAAAAAGTAGCTAATCTACACTACAACTACTTTTTTTAAATTACCTAACTACAACTACAAAAAAAGTAGCTAGCTACTTTACAAAAAGTTATGATAGAATGTTTTTTTCGTGAATGTATGTCTGGCTCGACAGCCCATGAAGGGCCTAGGCCTACCAGCTGGTTGCCAGTTTCAAATTCACTCTACTATACAGCCCGTCCAAGCCAAGAAGACACCCTGGCACGACGGAAAAACGGCCCCAGCCCGGCCAATACCGGCCCAAAAGTCATAAATTCTCAATCAGAACTCACAGACTCCGAACCAACACTGGCCGAGCCGAAGCCGCCCCCTCCACCCCGCCACAATTCCCCCCCGGCCGGACAGACCATACAGCAAGCAAATAATCATCAACCAGAGGTAGCGTGTGGTTAGCACGTTGATCCTCTCAACCATAAGCCAGTCTCCGTAACCAATTGGAGCGCAGAACACCTCCCAATAACATGCAGTTAATCAGCTAGAGTGTAATGCATCAATTATTATTCCTTCAGAGACGGGAAACGATTGACTATCTTTGCTAACGTTTTTTCTTGTGGTTTAGGCAAATAATGTACATCAAAACGTTATGCTTAGGCTACACATTTACTATATTGATTGACATTCATTTATTATACAGAGTGTTGCAGAAGTAGTGTCGAGCATTTTAGGGTATTGTTCCTTGGTAGAAAACATACCTAAATATCATTTTCATAATGTCTGAAAGTCCTCTATTACTCACATAGCCGCCATTTTTGTTTTCTCATTTTCATCTAATCTTTGAGAGGGCACTATAGTGGTCAATTACTATGTAAAATCAACCAAGAGAAATCAAATAAAACCAGTTAGAAGTTCGTAACTTTGATGGTTAATAAATAAGATACCTAATTAGAAAATTAGGAAATCTTTGATAATTAGAAAAATAAGCTGAAAAACTACATTTTACAACTTTAAAGTGATAGAAATAGGATATTTAATTGTTGACTAGTATTTTCGATTATTTTTTATTGTGGGAAATTCAATTCTGAAGGAAAAATGTTCAGTAACATTTTCGTCTAAAACTCACCCAAACTTCACAAATCAGGATTTAAAGAAGTCAAAACAGCAATCTTTTCATACCTGCTCTTTTTGTCTTCTTCAAATCCTGATTTGTGAGGTTTGGGTGCGTTATAGACTGATTATTTTTCATTCAGAATTGAATTTCCTACAATTTAAAATAACTGAAAATTCTAGTCAACAATTAAATATCCTATTTCTACCCCTTTAAAGTTGTAAAATGTAGTTTTTCAGCTTATTTTTCTAAATATCTCAATAACCATCAAAGTTATGTTACGAACTTCTAACTGGTTATATTCGATTTCTCGGTTGATTTTGCATAGTAATTGACCACTATTGTACCCTCCCAAGGCCGCTACAGAATTATAAAATTGAAAGATTAGATGAAAATGAGAAAACAAAAATGGCGGCTGTGTGAGTAATTGAGGACTTTCAGTTGTTTTGAAAATGATAGTTAGTTATGTTTTCTACAAAAGAACAATACCCTAAAATGCTCGACACTACTTCTGAAACACTCTGTATAATATCAGTGTGAATATAGACCACACTATTGTAGAATTGTTTTTTATTTTAAATAATTATTATCTAAGTACCCTTTTTGAATTTTTTTTCTGCATTGAAAAATAATTCAAAAAGTGTACTTTGATAATTATTTAAAATAAAAAACAGTGATAAAAGTAGCCTTGAGATTAAGGAAACACTATTATAGAAAGTATAATAATTATAATTATATGCACCTTTTAATGTAAAAGAGAAATATGGAAATACAAAATCATTCTATTTCAACGTTTTCATATCATACCAATTATAACGTAATCATACCAATTCACAAATCAGGAACAAACAAAAAACTTACTTGAAAATTACGGACCTATTTCCCTCTTAGCTTCTGTTTTTTAAATTATTGAAAAGTGTGTCATTTTAGAGGAACAATTGATGGAAAATTTTGCAAATAACTATATTCCAGCTTATTCTAGATTATTATGAATTATGATTATTGAATAATTATGAGCCACCAGACCACTGGTGGCCGTGGTCGGCTTGTGGCATCGATTTATTGTACTATCGTTTGTACTATCAATTATAATGAGTTGATGTATACCTAAAGTAGCGTGATTTACGCTACATACTACTCTTGAAATTTAGCGCGCTACTAAATTTATACTATTTTTAAAAAGTAGCGTCGTTACACTACAAACTAAAAAAAAGTAGCGCGCTACTCCCCAACACTGAATATGCGCTATTTCAAAATAACAAGTTTTTACAAACAGACAACAACAGGGACGTAACAGCTTTTACTGACGCATAACAATTATCAAGTGCTTGTATTAATCCCACTCATGGTCGTCATTTGTCTGATTCATCTGGAGGGTAGAACTCCTTCACGGAATAGTACTTCTTCTTAAGGAGCCATCTTTTTTTTTAGTAAGAATCCCTGTCTTTTTAAAATGTCAACTCGATAGTTTTGTGTAAATAGTTTGAAATTTTATGTTTTTTTTCCTCCAATGTCAAACTCGATTTAGTGCTGACTGGTAATGGATCGTGAAATCAATTGAATCCTTCAATTGCCACCATATATTTTATTGGCCTGTTGGCTAAGATCAAAGGTTCTGACCTAATACCTATTGTATTAATCATATTAATGCTCCTTATTCATCAATTTGTAGTTTTGTGAGTATGTTAGAAGTAACTCTAGTAAAGTCCCGTCCATTGACACTTGAGGGCAAACGCCCACAGTATCCCCTGCCACTGGAAGCTCGGGCCCACGAATCCGGTGAAGTGCTGTACAGTAAAATATACGAGCACTTCACCTGTTTCGTGGGTACGAGCCGCCAGTGTCCCCCGCTTGATCTTGAGAGACGACTAAAAGGGGCCATGGGAACCACATGAATTACCACTATCCAAACCAACCAAAACCAAACCCCAAGGCAATTCCAGGAGTTGCCTTTCCCTCAAAACCATCAGGGCAGGTTCCTCAGTCTGAAATGGGTGCTTCAGGAACACATGAGGTTCCGTTGCATTCTCATATAGAGGCTATCACCATTGAGAAGGTTTCTATGAATCACTAATAAAACAACATCTCAACACAATTATACTTAGGCAGATTTTATACTAAAGGCAGATTTATCAAAAAGGAAACCGCATGTGAACACAATTGGACTTGGAAATGGAATTCAGATGTGTAGGTTTTGCAAGGAATATTATACTGGATTGCAAGAGACTAGGGGAAAAGAGAAGGGCTCTATTTGGTTGAAAGCAAGCAGGTGATAGATGGGATGCTAGTAAAGGAAAACACCTCCTGAATCTTGTTAAGGACACAGATAAGTTATTGGTCTGCCCAACTAGCGTACTTTGGACACACAATGAGCATCGGTTTACGTGTGAGGATTTTTAGATCCTTGAATCCGTCCCTTCACTAACATAACATTACTCTAATAAAATATTAAATATTCACCATCTTAAATCCCTCAAATGTAATTTCATTTTTTTGTAAGTTTTGATAAAATGAATCAAGGTCTTTTTCACTAACGTTGTACAATAACGTTTATTGGTGCAATTCGATTACTAGGGTTGTTTCCACGATAAATACATAATATAATATTGTAATACTGCATAATTAATTGTATATATTTTACAGATAATATTGCAGATAATATGTCTTCGAAGAAAGAATTCAAGAAGTTTCTGAAGAAATCGAAAAATAAGAAAAAATCAAAGAAAGATAAAGTGTTCCAATCAACAGGAAAACGAGGAAGGTTGATTGTGAGGAATCTTCCCTATTCTGTAAGTCTATTTCATTTTTTATTTTGTGTTTGTTGATAACCCTATTTATCATTAACTATAATAAATTAAGATTAATTTGTTTTCTTGAAATTTTATAACTCTTACTTAATTTATATTTGTCGTTGACTGGGAGAACCAAATACGCTGTGTCTATGATTCCAGGGGTTGTTAACCCTTAGATTCTAGAACGCTAAGTAATTTGTGTTCGAGAATAAGGGCTCATCCAAAAAATTTGCCAATGAGTAAGAAAGTGTTGCAATAACATTCAAGTATTTTCCAATTATTTCCCTCGTGTTACTTGACTGTGGAGAAGCATTCTAAGATATCAAGTTTTCTCAATGCTTATAACTTTGTAAAATTTATATCAAGTTGGTACTAATCAGGTTGAAGAAGACCTATTCAAATCACTAGATAATCTATTTTTTACGTATTTACAGATAACCAAGGAACAGCTTCAAAACTATTTCGAAAGTTTTGGAAAAATCACAGAAGTGAATATTCCCTATGACGAGGGAAGCTTCAAGCCCAAAGGTTTTGGATTTGTAAATTTCGTGTCAAGATTATCAGCGGATAAAGCTACTGAAGCATTGAATGAGAAGGAGTTCATGGGTGAGTGCTGCTGTCGATGTTGATTTTAACTTTTCCAATCTTGGTTTCAAGATCATCATAAATGAATAATTCTACCTTTTTAATACTGTAGACAAGAATAATTTATAATGAACTTTGTCTTGCTTCAAAGGTTCTAACCAAGAGGACCCGGGTTCGAGTCTCGACCTGGGAACAGTTCTTTGACCACAGCAGAGTCATATAAATACGGCCACCTCGTCTTTCGGAGGAGACGATTAGCCGTCGGTTCCGACTACCTAAAAATAAGTCGTCATCTCTCATCATAAATAACATTACCCATGCACAAGCCTATGTGCACATGTTTATGAGCTCATATGGGTTTCTCCCTAAAAAAAACAAACAAACAAAAAGGAAAAACTCAGATAAAACTTAATTATATTCATTGTATTATATTCACAAATTAGATTTATAAATAATCACTTGTGTAACCGTGTCTTGTTTCAGGAAGGAAATTGCTCATCGAAAGAGCCGTGGACAAAACTAGATTTCTTGCTAATAATTCTGGTGAAGAAAACAGTGGCTTTGATAGTCAAAATTCTCATAACAAATCATGGGGAAATGATAGTAAAAGAAATGGAGTGTTAGAAGAAAATGAAATGGAAACTGAAATAAAAGAAGAATGTCCTGATGACTTGAATGAGACTAGAGAAAGTACAAATGACGGTTCCATCAAAGAAGAATCTGATAATTATGCAGGTAATCACTTTGATTTTTTTAATCAAATTATTAGCTTTGAAGCAGATCAGCTATTAAGATTGGAATTGGAAAAATTATCCAATAATTGAGTTGAATCAAAATAATATTATTTTCTAATGACTCTAATTCATCTAATCAATAAAATTATGAGCCATCAAATATATAAGCTTGTAATAATAAAAGTTATAATTCAATAATAAAGTTTAGTCGTAATAATTAGAATATTATTTCTAATAATATCATGTTTATCGGAGAAATTGAAAGTACTTTATATTTTTTGTCAATTTTACTGTTCGTGTTGTACAGTACTAAGTTAATGTCTGTTCATTAGGTTCATTTTATTTCATATTTTGCTCATAAATCATCTCAAGTTGATTGTTTTCCAGCTTCAAAAATTTGCAGTAGCCTTCGATTAAATCAAGTAATGTTAATTTCTAATATTAAATCAAATGTACATTTTGCAGACTTCAATGGGGACTCTCCTTCAAAAATGCATGGACCTCCAGACAATGAGAATGATGAGCAGTTTCCTGGTAGGATAACAAAGAAAAAAAAAGCTCGTTTGATTATCAGAAATCTATCTTTCAAGGTAAATTATTGTTATTGGTTATCTTGCTATTTTTATTTTACACGTTTAGCCGGCCGGGTTGGCCGAGTGGCCTGGGGCGTTACAACCTTCAGTCCACTAGCGTCACCCGGTCGTGGGTTCGAATCCCACCAGAAATATGGTCGTTGAACCACCTCATCAATCACCCTCGCACTCTCCATTATTCAAGCACAAGCAAAAATAAATGCTTATGTGGGCATCATCTGCAATAAATAAAACTTGCTCTTTTCTGAGAGAAATTTTTTCCAGTATGATAGGAAAGACCAGAGTGAGGAAACCATTGTTCAACCTACTTCTATTATTCAATCAATCCATTAATTAAACAATCCATCTTTCCACAGACCTCAAATGTATAAACGTATGGCTATGGATGTTTAAATTTTTTTACTGGTGTAAGAGATGAATAAGATTGTTCCTTTCAAACTTGTATTTTTAAAGCCTCGGTTTTCCACTGATGATGATGCCCTGAGCATTGAAACTTGAGTTCTTAAGTATGGTTTTTAATAAACTTTACGGATTTGACAACCTTTGTTTTCACTCACCTAAATAAGATTATATCAGTGTTGTTCATGAGCTGTCTTTCTTACTCTAGTGCAAATTGAACAAGGCCCGCCGCTATTTTTCGTTAAGGTGTGTGTAATGGTAGATTATTATTATTAGCGTATGGCTTTATTAGTTGGGGAGACCGAAAGGTAATTCCACCTCGCCAACATAACCATGTTTCGCCAATAGGAAACATGGTAAAACTATTGATTATTCTCACTGTAATTTAGATTCCGAGAAGTCTTTCACAATTTAGAAAGTCCGAGAGCACTAGAACACAGGTCAAAACACTAATCCAAGACTGGAGAATTTGGAATTTAAGAAAAATTTAGAGCAAAAAATTTTAACGTGTTAGAATCAGAAATGTTAAGATGAATCAGACCACAACTTCTTCCTAGTCATGCGACTCATGCGTACAGTACTTCAATAGAGCTATTAGTCTTGAGAATGAACTACAAAACGTATTCATCCTCAGGCCCATCCCGTCCTTTAAATTTTTAGGTTTTTTTGGTATTGTTATTCGAAGTAGTGGATGGCCAATACAATAGATAACGTCACTCCTTCATTGTTAGACAGGTCTGTTTCCACCCCTATTCCAACTGATAATATAGGGATTAGTCACTTAATCCGATCTCTTGATCTTAGGACATAGGAAAAGGGAAGTCAACCTTTCATTATTTAGTATTAGAAGAACCAATACCAGTTCCAGGGGGAAGCGGTTTGTCCCAGTGGTAGAGAGCGTCTAATCGGTGAGATTAGATAAGCGACGTGCCTCTACCACCACTGTTGTAACGGTGACCGTTTCCTCTGAATTCAATTCATGAGCCTCAAAAATCGCTTCCCGGTGGTTCGGAACCCACCTAAAGCAGTAGGTCCATTCATCTCTCATTATCATCCTTCCCATTACCCACGCACAGGCCCAAGAGCCCATGTGGGCATCACCCTCAAAAAAAAAAGTTTCCGATTAGGGCTTCATACATTTATACTCAATCTGAGTGAGTTTGACTTTTTAGTGACCATCTTACTGCACTTTTCAATTGCAATATGTTTTTATTTTTCAATTCAATAAAGCTTTATAATTCAAGTCAAGCATTCATAATTCTCTGAGAAAATATGTTTTATAGGAGATAAAATTATCAAAAATAATCAACAAATGAATCTATCATTCAAATTATCTAGTGATAGAATGAAAATTTTAATATCCTTTACTGAGTTTTCTGTTAAGACTTGTCTTTTTGTTGCAGACAACTGAAAACAAATTGTCTGACCACTTTAAAAAATTTGGAGAAATTATTGATCTGCAACTATTGAGAAGAGTTGACAACAAATTGGTCGGATGTGGATTTGTAGAGTTCGATAATAAACAGAGTGCTGCCAAAGCCATTCTAGAAACAAGCGGAAAACCATTCTTAGGTAAGAAAATTTACTGGTTCCTATTACAAGACTTGTAATCGTTTATTATTTTTAGTATTCATCTCTTGAAAATTTATCTTCATATTGAGCCTTTCTTATGAAAAATATTCATGTTAATTCCATAAAATAGGCTGATAAAAACAATCCATTTTCATGTTCTATTTTCCATGAACTTGACTTGGAAATAAACTTTATAATAATATGGTAATAGAGAATATTTTGTAAGTTTTATAGCTCAAACTATAGGACTAATCATTCTATTCTCAGCGATTATAAGATATACAGTCTCTGTAGCTAAAACCTGCATCTATTCTATTAAAATAACAATAATAATAATAGTCAAACATGAAACATTTTAACTCTGATTAAAAAAGGTGATATGTGAAAAAGAAAATCTTCTAATACTGTACAAATTATTTTTAAAAACTACTAAACAAATTTTTCACTACCAAACAAATATTTTAAAGTATTTCGAATCCCATTTCGCTTTTTAAAAAATTCAAAGAAGCTGGATTTTTTAATTGCCTTCTTATTCAGTTAAATTGTGAAATAAACTACCAAGAGAGGTTTACCTGAAGTTGAACATATACCCTTGCTTTACCATAACTCATAAGATTTGTATTGTGTAAGGATACTCATCAACTTTTATGGAACTAGTTATTTATACTATTACTATTTATTCCATTTCAGGTCGGCCCATAGTAGTTGATTGGGCGATCCCTGCAAAGGAGTTCAGAAAGGTCAACAAGAAAACTCCCCAACATTCTGGAGATGTGAAAATAAAAGAAGAAGTGATGAGTGATGATGAAATGGAAGAAACGTATCAAAACGGGGAGAAGAGCAAGGATTCCAGCGAAGTAAAACCTGAAATCAAAGAGGAATCATCCAGGTTTGTCTTTATCCATAGATTAATATCTTAATCGTGGAATGTATACTGTAGTCTAATCTCCCCCTGATGAAGGATTAATCGGAAAATTTGATAGATTTCTTATTGGTTTTGAATCTTGTCAATCTGATATCATGTTCACTGAAATGATCTTGACTTAATTATTTTACAATATATGTACTACAATAGAAAGGGTAGAACAACTTCGGGGACTCATCCCGAGACTAATTTAATTACCGTAAAGAGTTGAAAATAAAAATTAATTTCAGAGTTTGCATAGTAGTTTATCACTTGAATAACAAGATCTTGTCGAAACAGTTCAATTAAGTTCTCAAGAGTACTCATTTAATTCCGATTGTAACTGGCTACTCAACAAGCTGCTGGAAAACTCTACATTTCAAAATAATGATAATATACTGTGAAGATATCATCAACACCCGAAGAACTTCTATCTTTCAAAGTATAGACAGTTGATAAATGACTTTATTTTTTCACTTTCATTAGAAAAGTGCTATGAGGCTCTCTCTTACACTTAACCCAAAAAAGTATTCAGTAAACACTAAGGCCACGGTTGACTGCAGTTTTGAGCGATCGAACCGAAACACTTACATTGCTATAATGATTGAAGCCATGCTGTAAATGCTTAGTGCGTGTTTACCTTTCTGCTTACAACTAAATGCAATATGCATACGCGATCCTGAACAGATTTCAGTGCAATTGTCAATTACATTATTTTCTCTCGAATATAGCTTCATTACAGACGCTTTCATTTCTGGAAATTGAGATTATTTCCGATGATTTATTGTTTCTATTAAGTTAACTTCTATCCAAGCAATTGTCTTATTACAAGAAATTTACTATAATTTTTGAAAAAATCATTTCATTACTGACGCTTTTATTCATGAAAATTACTATTCTTATAATATTTTTTTTGACAGTGAGGAAGACTCAGATGATGACAGTGATGAAGAAAGCACGAAACCTGACATAAAAAGTGATGATGATGATGACGATGGTGAAGAAGATGATGACGACGAAGATGAAGATGATGATGATGATGATGAAGATGACTATGATAGTGAAGAAATGGACAGCAAAAATGAAAAGTCGGTTGGTCGTAAACCTAGCAAATTTCAAGAACCCGAACCGAAAAAAGCAAGATACGAGTCGCATGATGTGGATGAGGGCAGAACGGTGTTTATAAAGAATGTGCCGTTCTCAGCCACCAAAGAAGAACTAGCCAAGTGTGTGAGGCGTATGTTCGGCCCCATATTCTATGCTCTGATCTGTGTTGATCCTTTGACCGAACACTCCAGGGGTACAGCCTTCGTCAAATTCCAGGTAATCAATTATATTTCATGTTTTAGAAAACTAACTTTGCTATGTCTAGTTCTTCTTCAAAATTCAAACCTCTAAACTCCGAGCCATACATATACTACTGTATTATAACTGTATCTAATAGCTTCATCTTATTTATTCACTTTACTGATCTAAATTTAGATAAAACATCTATCGCCACCGCTGATTCAGTTTCCCCCCTATTTATTGATCAGAAAACCCAATAGGAGATTGAAATATAACTCCTAAATAATTATAATGGCTACACATATATATATTTTTCCTCTCTCCGAGCAGGAATTTAGCTCTATGACTCTTGATCACGCGTCCTCTTGATTCGCGCACCTCAGATTTTTTTTACATTTACCTTGAGACCTACTTCATAGCTGCAAAACCATTTCAATTGATTTCTCAGATTAGAAAATGCTTTATAGTACAGGGTGCGGCAGCGAATCGGGCGATTTTGAAATAAGTGTCAAAAATTTATGAAGTCGTTTACAGAAAATTTATTGATGCCATTATAATCTGCATAGAAAAGCATTTATTTATTATTCACTAATCAAATTAATTTTTTAAAAATTACGTCGGTAAGATGACGTCCTTCTCTCATCAGGCATTCGTCGAGCCGCCTATGAAAACAGTTAATCATCTGCTGGAGTATTCGTGCAATCTCTTGACAAATGTTTTGTTTCAGTTCATTCAGTGTCATTGGCCGTTGCCGTTGTTCGTAGACTTTTATTTTGAGTTAAGTTTACGAGGAAAGCTTGTAAAAGATCACAGGTTGACAGATCGGGCGAAGTTGCGGGCCATGGAATCGTTCTGTTTTGAGAGATTGAACAATTAAGAAAAACGTCATTCAGATTATCCATGTCACCTTGCCGACGTTATTCTCAAAAATTGAATTAGTACAGTGAAATATAAATGCTTTTCTTTGTAGATTATTATGGTATTAATAATTTTCTTGCATAACCATCTATCAAATCTCAATTCTAGAATTGATAGATGGTTATGTTTCTTGTAAACAACCTCGTCAATTTTTGACACTCATTTCAAAATCGCCCGATTCGCTGCCGCACCATGTATAAACAAAATATATTGACAATTTAAATTGAAAATCAAGTTGATTTAACAAGTTCTGAGTGCATAACCTCATAATTTGTGATTTTATTCCGGTTACAACAAATTCAATTGAATATTTTCTATTAAAATTTGATCTAATTTTTTTATAAATTTTAGAAAAAAGAAGATGCTGAAAAATGTTTGTCCGCCGGGACTGAATTCACATTGAATGGAACTGTACTTGATCCTCATCCGGCCATCGATAGGAAAGCTTTGAAAGACAAAATCGACAAAGAAAAAGAGAAAAACAGAGATTCTAGGAATCTGTATCTTATCAAAGAAGGAGGTAAGTTGTATGAACTAAACTTATTCTCTCAATAAAATAGAAAAACTAGAAGTTACCATTTTTAAATTATTCTATTTGTTGGAAATTCTAAATGCGTGGAGATTCTTTTATTTTAGAATGAATTATTCTATTCTCTTCATTCAAGACTCAAATAAATAAACAAAAGTGATTAGCATCTAGTTTACTCGTCTTGGCTTTACTGATCTTGTGCTAATAGGTCCTTGAGAATGAAAACTCAAAGCTGTGCTCAGGAAAGTGATGTGAACTGTATAAAACGTTCTACTTTATAACGATTTTATCATTTAAAAAATTGGAAGTATAGTTTTATTTTTTCATACAAACTCTAGAGAATGAGCTCTTTTCAACAATATTCTTCTTTTTTCTAACTCGATAATACTGGTATTAAATTCGGTTATTTGCAACAAACTGTAGAAGATTGTACTAAATTGTATTGAATCATTTTTATGGCTCGTATTCAATTATTTGTAAGAACGCGATGAACAAACACATTTACTTATTTAAATTGAGAAAAATTAAGTACTACTTTCTTAGCGATTTGTTTCTTTGTGTTTGTAGTGGTTCTGGCTGGAACGCCCGCGGCGGTTGGAGTATCGGCAGCCGACATGAGTTTGCGGTTAGAACTGGAACAATGGAAAAGCGAAATGTTGAAAAATCTCAACATGTTTGTGTCTAGAAACAGACTTCTCGTTCAAAATCTGCCACCTAGCTATGATGATTCCAAATTGAGAGCGCTTTTCAAACAAAATTCTCGTAAAGGAGCCAAGATTACTGAGGTAATTGCAATTGTATTGGTTTTTTGTAACTGATATGAGGTAAAGTTGATAATCTTATTGGTGAAATTCCGCTTTGAATTTCATATTTTTTATATTGTTTCATGTTTCACTTGGAAGTTATTTTGAATATTTTATTTAAGATACCTTACGTTCCGTAAAGCTAACCGTGTTCTACCATTTGAACAAATTTGAAATATTTTCTTCAGATTAAGTACTTATAATTATTTATTTTATCATGAATGAAATATTAGGAATAGAAGAACAGGCGTTAGTCCAAAATATATATCTTACCAAAATATCTACCAATATATATATATATATATATCTTCCAAATAAATAAACAAGAAATTTATATCTATTAATACCGGCTCTTTAAACTCATTTGGTAGAATAGGTAATGAAAAACAGAGTAAGTGATCTGTTCAAATGAAGTATTGCGGTACATGATAAGGCTATATATCCGATTCTACAGTCTATCGTGAACATATCGCCACACTCCTTCTCCATCCTCTACAATAACTTTCGTTGATATATTGGAAACTGAGTTCTTATTCCTCAAGAAGTGCACATGTTTTTGAAAGCCTCTGTATTTTTATGATAAAGAAACATGTATCTAGTGTCAAATGATTAATGCTTTTCTATAGATATTTCTCTTCAATAACGTTACTACTGCAGATTAAATTTGCAAATCTATGATCTCGTGTTTTACAGGCTCGTGTCATGAGAGATTTGAAAAATGTAGACGCTAAAGGAGTTGGATTATCCAAAGAATATGGTTTTGTCACGTTTGAAGATTTCCAAGACGCTTTGACAGCACTGAGAAATATTAATAACAATCCCAAGATATTCTCCGAAAACAAGGTTTGTATCTTGATTTTTCCTATTATTATTATTTTTTTTGAGGGTGATGCCCACATGGGCTCTTGAGCCTGTGCGTGGGTGATGAGAAGGATGATGATGAGAGATGAATGGACCTACTGCTTTAGGTGGGTTCCGAACCACCGGGAAGCGATTTTTGAGGCTCATGAATTGAATTCAGAGGAACCGGTCACCGTTACGACAGTGGTGGTAGAGGCACGTCGCTTATCTAATCTCACCGATTAGACGCTCTCTACCACTGGGACAAACCGCTTCCCTATTATCTTGATTAAAACTAGTTTTAAATTCTATTAATTGTGTTTTTTAAAATATGTATCTTTATTTTTTTTCAATTTATTGAAGCTTATATTACCTCCAATTGTGATCATAAGAGAAGATCGACGAACGATGACTTTGGCTTTCTCAAATTCCTGCAATTCTAATTGTAGATGGTATCAAAAATGAGCTCTCTTTTTCAGGTTTGCTCCTTGATCTGTCGAATATAAATTCTATTCTTTACTAATAATTATTAACAAACAAAAATTATTGCAAAGTATCTGTTGCAAACTATTTCAGAAATGTCTCGCTTTACATTAAAAATGTACTGTACATTCAGCTACATATAGAATTATTATTGATTCCGATTCCATTTGTGATTTTGTGATTTTTTGTGATTTATCCTCGCTTGATCCTTGACTTCGGCAGCTCAGCACCCATTAGCTGCAATTAAATTAAACAATCCGAACAATTATTTCAAATATATTTTCTCTCTTATGTTTTATATAATAAAATTTTCTTCATTGTGGTTGTGTTGCGATTAAAATTTTTCGTTACTTTTTACAGAGACCTATTGTTTCGTTTTCAATTGAGAACAGACGAATCATCAATATAAAACAGAAGCGGCTGGCAAGAAGTCGAGTGAACAACCCGCTGAGCAAGAACTTCGATCCGGTATCGAAAGCTAAGGCCGATGCCAGGAAAGAGGAAAAAGCCCAGAGGTTGGGCCAAGTACCAGGAAAAGGAGACAACGAAAATGCTGCTGGAAACGGTGGAAATGTAGTGAAAAATGGGAAGAACAAGAGGAAAAATCGTGGAAAGAATAGCGAAGGAAACATCAAAGGGAATAATGAGAAAAGTGGGGTGACTAATTTTAAGAATAAGGATGGAACGAGTAAAAGGAATAATGAGAAGAGTGGGGAGAATAGTTTTAAGAATAGAAATAGAGAAGAAGAAGATTACCGAGGAGTGACAGCGAAACCCGGCAAAACAAAGTTGCGCGCGAAGTTTAAACTGAAAAAACAAGCGCTAACACACGAGGCATCATTGAAGAAGAACAAGAAAGAACAGAAAGAAATCAAAAAGAAGGAAATGTTGAGGAAGAATCCAATAAAACAGGTGAGTGCTGTTCACTTTGTTATTAGGGCTACTAATGTATAATGATTTTTTCTTGAAAATGACTATTTTAGAAAAATATACTTATTTTAGAGGGTTGGTACTGTGATTCATTATCATTATTATCATATTATTATTATTCATATCATAGCTTCCTTTAATAGAAGGCCATGGCCTAAAAACTGACAACTATGCCAACTTTCCAACAGGAAATTGGGTCCATTCAAAAGCATTGAAATCATCTTCCAATCAGCTGTTCTAATGTATGCGTTTCTTGTGTCTACAAATCATAAGCTATTTTAGTAAATAAATGTCTATTCTTAATCTTTCTTGCTAATCTCTATCACAACCTATTACTAGGGAAGCGCATGCGGAGGCAGCCGCAAATTGAGCGGAGCAAGCTTTCTTTTTCTCCAAAAGTTTTTGAAGCGTGTGGACTCGAAAATTTGATCCCGATATTTAAGCCTAGCTAAACCTAGCTGATGGTGAAAGTGGCTCATTCTACTACCATGCAATGTTATGAAATGAGAATATAAAATATGAGCAACGACCTTTAAGTGAATATTTTCTCAAGTGAGTGTTTATTTTGATAAAATAAGGCAAGATGAGAGAATGACTCCAGCTTGGTCAATATTGGTTAAAAAAATATTGATTGGGCTCAAATTGAAGGTCAGAATTTTTCCTACGATTGTGACAAAATCAATAATTTTCAAAGAATATTGACCGAGCTGGAGTCATTTCCTCTATGAGTGGTTCAACTTTGTAAATACAACATTTGACGTACCTTTTTTGGTCTCAAATGTGCTCTGATTGTTTAAAATAATTATTCAGTAGCTAATTATAAAGGAAAATCAATATAAACTTGGAAAATTGCGAAAAATAAGCCTATTGGATAAAATTTTGGTGTATTTCCACAACAAGCTTCCATTGATTGTTAGCATGTTGAGAAATATTGAATGAATGCAAATAAATAAATAATTTTATTAATAAGGACATCAGGTAAAAAACCCATTTTGCCTCCTTCACACAGTACAATATAGTTATTTGTGTATCAGTACGCAAAGAGTGATTTTGCTGCATCAAGAGAAACACTTACGCACGAGCCGCAGGCCGTATTACACATTAAGTTTTTCCAAACTACCATATTGAATGTGAAAGGTTGAAATTAAAATTAAAATAGTCATCTCAGTTATTTATCATTGAATCCTGACAAATCAGGCACCATTTTATTCAGAACTAGCCGGCTCGCTTCGCTCGCCTTCTCCGCCTAGCCAGGGGGCGAAGCCCCCTGGACCCCCGACAGTATAGGTAGTGTAAGTGAGACAAACAGGCTTGCTTTGCTCGCCTGCAAAACCTCTGTCAGTGTCAGCTGAGACAAACAGACTCGCTTCGCTCGCCTGCAAATTCCGTTCAGAAGGGATTAGAAATTTATTGAACACAGCATTTCTAGACCTAATTTGGACCTGTTTACTGAATTCCAACATTTCCTGCCAATTTGTTCTCAAAAAATCTAAGAAAAACTCTAAATCTGAAAAATAGTAAAACACTAATATGAAGTGTAACCTTTGGAAAGTATATTGGACATAGATTAAAACTTAATTCAATATCTTCCAAATTAGTTCATCTATAATCTTGCTGAACCATTGAACTTACAATTTGGATTTGTCGTATCAAGGTGGAAGATATGCAACTCGCAATAAATCTACAATTTTTAAAAACTTATTACTAGCTTAATCTTGAACGGATTTCAAAAATATTCTAACACAACATTTCTAGTCTCATCTGAACCTGCCCACCAAATATCAACATTTTTTTAATTTTTAATTTTTAATTTTTAATTTTTAATTTTTAATTTTTAATTTTTAATTTTTAATTTTTAATTTTTAATTTTTAATTTTTAATTTTTAATTTTTAATTTTTAATTTTTAATTTTTAATTTTTAATTTTTAATTTTTAATTTTTAATTTTTAATTTTTAATTTTTAATTTTTAATTTTTAATTTTTAATTTTTAATTTTTAATTTTTAATTTTTAATTTTTAATTTTTAATTTTTAATTTTTAATTTTTAATTTTTAATTTTTAATTTTTAATTTTTAATTTTTAATTTTTAATTTTTAATTTTTAATTTTTAATTTTTAATTTCTAATTTTTAATTTTTAATTTTTAATTTTTAATTTTTAATTTTTAATTTTTAATTTTTAATTTTTAATTTTTAATTTTTAATTTTTAATTTTTAATTTTTAATTTTTAATTTTTAATTTTTAATTTTTAATTTTTAATTTTTAATTTTTAATTTTTAATTTTTAATTTTTAATTTTTAATTTTTAATTTTTAATTTTTAATTTTTAATTTTTAATTTTTAATTTTTAATTTTTAAATTTTAAATTTTTAATTTTTAATTTTTAACTTTTAACTTTCTATTTTTAATTTTTAATTTAATTCTCTCTTAACCAAACAAATCTTAAAAGGTCGTTTATTTCTTTTATTTCTATGTAAAATAATATTAAAAGTTGTTCTAAGTTGAAAATAATCGGCAAAAAAAAATGTTCTACTCAGGTTTCGAACCCCCCTGATTGGTAAGCAGTGAAATACTAGTCCACGTCGCTAATAACTGGGCTATGAGGCTTTGATGAGGAGATGATTCTGCCAGTGATACCAACATGATTTCAAGAGCATAATAGACATTTCTGACCAGGAACGTTTCTCAAAACTGATGTTAGGTTGCAATCCTGCAGTGCAGAGAGCATGAATATAGCATGAATAATGTGTATAGTAATAGTGTGTAAGCAATCCTTTTTTTCCTTTTTTCGTCCTTAATATGCAAATTTTCAAAATGCTCTATAGCCTATAACCTGGTCGTCCATGTCTACTATCACCATGGCAAGTTTCAATCAAATCGGTCGAGCGGTTCCGGAGTAGTTGTACAAAGAGTGACTTTCCTAATCCATTAGAGCTTCGCTTCGCTCCGCTCAACAAAAAAACACAAAAGGAATTCTATACGAAGAGTTTCATGAACGTTTTTCATGGAAATTATACTCAAAGAGAGAAAAACCAAGTCAACATGCATGATTTGTACCTGTACTTAATGCTTTCATATGAAAAGACTGTGTCTACGGTGCGACGTTGTCATATTATTAGGTCAGGGCCTCCTATTTAAGGAAGCTATGTTATTGATTTATTAAACATGTGAGTAGAGTAGTTTGAAAGTACAAGTAATTAATTTTCTAAAATAGAGTCACTTTATTGTTGAATCTTCAATAACTTGAAAGCTTTGGAAAAATACCAAATGAATTCATACGTTAGATTTTACAAAATTATTACTGTTCAGTAATAATTGGTTCCAATGCGAGGAAACCCCTTTTGATTTTTGTAGAGTTTAGTCATTTTACTTTGTTTGAATTCATTTTAATTTCTAGAAATCGGTCATTTGGACATGGTCCAAACTTCCATGTCCCCTCTAATAAGTTTTCGAGCTTTCTGTAATAATTATTATTTTGCGCTAGTTTTTTCAACTCTTTTTCTTGAATCAATCTTGGCATAATTTTTATAAATCTGGCAAGAATTCATATTACTATGTGAATTATTTAAGCAATTGAAAAAGCTATTCCAACGTAACCTATTACTTTTTTAGTAAATGTAGAAAACAATATTTTTTTGAGAATAGCTTGATTGAATTTTCTCCAAAAATTACTGGTCCAAGAAATCATTATTATTATTATTTTTATTTCTAAGAGAAGAAAATATAATAAATTGTGTAATTGTGAGAAATAATTGTTTAATATGACTGAAACACTGCCCCCATCAGTTTTGGAAAGGGAGAATTTGAAATTTATTACTGTGTTTGTCAACTCACAGATCTTTTTTTTTTTGTTGCAGAAAAATCCAACAAGTAGAAAGAAAGTTGAAGATGACGCTCATTTCAACTCATTAATCAATAAGTATAAGACTCAGTTGCAATCTTCAAAGAAGTGGTTCGAGTGATCCTCTCAAGCATGTATAAATATTTTTATAAAAATTATTTATTAGAGAATAGTTTTTATTCTATTTTCACATCCTATTCCAATAATTGTACAGTTATAGAATAACAGTAAAATAGAATACCAATAATGCTTGGTTTTGCTTTGTTTTAGAAGTTATTTTCAATTCTAGTGTTCTGAAGACTATATTAAGATTCCTTATCAAATATTTGTGGGAAGGGTGTATCAAAATCTAAACAAGAGGGATTGGAAATCCACTTGTTTATTGAAAAATGATAAATATATTATTGATAATAATTTATTGCTATGCTTATACATAGTTTGAAAGGTGTTTTGAATAGACCTACTTCGTCCTCAAAAAATTGATATAACTCATTATTCAACTGTGTCAAGATTGAATAGAAAATAATTATATGTTGCGTATCGTTAAACCTTACAAACGAAGCTGCTCAAGTTTCACGTTTTAATAATTGAATAGATTTTCATTGTTGACGCCCATTAAAATCCTCTTAGTAGTTCTAAGTACCTAGTCTATAGTATTTTCGATTTATCTTAGTTCTATTAGGACTCGTTATTCAGTTCTATTTTGCGATCAAATCAAGTCAGTATTCTGTGGAAGTTTCTAATGTTGTTTTAATTGAATCTATCATAGTTGAGGGTTGCATTGAAGGTTTAAGTTGACCAAAGGTAAACAATAGATTTTTAACAATCAATAGACTGTCATTGTGAGACTGTTTGATTTTTCTATTACAATGCAATTGTTTGATGGTGCTGTATTGAAATTTTCTCCATAGAATTATATTTAAACTTGGTTTAAATGATGAAACGTAGCCTGCAGCATTTCCATCGATTAGGCTACTTCTTGAACTACCTATTTGTAACCATAGCGTAGTACCTCCAAATAGTATTCTTATTTCAATTGTTGACTTGAAAACAACTGCTTGAATCTTTTTTCTTTCGAGTATTCCGTTGCTCTCAACTAGAGTTGATCCAGTTAATGGTACTTGAACCTAACAGTTCAGTGACCAAAAATTTATATAAATTCATGGAATCTGAATCCAGCTCATCAGTTGTCCCATTCGGAATTCGTCTGAGCCAATTTTTCGACCTGAAAGTTGTTAAAATGAATAAAAATCATGAACCAGTTCGTTACAAATTGGTTATTGTGACTATTGTTGGCTTGTTACAAATAGTTTTGGCTGCTGGTCTCAGTATACAGCGCTGGGAGAATGTCAATACTCGAGTGACAGCGTTTACAAAAATCGGAGAATATTCAATTTGCACAATTGTTTTTTTCAATCTGCTCCTCTCGCCTGAACACTTATTGTATCTCTTAACACTCGTTAACAATCCACTAACAGGATCTGACAATGACAACCAAACAAAATCCAGATATTTAGCTGTGGAACATGCAAAACTAATCCAAAAAATCTACCTTTCGGCCGGGATAACATTATGGTTTTTCACAAATTTCATCCCAGTAATTATCGAAATCGTAATTCTTTGTACTATGAATCTTGATGAAATCTCTCACGATAGTCTCTTTACATCTTACTATTTCATACCTTACCTGAAACCCAGCACAATACCCATTTATTGCATTCTATCGCTGGTACAAACCATGGTCTATTCAATGCTGATTCTATTGACGTCTTTTTATTTTTCACTGTTGTATACGGGCATCAAAATGCTGCAATTCGAGGTGATTAATTTGACAACTTCTGTTGTAAGTATTGACAGTGAATTCAAAGGAGAAAAGCTTCATAATCAATTCAGCTGTAAACTGAGGGAATCTATAGAGCACCACCAAAAACTTATCAGGTACAGTAGCCTGTTCTTTTGATAATTCTATAATTTTAATCAAATTATAAATTAACTGTGAGAATGTGTTATCGATATTAATATTGACAGCAGGTCAATCCGAACAATTATTACATTTTCATCATTTCACTGAGCAGTCACAGAAAACGACGAGGTCTGTATTCATAAATGTAATGGACTGTATTCCGTCTTGCCAGGGTGTCTTCTTTGCTTGGACGGGCTGTATAGTGGAGTGAATATGAAACTGGCAACCAGCTGGTAGGCCTAGGCCCTTCATAGGGCTGTTGCGCCATTGACAAACAAACAAATGGACTGTATATTGGATAGCACTTCTATTGATATTACAGGTACCATACCGTACAAAAATAATTGAAGATCGATTGAATCTATTGGTTTTCTTAAGGTGAAGTCCACATGAGCTCATAGGCTTGTGCGTGTGTAATGAGATTGATGATAATGATGAGAGGTCGTCATCACTAGGTAGGTCTTCATCACTTTTTAGATAGGCAGTCGGGACTGGCGGTTCGTTGGAGGAGTGATAAAGCGCCTGTCTGACAACCAGATGGACTCTGGTTCGAGTCTCAACCGGGACAAAATTCTTTGCACACACCACAATCACACAATTCCACGTTCGGATGAGACGATGAGCCGTCGGTTCCGGCTACCGTACCTAAAAAGTAGTCGTCATCTATCAACTATCATCCATCTCATCACCCACGCACAAGCGAATGAGCTCATGTGGGCTTGAACCTCATAAAACAAAAACATTAAAACATATATCACTAGCACAATATTTGCAGTTATCATAGTTTTACAGTAGTTAACACAAGAAAAAGCGTTTACATTTGAATAAAGAAAAGAGTTTACTTTTGTTTGGTATTTATTATTTCGATTCTGTTATTTCAGAACCATAAGTGAGTTCAACAAATCAACCGGCTTGATGTTGTTGGCATTCAACAGTATTATAACTGGACAGCTCAGTTTGGAGCTCTATTGTACGCTAGAGGTTTGTATATTATTAGCTGAACAGTGCACATAAAAAATGTTTTCAGTTTGTGAATCAAAGTTGTACGGTATGTAATTCAAAGTTTGAAAAAGTTAATCTTTGAAGAATATCAATATTCTTGCGTTTGAATCAATTATCTTTCACTTGACGTTTAATAATTAATAATTTTTATTACAGACGGACGAACCCATGATTCATTTTCTGAGAATGCCTGGATCAGTTGTATGCTATGGAGTGTTGTGTTCCATTGGTCAGAGCCTTATTGATGGAGTGAGTATTTTATCTATTTATTTAACCATTACATAATATTTCTGTATAATAGTTTATTCAGTCACGAATTAAACATGGCTTTCGTTTCGTGAAAATTCATCCAGAAATCATCTTATATTTATTTGTGGTGGAACGTATCGTTCGCCTCACTGCTTGATACTGTTGGGGGTCCAAGGGGCGGAGCGCTGCTCGAGCTACCGCTTGGGAATGCTACCTTAATTGAGTACCGTACGAATCATAAGAAATTGCGATGTTTGCAGGGAGACAATCTATGTCGAGTATGGGAACAATTTGATTGGATCAGTAAACCACGCTGGTTCAAGAAAGATCACATTTTTATTCTAATGTGCATGAAGAAACCACTACAGATAAAACCAGCCAACCTCTATGTGCTCAACTCTACAAACTTTATGGCGGTATGAAATTGTTTCTATTTTTTAACACTGGCGACTTGTGCACATTAAAAAGGTGAAGTGCTGTACAGTGAAAGATATGGGCACTTCACCTGTTTCGTCTTTCGTGGGCACGAGCCGCCAGTGTTTTATATGTAACTTAAGCTAATGGTTTAGAAATAACACTTGGGCTACCGGTATCTCTCATACTTTCTATCAATAAATGTATAGCCTCATGTGATGTTTTGAATGAAAGAGTAATTTCATTCATTCAAGGAAGTAAAATTAACTCTGGGATTAAAAAAGTCACAATCTAAACCAAAACGTCCAGTTTAACCATTTCCGATAGGTAATTTAAATGAAAGACAAGTTCACGTTTACACGTTATTTATACGCTTCCACTTCTCAAGCGTATAATTTGAAAATATCAATTATTCAGAATTCAAAAGATCACTTTGTTTCAGGTAATGCAAGCTGCATACTCTTATCTGAATATGATGAGGTCATTCAGAGTGAATAGAGGCTAGTCATTGGATGATTATGAATAATAGATAAATCTAGATAAGTCTAGTATAAATGAAAGAGTCTAAATTAAAAACAGTCTTGTAGATTATGAGTATTTAGTCACTGTACTTATTAATGGCAAATGTGGATGATGAAATTTCAAACTTGAACTAAAATTAAATGAATATGTTTCAAATCTTGTTCAAAATATTGTATTTTTTAATTTCATGTGAAACGTTTAGACTAGACTTACGAATTCTTATCTTCAAACTCTTATGTTTTTTTTAATTGGCTTCCCTAATTTTTCTCATAAATTTACCAACACTGGTCAGATTTAATGTGAATATTATTTAGTGGATAGATATGATTTCATGACAAAAAACTTAATTTGTTATGAAATTAACCGTAAACCCAGACAGCTCACACAAACTTAACAAATGAGGAATAGGTGAACTTCTTGAAAGGTATAATGAATCCAATAACCGAATTGATAACAAATTTGTTTTATTATAATACATTTTCAGTAAAAATTATAGTATTTTAATATGTATATTAAATATTGGTTCTACTCCCCTGTGAGATTGTAATTCAACAAAATATACTGAAAACAAATAAGATGAAATTGAATTTATATAAATAATCTTAATTAGATCTGAAATAATATTGATTGATCAGACATTCATAATGTTGAATAGATAACTAGAAATACAGAAAATAATCTCTTTGGTGGTATGATAATATCTGGCTTTACAATATGAATGGTAATTTAAAATTAAACACAACAAATCAAAAATGTTGTTGAATTGATTGTAATATTAAATAAACTATTCAAAAAATATTGTTTTCGTCTTATTGCAAACATGTTATACTCCGCAAGTCAAACGAAAATGTAGTGAATGAAAATACTCATGAAACTTTGCTTTACACAACAACCATTCAAACAACAGTATAAATAGGAGCAAGCTTAATAAAGAGTGAAACTAACAATATTCATTGTTTAATTTGTTAAGAATGAAGGCGTTTCTGAAAAGCATGATTATAACAATAGAAAACTGACAACCTAAGCTTCTACTGTTCAACAATAATTAGGATAAAATTAGTAAGACGAGATATACCTATTATTGTACTCATGTCTGCATTATTTACTATTGTTTCTAATAATTTCATTCACATCAATGCATTCCATGTTATCAATGAATTTCAAGTAAATTTATTTGTTGTAGTCTTACTTTTACATTGATTGTAACTTTTCATGATCAATAATAGTTTTTCTCTCAAAATCTTATTTAATCTTAAATTATTATAAAATAAGTTTTCCATAGATTGGGTTTCACTTATTATGATTTATCATAATTAATATCAATGATCAGCTAAAATGATGCAAAATATTTTTAAAAAATATTACTAATAACCATCACTTAGAAATATATTTTCCATTCTGGTGAATCTTAAGCCTATCCAATGATCAATTCATAAATAAATACTATACAGAAATGAAAAAAAAGAAATATAAACAAAGGAAGGATTTTAAGAATACGGATTGCCATATCATTGGACCATCATGAAGCTTTGAAAGTATCAGCAAATGTAACAAGTTGATTGGAATATTGAAAATATCTTGAGTAGAACTCAACTAAGATGATGGGCAATATCATGCAATGGAATGTTTCAAAATAGAAAGTTTTCAATTCAAACAACCAGTTCAGTTACCTAGATTCTTTTTAATCAAATTGTTTAGTTTTCGTATGCTACTTGTGTCATGTTTAGGACTGGTGGTAGCGGCAGTACTTGATGATACAAATCCGGACGAGTGACGAGGTTTAAACATGCTGATGAGGTGATTTCGATCAGCCGTTTTCAGTCCTTTCATTTCTAAAACTTTCTGGAATTCCTGAACGTCTGATTCGGGGAGAAGTTTTAGGAATTGGTCAACAAACGAAATATAAGGCTCGGTGGGGGCCATGACTACTTTCAGTATCATTTCACAACGAGTCATACCTTTGACAACAACTTTAGTGTAGCTTGCAGGTGCCTTACGGTTAACACTGGATCCAATTGACGGCAAGTCAAGTAAGACAGTCTTGAGCATGTGGGCGTCAAGCAATAACTGTTCAGCCCCTACCGTACTCAGCGGTTTACACTTGTAGACATTCTGTATAAATTTGGGAATGAAGGAGTTTGCGAATTTAACACAGAACTGTGTGAAATACTTGCGGGAAGAAGCTAGATTGTCGCGAACCAAGGGCACGGTGGCTTTTAGATGGTGAGTGATGGCTGTAACATATCCACTCTGATCACCGACTGATTCTACATTTTGCCACTGGATTCTAGTCATTGCTGTGAGAGCTGGTTCACAGGCTATTTCCAAATCCTGCACCAGTAACTGTATACAATTTGATATCACGTTATGAAAAATATCCTGCTCCTGGGACAAATTTATCTTATCTACCAACATTTTATCCACTTTCTCCTTCAGCTTTTCTTCAAGTTGTTGGGTAGTTTCCAAACAATACTCAGCTGTAGTCAAGATACAACATACTCTCGCTTGTTCAGCTTTTGTAAAACGAGTACTCTCACCTTCCTTCAAAAATGTTTGTATTATGCCAGCAGCAGTTATATCCCTCAAATCTCTAGTAATATTTGAAACACTAGCGCTAATAGACCCAGCACCTCCACCGCCTGCTCCCATTTTCGGCAAATTATTCTGCAAAACATTCACAGCATACTCTCTTAAATACTTTTGGAAAACATTGGCCATACCCAACATAGGCGGACCATTACTAAGCTGAGTACACTGTAGTAAACATTTCTTGTAGAAAACAAATAGATCAGCACAAGATGGAAGAACGCCCTGAACAGCTCTCAGAACTGTAACGAGACCTGATGATTCTTGACTAATACCTTGACTGAAATCAGACTTCGCATCAGACACAAATCTCTCCATCAGTTCGTAAAGGTTATGATCAATACTGTCTATATAAACATACAAGTAGGGTTGGAAACATTCACCGATAATATTATGAAAAGGAGAAAGTTTGACCTCTGGCTTTGTTTCTCCTTCTTTCTCTTCCAAAGGATTACCTCCTCCCACAACGTCTTCCCGGGGGCTTTTTGGCTTAGAATCTACTTTCACCTCCACCTTCTCCTCACCCATCTCTTCCAGAAGCGTTTCTCCTGTAAACCTCTGTCCTAGAAGATTCTCCAAAGCAGCAGTACGTTGTATGGCAAACAATAACAGTTTAACATCGATCTCGTTTTTTCTTTTCGACATAATTTTAGCCAGCTCCGCTTTTGTCATGCGACAGAACTCCACAGTAATTCTCTCAGACACATTCCACTGAGCAGGAAACATTGCTCCGAATTTGTCTTCACATTGAAGGAGATGCTTTTTGAACCAGATATACCGTGAATCAATCTTATCCAACCAGGCAACATCTTCACTCTCGTGAAACAGGTGACTGTACTCGCTGAGTTGCACACCAACAAACCATTTTAGGAGATCTTTTTTGATCTTGGGGTCCAGTATTGAAACTACATGACAGGCTTCTGCTAGTTGGCGGTTTGGGACGAATGTTTTCGATTGAGGGCCTGAAAAAGCTTCATGGAAGTCCGATGTTATCTGTTTGGCTAGTGCAACTTGGATTTCGGAAACCTCATCTGCAAGTTGTTTAATCTGTGGAATGTCTAGATAGCTATCGAAATGTCTCATAACTTCAGTGATGGCTTGTAATGGCATCTCTCCATACTCTCGTTTTTTGGTGGCTTGTTTCAATCGTTCCACCCCGCCAACTAGCATATGTAGATGGTTGAGAGTTGTTATGGCAGACGTAAGATTCCTCTTGGCACAGTCCAACTGTTTAATATCTTGAGTAATCTCTCTCACAGTTTCCTCAGACCTCTCAGCTTTTGCTTTAATTTCGGAAATTTGAAGAAACAGCTGACGTATAACTAGTTGCGCATCCTCTAGCGCCCCCCTTCCATCCTGACCCACGTTTGTCTGCCCCCTCACCACAGTTCGTATCTGATCATCAATGTCACGAATTTTGCACTCCATTTTGTTGATGGTGTCATCAATATTCGACAAGGATTGTTCTGTAGGGAATAAATTATTAATATACTCAATTGAATTGAAATCAGGATGACTGAGAGGGTCAGTACTGGGAATAACCTGATCTATAGCATTCTGTACCTCAGGAGGAAATGTTATTAGTTCATACGTTTTATCATCCAAATCGTCTTCCTCATCAAGGCCACTGACAGATGACATATTGAAACAGTTAAAAAAGCACTTAACAATACAAATTCAATAGGAAAATATCACAAAAACTTACAACAACCTTGCATATTTTATGCATTACTATTTCTCACCTACATATGGAGAAACACATTGTATCTTCACCAATATGAATGAGAAAGTTTTTAATATCTAATGTTACTCACTGCAATTGTTCTGCACTGACCAGCTATCAACCACTTGTGTAATAGTTGTTTTCTAGTTGTTGATGAAAAGTTCCCAACCAAGCCACGCCCAAAGACTGAAGAATAGTTTAACAGGTATTGCAACCAAACACAGTAGCAGGAAGTATTCGGTAGAGCTCAAGTCCATAAGATAGTCGTTATTGTTATGATCTGATCGTGGTGCATCCATTCATGGTTCAAATTCGTTCCGCCGTAGTCACAATTCATTGAAGCATCCTCCTGTAGAAAAAAAACACAATCTAATTTAAAACAGCACAAATCATAGATAAGACTGGATTTCTAATCTTAGATGCTTTCTTTAAAATAACAAATTCACTGTGAAACAGAAAACCCGATTTATTTTGTGTATATGTTTTAAAGTTAAAATTCCTAGTACCCTAACCAAGACTTTATGAGTTGAGTTACTCAACACAGGCGGCTTGTTCCCATTGAAACAGGTGAAGTGCCCGTATCTTTTACTGTTCAGCACTTCACCTGTTTCGTGGGCACGAGCCGCCTGTGTTACTTTATTCACTTGCTTGCGATAGCATTGAGAAAATCGAAGCAGAGATTAGTAAATTTCATTATCAAGTTTATTAAATAAAACTATTTTTTAATAACGCTTGGTGAAAACCTAAATAATCAGATCCGGTATAGTAAGTTGGTGAGATTTCTACACTTATTATAGTTATTGAATTAAACAAATGAGAGATGTAATCATGAGAGTGGAAACATTGACTCATTGATAGAATTTTTGGTCTCTATTTCAGTACCGAACGAACCATATAGGCCTAGCTGTCGCCAAAAAGTTTAGCGGTTTCCAAGCTGATTTAATCTATTATATCTTGATTTTTAAATTAACATAAATTAAGCATAGCTTAATCTTAATTAAGCATAGCTTTGTTGTTTTCAGCTGCTGGAGCGCACAAGGGGTAGACGAAACCGCCTTACTTTTTGGGGTCAGTTATACCACAGAGAAGCTAAATCAGATTTAACTTCTCTGTGGTTATTCCTTACACAATAATTATTAAACATGGTCAATTATGATTTCCTCTATCGAAAAATTATTATACATTTGCTTAATGAGGACCAATTAGAAGTTCTTGAAGATTATGAAGACGTAGAATATTACAAAATTAGAAAAGTGTGATAAATAAATTGATATTTACACTCTTTCAGTGGTGGTATATTCTTATGAGGTCATTGATTGTTGATGGTAAGCCAGTTACAGGACATTTTTTATCACTGTCTAATACAGGTTTGATGCATTTGAAGCAGAAAACCTCCCCTGACGTTACAAGCGCAGTCGGAATTCTCCTTCGGTTATGGCAAATAGGACAAACATCGGGTTTAAGACCGCGACTTGTCTGTGGGGGTGGTTTGGGTAAGGGAAGTGTTTGTTGTTTTCTTTCCATACTCTGCACATTATACCAGTTGAGACATTGCAGGAAAAAAGCGCCAGCTTCAAATCCAGCAGATAATGTTCTTAAAACTAGCTGAGACGAGAAGTCTGGAATCTTGGACCTGTCTTTCCAAGCACACGACCACAAGTCTCTCAACGATAACTGCTCTTCGTCATCGTGATAGACAAGACTAATTTTGATCAAACGAAATAGGATTTTGTGATAATGTGATCGGCCGGTCATATAGAGAAGGTATTGAGCAAGATTGGCTGTTCCAAAAAGAAAGTTTAAGGAGCTATTGCATTTAATCAAACCAACTTTGTAGGACCTTGGAAGTGCAAACAATGTTTCTGATTCATAAGCCTCCTCATATCTATATTTTTCAGCTAACTGTTCAAATTTGGTCATAAGGTATGGAAAGACAGTCAACCACATAACAGACCAGAACTTTTGTCTACTGTTCAATTTATGAAGATCATCTTTGAGGACGGATACTCTTTCTAAGCCATAAAAAGTTTCTGCAAAAGAAGCACTTCTATTTTTCATGTAATAGTACTGTATGAAAGAATTCAACACTAAATAACTTTCGTCACACCAATTACCTAGCCATCCCCATATTTCTGGATTTCTAGAGACAATAAACTGAACAATGCGCTTGAACGCCGGGTAAACAGTTTCTGCAAGAGATTCTTGTGCAATCAACTCAAAAATCGAGGGCTTGGTTTGGAGTGAGGTTGTTGTATGTGCAGCGCGCTCGGCCATGGTCGAAAAAAATCACAAATATCATCAACCAACTTTAAACTACATTCAGATAGTACTGTTAATAACACTAAACTTCAAAATTTCGTACCTCTTCAAAATAAATGAGAATTTTTTGAATTATCACTGATTCTAACCAAACCTTGGAGTTCCATCGTCAGCGTCATGAACAGCTGATTGTCTTTGCCAATTCAAAACCAAAACCACATTGATAACCTGATAACTTTTGCTTTTGTTTATATTATTATTTTAGTATTAATGACGGTTTTGAAAATTTTAATGAATTGAAATTTTTTAAATCATATAAAATTCATTTTCAGAAGTTTTATTGAATGTTTTATCATTGGGATGAACTATAAAAATATTTCCTCAGTGCCTTCTTTCTTGATAAAAGTCTGTTCCATTTTTTTGCAAACAAAATATTCCTATTTTGACATTCTTCTCTATTCAAATGATTTATTAGCTTAAATTTCACATTGAAACACAATTTTTGATTGAAAATCAAACAAGTTTCACTGATTTTATTTCATTTGTTCGGTAGACGGCGTTGATAACCTGTAGTAAATTTGGCAATGGAAATCAGTTCAGCTCATCGTTCCATCATCCATATATAAAAAAATTATTTTTTAATTATTATTTTGAATGCATCATCTCTTATAACACAGGAATTTCTGTAATTAAAGTTCCACACCTCAGTAAGTATACAGTCATCATTATTGAGAACTTGAATTTGAATGAAATTTGTTTTCGTAGGTGTAATTTTAGAAGTGATTGAATTGCCACCTAATCTTCATTGTGGGTGGGTGGAGTAATATAAAATTGCATGATCAAAATTATAAGTTACACTTGAATAATAAATGTTTAGATAGTGAGCTCCACCAAAGGATATAGGATAATCTTATTTTACTTAAATTTATGTTCAATTATTGATTGTTTCACAACTTTTCTTTAGGTTATCTAAACAATAACAAATTTCAAGGTGAAATTATTACTCATTATCTTCAGGATCTTTATTTTTTCTGTATTTCATACCAAGTTAATTCCCATTATCATTATTTCTTGAAACTAAGCCTAGTTCTCTAAACTCTCTTGAGCTAAGTAGAATCTATTTTGAATTGAGTTGAACCCGGAAATTCTAGTTTGGTTGAAACCAACAAATCGAAATCAACAGGTTTTTACAAATTAACTGTCCGGTGGGTGATTGAGTAGCTGTCTCAATAGGGTGATAATAGCCTACTAATTTCTTGAAAATTGTCCTAGATGTACCTGAACTAGCTTAACATTAATCTAAAGTTGTAGTTGTAATCCATAGATCTTTTTAAGCTTGAATCGCTGATACAATTTGCCGGCCCGGTTGGCGCAGTATGCTGAGGCGTCAACAACCTTCAGTCCGCCAGCAATGCCTGGTCAGGGTTCGAGACCCAATAGGCATGGCTGTTTTTCATCTCATCAATTTTTCACTTTGGCACTCAAAATCCATTACCCACGCACAAGCTAAAATGCTTATGTTGGCATTATCTGCAATAAAAAAAAGTTGTTTATCTACTTGATTAGGTAGCCTTGCATAGACTAATATCTTAAAAATATAGATCGACAATCTCCGATATAATGTGCACCACTTGTAATTTTGATTATTCTTATTTTTTCGATTCAGTTCTGTTCCCCCAGAATATGATGACGTACTTTAATACACTGTGAAAGTATTATCCATAAGGTTACAATCCGTCCTCTTTTCCCCGGACATGTCCGGTTTTTTGGTCATTTTAAAACGTCCGGCCGGATTTTTCAGAAATCCCTCATTTATCCGGGTTTTCCACGGAAATGTGCAACAAAAATACAGCAAATCATATTTTTTACTGATTTATCATAAATATTGAAATTCAAATCTCCAGAGTTGTTCTGCCAATGTATTTCCCGTTATGTAAAGAGTGGAAGTATTGTTATCAGCTGCTTGCAATCAGCTGGTCAGCTCCAATTGTAGATTTTTAGACTTTTAGAGAGGTTTTTGAAGAACTCTATGCAAGAATTGCGTTCTAAAAACAGATCAAATTAAGTAATGGTTTTATACAATCACATAATTTTAGTCTCTTGAGTACAAGAAGATAGTTTTGTAGCCTACATTTACAATTATACCTTTTCGACACTCAATTATTCAAATTTTATATCTTACACTAGGGGGCATGGGCGGAGTTAGAAGATAATGCTTGGGGGGCACCCGGGGGGTCTGGGGGGTATGGAATACCCCCCCAGGAGGAGGGGGTTCCGAGGGGCCTCCCCCGGAAAATTTTGGAATTTTTAGTTGGAAAAACGCAGTTTTGAACAAATCCCTGATGTCCAAAATAAATATTACGGCTGTTATTAAATTAACTTTTTCTCTTTTTTCAATTTATTGTAAAAAATATATTTCATAAACTTTTCCCATACATCATTGGAAAGCCAATACATCATCAGATTTTTTATAACTTCAATTATTACCTTATACGCCATCTTCCTTGTAATTCAAAATAGAAAATAATTACCTACTTTTTTGGGAATTTTTTGCACAATATTCGCAGTTTCAAGCACATCCTTGATGTCCAAAATAAATAAAAACAATGTTGACAGGTTGAATAAACTTGGAAATCCATTGATATCTTGAAAGCTAATTTATGAATTGAACAAAAAAATGGAAATAGCATTACATTTCAATGACTTAATTTACTTGTTGCAAGAAATTTCTTATTTGCATTGTGATAGAACGTATTATTTCATATTTTAGCATAATATTGTTGAAATTATACAAACAAAAAACAAACATATACATTGGAATTTATTACACAATTTTTATTAAAATATAGTCCACATTTCTTATATATTATAGTGATAGTTTTGATTTTTTTTTCTAAAATTGTTGTAATTCACAAATATGGTAATATTTAGTATATTAAGAAGCTTGAATAAAGTTAGTGGAATTGAGAGAAATCGAACAAGTCATTGCATTAAATTGCAATTTAATGGCATTGAAACGTTGAGCTTGAATTTCAATATAAGCTCCGCCAATAAGATTGATAAATATTTATACTCCAAAATATGGAAAACAAATCAACAAATTGACCCAAATGAATTGAATATGCTAGATCACTTTCTTGAAGGATTTTATCTTGACAACTGTGAAAGCATGAACCAAGAAATGGCAGCGCGCCTTTGGACAAATAAGGTGAACTAACTTGATGGTTGCAAGCGCAAAAATTCAAATATCTATAAGTTATCTATAAAAGCGAAATGGCACTGACTGACTGACTGATTCATTCATCACCAGAACTAAAAATCCACTGTATTGAATGCGTTCAAATTTGGCAGGCATGTTCAGTTGAACGTTTAGACGCACGCTAAGAACGGATTTTTAAAACTTTTCAACGATACGCCCAATATTTACATTTTTCTATAGTTTCTCTGCGTTTTCTCTAAATTTTCGAGAACCAATTGGCAGAAAATGTTGAAATTTTGTGGAGAGGTTCGTCTAAGGTCTAGAAATGTTGTGTTGGAATATTTTTTAAATCTGTTCAAGATTACGCCAGTAATAAGGTTTTTCAAAATTTAAGATGTATTGCAGGTTGCATATCTTCCGCGTTCATACGACCATTCCTTACTGTAAATTCAATGGTTCAGCAAGGTTATAGATGACTTAATTTAGGAGATATTGAATCAATTTTCAAACTATGTCCGATATACTTCCCAAGGTTATGCTCAATATTAGCTTTTTACTATTTTCAGAGTTTTCCTTAGATTTTTCGAGAACCAATTGACAGAAAATATTGAAATTTGGTAAACATCAGGAGAAGGCGGAGGAGGCTAGGCGGAGAAGTCGAGCGAAGCGAGCCTGCCGGCTAGTATAAAATAAATAACTTTTAGATAGAAATTTAAAAAAATTGGTTCTTTAGACACTGAAACGGTCGAATCTTAGCGAAATACTTCTAGATTAGGTCTAGAAATGCTGTGCTTAATAAATTTCTAATTCCTTCTGAGGTTACGCCAGTTAAGGTTTTTCAATGTATGGAATCTGCTTTTCTGTTTATTTCATGGAAACTAATAAAATAAATACGTTCAAATCATATACTGGTACCCAGGTTGAGCTTACGTAGGCCTAATAGAACAACTGATTCAGAACAATTTCTTAAAGTATCCCTATCAAGTGATATGATAATCAAAGAAAATCCTTTCGAATGAAATTTGCAGGCGAGCAAAGCGAGACTGTTTGACTCACACTGCTCATACTGTCGGGGGTCCAGGGGGCGGAGCCCTTTGGCTAGGCAGAGAAGGCGAGCGAAGCAAGCCTACCGGCTAGTATAAAATAAATAACTTTTAGATAGAAATTTGAAAAAAATTGGTCCACTAGACACTGAAACGGTCGAATCTTAGCAAAATACTGCTACGCCGAGTTAATTGGGGTTTTTGATCTTAGCAGCAGTTTTGAGACGTAGTTTTTCTTTTATAATTTTTTTCCTTTATTTCATTTTATTTCTTCATTTTTTTCTGGGACGATCTGGGGGGGCACTGTGCCACTGTCCTCGATCTAGTGGAGCAGACACTGAAACGGCCAAATCTTAGTCAAATACTGCTACCCCGAGTTGATTGGGGTTTTTGATGTTAGCAGTTTTGAGACGTACTTTTTAAGTAAATATATTTTTCATTTTTTCACTTATTTCTTTTTTCTTTCCTTTCCTTTCTTTTTTCTCTCTTTTTTCTTTCTTTTTCCCCCTTTCTTTTTTCTCTCTTTTTTTTCTGGGACGATCTGGGGGGGGCACTGCCCCCCCATGCCCCCCCCCCTAAATCCGCCCATGCTAGGGGGTATGGGGTACCCTCCCCCAAGGCCTAAGGTGTCCGGCTTTTTGACCCAAGCAATATGGTAACCCTAATTATCCATAATAAACTGTTTCCACTATTTTCTGTAGGTGCCGTGCAAGGCAACACTATATTAAGTCTCTTCACAACATTAAGAGATTCTGCCATCGTAGATGGTCAGCAATGTGCATTCACAAAAATTATTCAATTGTAGATGTTGATCGCGAACGCCCGATAGTGGACTAAAGTTCCTTTTCTTAACATAATGAAACTGCATCGTACATGTTTTCTTTTGGTTTAGTACCAGCTTATTTTCTTTGCACTATATATGCTCATCTCATTTAGACCTTGCTGCGTTTTCTTAATTGATTCAATTTATTTATTGCCTAATAAGAGATGACACACATCATCTGTGAAGATCCAAATCTGATACTTAGTTCAAATCTTGATACTGGGAGTTCTCACACTGGAAGCGCGTATGCGCCGTGGTCGTCAGATTTTTCATCACAGTAGAACTCAAATTCCTTTTCATGGTTCCTGGTGTGGTGAGATTCTTTCCTTGAAATACTCTTTTATAACTTACTATAATATGATCTTGTGTGAGAAAGCTTTTAAGTTAATTTTCAAAGTTATAATTTTTCATTGTCTTCAAGTCATTTGGCAAATATAATAGTTGTAGACTTTTGAGCAGATGTTTCGAGGTCCATGTTGTACCATTCTGCATCGTACCGCCGATACATGAGTGTCGTTCCTCTGTCTGGTGATATAGTGGTGATATTGCCAGTGCACATATTGCTGGTGATAAAACCAGTCAGCACAAGTTGATTTTAAGTGAAAATGACAACCATCCATTTACTCACAATCATCCTCCATGTCTTGACAACAAGGATTTTTTAACCTCCTCATATAAATACTTACTAAACTGCTGTGCAATTTTAATGGGATCACTAAGTAGCACCTCATCCATCTTTAACTCACCAGTGACCCTGATACTTTTGTGAAAATTTTTTTCAATTTGCCACACGAACTTCAACAAATCAGCAACATCTGGACCTTCAAAGATGATTTGAGTTAACACTAATTGTCGAAATACTTCTACTGTCTATTAAAGTACGGAAAAAATGAGCATACACAAGGAACATATTATTACCTTCTGATTAATACTCCACAAAAAATTGTACGGTAGCTCATTGTATAGAAACATCTGTAATGATTCATAATGGCAATCACAATGTAATTGATTAAGAAGCACTGTATGGTCAGTATCACAAAAAAAAGATTGAGTACATACAATTGTTTCAATGATCTCACATCGTCATCAGTGTACTTGTGATAACATTTTTTGTGATACTGACAATATTGTGCTCCTTAATTGTGTAGGTACAAATTTCACAACATATCACCTGACTCTGTGTCTTCACAATGTAATTATTGAGTTGGCCATAGTTAGGCCTACTATTCCACTGCCAGTTAAATATCGAGTAAGCTACTATTGTTCCTATTCTTTAAGTTCATGTGAATGTTTGTTTCAGATGATCAGATGAAGTAGCAATGAAATCGTCATAGCATTCATGTGAAGCGATTCCTCTAGAATGAAGAAGCAATTGTTTAGGGTCAAACAGTTTGCTGATCAGACATTTTCCAGGTAAATTATCATTATTTTCCAGGTGATTCGACCAATACACCCTGAATTAAACTACTTGAGGATTGAAACTAGATTTTTGTTGATGGTGGTCAAGCGGGTTTCACTCCTTAGACAGTTTTAAGAAGAGTTTAGCGTTTGTTAGGTATTGCTTGATGATTTGTAAAATCTAGTCGAAAATTTTAAATCTTCAATTCCATTTAATGGTCAACTTTACTCAGTAACAATATTCTTAATTTATTGTCGTTCATCAATATTAATAAATTAAATTCAAGGAACTAAGATCTTTGTAGTGAAATTATTCACTGTTTTCTGCGTGAAAATTGTTTCGTGCTGGTATTGCACATTATCAAGCGATTTGGCACTACTCAATATAGTTATTGTAATATAGAATTATCTGAGTAGTGGCTAACCCGCTTGATAATGTGCAATACTATCAGGAAAAATTATCATGCCAAAACGTGAGTAATTTCACAAAAACGTTTTTAGTTCTTTAAATATAATTTTTTAATCCAATTTCAAAATTGGAAATTTCCTTATGGGCTACTTGTACCTTGGGTATCGATTGTAGGCCTGCATTACCATAATTCTAATTTTATTACTTAACCAAAGTTTTATTTATTTACCCAATGAATCAATTTAGTTTTACTTGATAAATAAACCACATGAGTAGGCAATCTTTCTCAGGACCGCTTTCCCCAATGCGGCTTAAGCAAACCTACGGCTCAATATTTAATTCTATATTCATTAGAATATAAATATTATTAGAAAAGAATATAAATATTTTTTAAATTATTAGTAAAGAATCTAATTCTTTACTTACAATATACAATAATTAATTAAAAATAATAAATTTTTTAATTAATTTTTCTATTTTATGAAAGTTTGGAACTATTCTGTGTTTTTCGGATCAACCCTTCAAAACTCTCAATTATTATCACTTTCAGAACATTTCTTTGAGTGAGAAACCTTCGGCTGAAAAAGAAATTTGGACTTGTTACCTCAAATTTTGGACTATATTTGAATGAAAATTGTATTTTGAAATACCAAGGGCTATGCCTGTTCGTAGAGTAATAAATAAATGAATAAATAAGCTATTGCTTGAGCCGCATTGGGTAAAGCGGACCAATTAGTAACAATTTGAACCAATGTGAAACTAATTAGGTCATGTTAATTTTAGTCACAATTTTGAAAAAAATCGTATAATATGTTCATTTGAATTTCAGAGCTGGAAAGACAGAAGCATTGTCGGATGACTTGCAAGCCGCTGAAAAGCGTGTGGAATTCATCAAGACATCATGTCAAAACACGGGGAAAAAGCTGATGGCCAGCTTGCTCGGCCAAGGCCAAGATGCTCCCGCACGAGAAAAAAGACTGGTACGTACTAAATTGATGTCTAC
Organism: Sogatella furcifera; assembly: GCA_017141385.1. Classification (NCBI taxonomy): domain Eukaryota; kingdom Metazoa; phylum Arthropoda; class Insecta; order Hemiptera; family Delphacidae; genus Sogatella; species Sogatella furcifera. The sequence continues at coordinate 14,948,203 of CM029554.1, forward strand.
CTACTGACTTAATATGCCATTAGACCCAATTTTTCAAAATTGAGTCACGTGGGAGTTGGGTCAGATGGTTAGCCTCCGTTTCAAATCCGTTTACAATATCTTTGCTAGGTCGTTTTATGCTTGTCAATGTGATAGGAAATGGGCTAAAATAATTGAAAACCCCATTGTTCGACTACCATTGCTTCGACTTATTGCTCCAACAGCAATCATCTTTACAAAACCCCACCTCATCTTGCCAAAAATCTATCTCATCTTGTGTGAACTATAGGTGTTGCTAAAAAGTTGGGTTGTTTTGTTTCCTCCCTGATGTTGCCTAATCAGATAATGTGAAGCTTCTATTGTCTTTTTGATTAAAAGAAACATCATCTAGCCATAGCTAAATAACAATAGTATATTACATAGTGAGTGTGGAAAAGGCGTTTTTACAAATGAATAATTATGTTCTCCAAACGAGCGGTACGCGAGTTTGGAAAATAATTATGAGTTTGTAAACTTTTCCACACGAATTATGTACATTTTTTTCGTCATACTAGACTGAGAAGGATTTATTAAAACCTCAAACAACTGAAAGCATTAACTGAAGCCAACATAACCTCAACACAACACTAGCAGTAGCACAAAACAAACGCACACAGTGAACTGTCATGGTGGCTCGTTTGACTCGTCATATGTTGGAGTTTGGAAAAAACAGCTGTGCTAGATTTTCAGTGCTGTAATTATCATCGTGATGATGACTAGTGCTGTAATAATCATCAAAATGATTATTCCCGCATTCAGAACAGCTGATCTTTGATTCTCCTGTAAACGGCAATTTTCCAAACGCAAATCTAGCTTGGAAAGTTGTGTATTACATACGAGTATGGCGAAAAGTTGTTTATTACATACAAGTATGGCGAAAATATAATTGACGATGTTCTAAGAGATGTTCAAAATCTCTCGTATAATCAAATTCTCATCGGATTCAATGTAAAACCAAGAACTATCACAGATTTTTGTTCTTAGTATTCAAATAGCTAATAATTCATTTGAACATTTCAATAGATAAAAATTAGTAGTGTTAATAGGATATAATTCTGATATACTGTATTTTTTCTTGCAGAAAAAGAGCCCAGATTATAACCTGGGCATATCCATGTTGGAATGCAGCTCATTTGATGAGGATTTTCTTCTCAGGTGAGTGAATTTTCTGTCAACAACAATCCAATTTATTAGGGTATGACTAATCAAAGCCTCTGAAACAAAAGTTCTCTCAGAATTTATTGTTTGATTTGACAGACAATTTTTAATACGAATTGAATTTCACTGAAACAGAAATACATAGCATTATATTAGGTATGTAAATTAAGTGAGAAACATCTTTACGTTGGGAAACAGTGGGTAACCCCATTAAAATATTGTCAGGTAATATTATTTATTTTGGTGATCGTTAATAAGTTATACCGTGAAATCGTTTTTAATACCGAAGTTTATTTTGAGACTGAATAGAATGGTACTCTACGTTCCCTTTGGATGGAAAATTCTTCATACATTCCTTCATTACCTAAACATTACAAAAAATCATTCTTGACACAATGACACATAAAATTCACTGGCGGCTCGTCAGGTGAAGTGCCCGTACATTATACTGTACAGCACTTCACCTTTTCCCAAGGCACAAGCCGCCAGTGAAAAAATCAAAAAAAGGAAACCGTAGTTTGGTTTCCTCTTTTGTTGTTGAAATTTGTGTTTAGGCACCATCACACTAAAAAATAAGGAAGTAATGTAACTATATAGATTTTGTATGAGAATGAAATTCTATCACAAGTGAACGATTATTTTATACAGGAAGTGATAATCGTAAACTTGACTTTACTGGATACCAAAATGATGTTGATGAGTCATAAATTGGTCATACTAAATTGGAATACTAGTAATCAATTTCAAGTATCGAAGATTCGAACTTCTCACATTAAATATGTTCAGCATTAATTACTGAAAATTCAATCTATGATGTTTGAAGTTCAATATTGTTTTGAAATTTGATTGCTAAATGTAATGCATTATTACTTCATGATAACTTATTATTTATTAAATTGATTTCAATACCCATCCGGATTGAAACAATATTATTTCTTATTGTGATGGAACTCACTTGCAGTAAAATCTAATGGTAATTCGTATTTGAAAATTTTCGAGTCTAGTGTATTGTGAGTAATACTGGATTCAGTATGAGTCTATGAAACTAGATTAGTTTTGAATAAAAGCATTAGATAGATAAGAGGGTCGATTCAACTCATTTAGACATTGTTCACATTCTCTCATGCAATGAATAATACATCTAATTTCTCACAAAAATATTTTGTTTTTTCAGTTGAAACGAAATAGTGTTTTCTATAGTTCACTCGGAACACAATATACCTAGCATTCAGCTCTGTATCAATTTGTAAAGTTTATTGAATCGCTTTCGATCAAAGTCTTCTCCACTAGATTAGATAATGGACAGGATGTCACGGATTTAGCGTCTTGTCATTGTCACGTTCTAGGTTACACCGTCCTAATGTGAATTAATCTTCATACGTCATACTTATCTGCTCACGTTTAGTCAAGTTTTCTATTTCAACAGAAGAATAAACTCATGATTTTTTGGGAATTATAAGATAATAATCACAATTAACTCGAAGAATGTAGCTGCAATAAAAACTCAACATTCAATTATTAGAATATATTTTCAAACTCCTGTTCAAAACTGTCATAAAGATAAAAATAATGAAAGCCTAATTAGATTATTTAGCTGAATTAAATAATGATAATATTAACTTAGTGCGATTTGCAGAAAATTACCAGTCAGAGGATTTCACATTTATCTGTTAAATTATTCCTTCTAATGCCAGAAAGTTTGAGGCTTATTCAATTTTAATTTCATAAACGAATTATAAGTTTAAATTGCGAACGGTTACCATTTGGTTAGATTATTAGGCACATTTTTGTAGTAGATTACGTTACTTGAAAAACGATTTTGTATAGATCTACATTTAAATAATTCATTCAATTCATTTTTCGGCTCAAAAATTTTACAAGTTTTATTAATCCTTCAAAGTTTAAAATTGATTTCACTCTCGGAATATCCTATATTATGTGGACACAGATCGAAAGGGATCAAACTAAAAAAATCAAGTATTCTGAGATGAATATTGTTATTTTTTTATTTTTGAGTTTTTCCGAATGGGAGTATGAATGGGGATTTCAATTCTCTTATTTCTTTTTCAAGTCATTTTGTTGATATTTGAGGGCAAAATTTGAATTGCAACCTACAAGTCCACAAAGTAAATAGAGGCCCCTCTTCAGAGCTCTTGTATTTACTGAAGGCTGTTGAAGCACTGTTCAAAAACATGAGTTATCAATATTTAGTTGTTATTGAAATTAAGTACACTAGATGAAATTGGTAACTCTTCTAATAAATTGGTGTTCTGATTGTGCTGGAGAGCTGGACGCTGGTAGCGTAGGATTATAATTTGATCATGCAGAGAGCACACGTCCCAGCTACAGCCTTATATAAAAATACACTCTTAATTTTATTATTCAATTAGTTCGTGAATTTAATTTCAGCGACTATCCATACAAAACTTGATTAATTTATATTTACTATAAATATTGAATTTGAACGAAATTATTTATGTCACATACTTTGTAATAAAATTATTGTTCTTACTTGTTTGCTATGAGGGAAGCTCAAAATAATCCTTGAATATATTGTAATTTGTCGAAGATTTTGACAAATTTTGTGTCTGTTGTATAATGTTCAAAAACATTCTCTATTATCGATTGAATAAGCTTGTTATAGATTAATTTGCTTGTGTCGAGTTGCAACCAAATTTACCGGTCGCAAATTAAATTTTAGTTTATTAATTAAAATATTCTAATAATAGTAAGGGCTAAGTCTGGTTTTTATCAATCATTATTTTTCTATAATTTTAAAGATCATTTGGGTGGATTTTCATAATTTATTTCTTGTATCAACCTACTTGCTTCAAAATTTCCTGGTTATTATTTTGGCATCAAAATTTTTGTATTTAGAAGATTTTAAGAAACATAACCTTATCTGAACTGAATATTTTTCATAAAAATTGGTATTGAGATGGAACTGTGCCTGTTTTCTCTGCCCTTATCATTATTATGATTGTGTGTGTTTGTCTCTCTAAATAAATAGATAAATAAATTATTATGATTTGTTTTTGTACCTCATGAAGTAGGCTAAATAATAAATAATTGAAGAATATTTTTTCAATCAATTTTTGTTAAATTTTTCAATCTAATCTAATTTCAAATTAATTTTATTTTTTTAATTTCTCTTGAATTGATTTGTTCGTGGTCACAGGCACATAGTAGTGGAGTGCGGCAAACTGGAGATGTGTCTGGCGAATGCCTACGTTGACCATGAGGCGCGGGTGGAGGCGGGGGTGCTGGCTATGCTGCAACAGGTCTCCGAAACCGACGTGCCCAATATACTCAAGCAGCGGCGCAACCTCAATAAGCTTATCATGGACATGGAGTCGGCCAGAACCAAGTCAGTAAACCATTCTAATAATAGTAAGGCTATTATTTTATTCCACCTAGGCCTAAAAATAATTTAGAAGATTCTTCTTTTATGTAGCACCTAGAGTTTATAATATCTCACAGTTTATAATTTCACAGTTTACAGTTTTATAATTACAAGTTATAATATACTCTCAGAGTTTATAATTTCTTTTGAAATTAGAAGGGCAAATAAATTGAATAGTTTCAAATGTTTACTCAAGAAGTGGCTTTTGGGAAAGGATTCAGTAGAATCATTATTCTAAATTTACAAGTGTTGTACCATTTCAGGGGAAAGTATTATAATAATCAGCAGGAAAATTATCTATTCGTATTCACATTTTATGACAAATTTCTAAGTTGAAAAACTGTATTGATCCGTTTAGAATTAAATAAGTCTTAAATTAGAAAGCACCAAAAAATTGCTTGGACTCTTTCAAGTTTCTTTCTTATAAAACTAAATTACATAAAAAACAATTAGTGCACCAGAAAGATGTTATAGTTTGAATTATGATTGTTGATAGATACCAAGCAGCACTGAAACACAGCAGTGCTGCAGTTGGCTCGAAGCTGGAAACGTTGAAGGATGAACTAGAGGAAGCCGAAACTAAAGTAGAACAATGTCGGGTGAGTTTCAATAATTCATTTCACTTGTTTCATTTCTCCGCTGGGTAGTCAAAAATATTATTGATGTTCTCTTATGAAAATTAAATCTCAAAAAATGTTTTACTCTTGGCGGTTCTGTGCTGCAACAATCTAGAGCTATCTTAATCCAGGATTAGCACAATGTTACTTATGCTTCAGTAGGTAAAATGTGCTTATTCAAGATACTTGATCCTTTTTGAGTAGTTGTGAAATTGATATTGTGGTAGTTATCCATAATAAATAAAAAGAGAAGATGTTAACAAACCACTGATTTATTAGAAAATCGAGATACCGGTTTCGGTTGTTGCACCATTATCATGGTAAACAACCATGATAAACAACAATGGTAAACCACCATTGATAATGGTGTAACAACCGAAACCGGTATCTCGATTTTCTAATAAATCAGTGGTTTGACAACATCTTGTCTTTTCATTTAATACTTGATCCTGGTTGGTGCAGAAGAATAGAATATGTATTATTTCACTTTCATTTACGAAAATAATTAATTGAAATTAGATTCAATATCAATGTATTCGTCCATTTTTCCATCTTGTCAGATTTTCTTATTTGCTCGACCAGACTGTAGTTACTGCAGTTTTGACATGATGAATAATGAATGAAATGTGTAATTACTACAGTATTAACTTGATGAAAAGTTAATACCGGGTGCGGCAGTAAACATGAACGATTTTAAAAATATCATGAATTTGTTAGTTTCCATTCAAAAACAAATTTAATGGTGTCAAAATGCTCGCATGGAAATACCATTTTAGAAAATTGACAATGAAGAATCACATCAGGCATGCGGTGGCCGAAATCGTTGATACAGTGCATTCTTGCCCTTTTTGTAGACTCTTCAATAGTAGGATTCCTTGTTTATTTCCTTGAGAAGGTTTGTGAAGTAAGCAGCAGAACCAGAATATTTCGTTATCTAGGGTATCTAAGGATATCATAACCACTTGATGCTACTCTAGATTCACGACTGGGTCACGTAATGGCAGATTCAAAATGGTGGATGCCGCATTCCATAGAAGCGTTCAAAGAACGGGAATCATCAGTGATAAAAACTTTAAGTAAACGGGATTTGTATTGAAATTCAATTTTTACACGTTTTTTATTACATATTTGGAGCTGAAACATCATTTCTATCAACAAGAAATCATTTTTCAATTTTTAAAACATCGCTTTCTCAACTTGGGCGACTTCGTCCTTAATTTTGTTCAGAGTTCGGGGCTTTTTATCGTATAGGATGTTGTTTTGAGAAGGAACAGCCCTACTCGATGAATGTTGAAGTGAATGTTGATGGATTTTGATGAATGGTGTCGAAATTTAAGCTTTACAACGGTAACTGACTCATTATTTAGAAAAAAAAACAATCATAGGCAAAACGCGTTTTTCCATCGTCCAACGCTCCATGGCGACTTCTGGAACTAGAATACAAAAAATGGTAAGATTACACAAGTCTAACGCCACCATCCTCACCACTCTCGGTGACGGAGGGAATGAGTAATGCCCTTCTCAAAAACGTCCATCTTCTCTGCCGCACCCTGATGATGACGATCTGTAGTATGATGACGAGTATGTAGTTAGTATGATGTATGAGGCTACATAATATGTAGCCTACCTATAATTCATACGTATGAGTATACATATAGATGTATGTATGAGTATGTTAGTATGTTGACGAAAAGTGTCAATATATCTCACTATTTTTAAATTTAATAATTTTTATCTCAATATCTTAATTTTTTATGTTCTCAGGATGCCTTAGCCTGCGAAATGTTTCAATTAATTTCTAAGGAATCTGATATAGCTAGAACAGTATTAGAATACGCTAAACTCCAAAGGACCTATCACCAAAACGCGTTGACCATTTTAGATGAAATGATACCAGAATTAGAAACAAGTATCTGTAAGTATAAATTAATAGTAAGTTCTTCATTACTTTATTTTCATACTTTTAATATAATTAATATATTATTACTGTACTATTCTGAGATAATAATTACTTTGAATATGTTGGTATCTGACTTACTATAGAAACTATAAACAGTCTCAATTTAGCAATTCAGCAATTCAATCGCTCATCTAGTAGGACTCATCATTGTACAGCCTTCTGTACAAGATGTATTGATCAGAAAATTCAATCACTCATCCAGTAGGACTCATTAAATACATCCCTCTCTACAAAATGTACAAAATCTATTTCACCTATGTACAATATTAGAAAATCATTTTTTAATAATCTTCTCTATGGATGTGTGATTCAGTTACAATATTTTATTGATATAGTAATTTATACTGTTTTATTTATAGTATTATATACTGTAAATAATAATTGTGCCAAGATCTACAATCTGCCCAACTTGAGTGATATCTAACGCAATTTTTTTGTAATGTCAATATCATCTACAGAGTATTATTCATTATTGAAGTCTTAGTTATGTTCTGAATTTCACTGATTTTATTGTTGTGTTTGACAGGTGATAGCAGTATGAAGCCAGTGTTCGGTTTTCCTTTGGAAGACCATTTGAGGGTGACGGGTCGCAAAGTGGCCTATCCCATAGAACTGTGCGTCTGTGGACTTTTGACTCTTGGCATGGACGAAGAAGGACTTTTTAGGGTAGCCGGTGGTAAGAAACTTCATCCTCGAATCTATTCTTTCTCATATTCATATCTGTTTATTCATGCTCCAATTTCATTCGTTTTTTTTATTTATTCATTCTCACTATCTTTTTATCCAGTCGTGTCCTTTAATTCACAAAAATCTAAGTTTCACTCGGGTGATTGGTGAAATTACTACTCATAGTGAATATAAAATTGAATTGTAATTTGTAAATTTTACTCAATAATTAAACATATCAGTTTCCTTTATGTTTTCTTCAACTCAAATACATCTCCATAATTTGAGATTTGGAGCCAACTCGTTCCAACTAACGTTTTTATTATTGTTTCTTTGTTATTACTGTACTCCAAATTTGTCTATTCTTGAAGATTTATGGATAAAAGTTGAAAATTTTCCTCAATTGTTTGACTATTGTTTTTGAGATGTTTGGACCCTATTAGTTGTAGAAAGGCGGTCACTCATAATTTAGATTCTATTAAATTTGAATAATAGATTGGTTGGTCTCCACTCGGTATAGTTTGTCCAAGCAAAGAAGACATTCTGGCAAGATGGGAAAATTATAAATTGTTTTCTACAGTTTGAGACAGTATTAATAAATTTTCAACCAATATTGACCGAGCTTGAGTAATTTTCCCCATCTTCAAATGTCTTCTTTGCTTGGACAGACAATACACAACATACATAATAACTGTGGTCGATTTATATTAGAATAAAATTGAAATGATGTGTGACAGGTGCCTCGAAAATGCGTCGAATGAAACTGAGCTTCGATGCCGGCTGCATGGAAATAGAGACGCTGATGGACTACAGGGATCCACACATCATAGCCGGCGTGCTCAAGTCCTACCTCAGGGAATTACCCGAACCACTGCTCACCGATCACCTCTACGATGAGTGGATGGCTGCCGCCAGGTAACTCTATCAAAACTAGAATTAAAAAACTGATGAAAAGAAATATACTAAACAATGATGGTTTATTGCCACAAAACAAAAACTAAATATACAAAACAAGATACAGTATTTTACATGCCACTAGGTAACTGAAGAAAGTTGAATCAAAACTAAAACTAGGGAAGCGCATGCGGAGGCAGCCGCAAATTGAGCGGAGCGAGCTTTGTTTTTGTCAAAAAGTTTTTCGAAAATTTGATCCCGGTATTTTAAAAGCCTAGCTGATGGTGAAAGTGGCTCATTCTATTACCATGTAATGTTATGAAATGAGAAAATAAAATATGAGCAGCATCCTTTAAGAGAATGTTTTCTCAAGTGAGTGTTTATTTTGATAAAATAAGGCAAGATGAGGCAAAAAATATTGATTGGGCTCAAATTGAAGGTCAGAATGTTTCCTACGATTGAGGTAGATTCCCTACAAATATTGTCCAAGCTGGAGTCATTTTCTCTATGAGTGGTTCAACTCTGTAAATACAGCATTTGACGTACCTTTTTTGGTCTCAAATGTGCTCTGATTGTTTAAAATAATTATTCAGTAGCAAATTATGAAGGAAAATCAATATAAACTTGAAAAATTGCGAAAAAATAAGCCTATTGGATGAAATTTGGGCAAAATTTTGGTGTATTTCCACAACAAGCTTCCATTGTTTGTTAGCATGTTGAGAAATATTGAATGAATGCAAATAAATAAATAATTTTATTAATAAAGACATCAGGTAAAAAACACATTTTGCCTCCTTCACACAGTACAATATAGTGGCAATATATATAGGCAGTGTGAGTGAGACAAACAGGCTCGCTTCGCTCGCCTGCAAAACCTCTTAATAACATGCAGTTAATCAGTTAGAGTGTAATGCAACAATTGATATTCCTCCAGAAACGGGAAACGAAATCGAACACAGCATTTCTAGACCTAATTTGGACCTGTTTACTTAATTTTAATATTTTCTGCCAATTTGTTCTTGAAAAATCTAAGAAAAACTCCGAAAAATGGTAAAACGCTAATATTAAGCGTAACCTTGGAAAGTATATTGGACATAATTTAAAACTATTCAATATCTTCCAAATTAGTTCATCTATAATCCCGCTGAACCATTGAATTTACAGTTTAGATTTGTCGTATCAAGGTGGAAGATATGCAACCCGCAATACATCTTTACATCTACAATTTTGAAAAACTTATCACTTACTTGTAAGCCCAATGGGCTGAAGAACTCGCGTGCGAACCCTCAAAGTCAACTTATAGCTTTAATCATTTAAAAATATGAACCACAAATCATACTAATACGATACCTAGATTTATTGAATAGTGATGTATGATTCCTTTTTGTGAGGATATAGTTATGTACGGTATATTTTGATCAATCTGTGATCATATAGTTAGTGATCATATTTTGATATATCACTATCCGCAACTCTTCTGCCGCCAATGCACCAATAGAAACGTAGGCCTACTTGTTCAAGACGACTTGACTGCAAGATCTCAGAGTAGACCTATTAAGAACTGAACATAGTTCAGTGAACAATTCTAACAAATTTACAAATATGGATGTAATAACTTTCCCTTATTTTTTCTAAAAACCATACATACTATTGAAACTTCGTGTAGAGTCTATCCATTATCTAGGTATGATGGAAAGTCTTAAAATAATAGAAAGGCGGATTAGAGGAAAACTAAGGAGAATACGGTGTTTAGCCAATGATATGTTCTGTTTTCTTTCAGCTCCAAGAACACCGTGTTAGTAGTTGAGTTAGTTCTTTTTGGAACACTCTGTAGAGTCATATTGATCGCCTCTTGTTCTAAACTCAACAGAATTTGTAAATTATTTAGTGTATCAAATTGAAAACAAACATTGTAGAGATTCGTTCAAGAATGGAATTTTTTGATAGTTCAGATAAATCGTATAGGTTATTAGAGATCTCCTAGCATTCTTCAAATCCCGTAGAAAAGCACGGCTGACTTATTTATTAGTCTTACTTATTGAAGCATGGAAATCAAATTGAACAACTAACTTCCTTGAACAAGAATACTTGAAAAATAACCAATGGTAAAATAATTTAAATTTGCCGCCTTTTGTCATCTGTTCAAATAAATAGACTCCTATCACATGTTTAAACTTTGAAATCAATATTAACGTATGACTTCACATGAAAAAATTTATTGATTTGTGGATGCGCCAGTAGAGGTACATTATTATTTTATATTATCATAGTCAGGATTTATCAAGCGCGCGGCAACTAACTATTGATATCCCCACCCCTTTCATAGTTGTTTCTAGCCAGTACGCTATGAACAATAGACAAGTCAACATCGCATCGCATAAATTACAGTCTACAATTATTATTCAATTTAAATTAGTGAGTGTAGTGTTTTTATGTGAAATTAGTAATCAACACGTCAACTACAGGTTTGGGTAACCCATCCTTTATCCTTTTCTTATATTTCTTTCCCCCCAACCTTTCTCATACCAGACCATCCATATTCAGCATAAGGTAGGCGAATTCATATATTTTTACTATTACTTATTTATAAACACTCACTACTCATATAAAAAGCTACCAGCCAGTACATAATGGTCCACCGGGCGCGAATAGTTCAAATTTTAGGCTATTCGATTAAACCAGCATCATAATATTCATTCTTAAATAATTTTAATCAATACAATTTTACTGTAACTCATTTTCAAGCAAGCAACGACCAAACGAAGAGATAACGTAGCCTACCGCTAGTTTCATGTTCAAACAATGAACGTCTTTGATATCGGAATAGACTGACGTAGCAATCTATATATACACTATACATAGTTCTCGATTCTCTTATCTTTGTATCTCTACTATGCATTTACGCTTTGATTCGCAAACTCAGGCGCATCCATGATATTGTCATCTTTCTAATTTTCTCTTTTGTAGGAACATAAACTTGAATTTATCTTTTCATCCAAGTAATAATAAATTCGCAATTATGGCGAGTTTACAAACTCTTGAAGCAAAGAAAAATCATTTATTTTCTAGAATGCAAATTCTTTACGATTTAACTTTAAAAATTTCTGATGCTGAAATTCAAAAACAATTTATTGAAAAAGCAAGATTTTGTAAAGAAATCCATGATGAATTTTCTATTACATTCGATAACTACATTGAAGCGAACCTCAAAGAAGATGATGATTATCTTATTAGCTATGCAAATCTCTCTGCATTTGAAGATATGTATGTTAAAGTAAAATCAATGTTTTTCTATTTAGAAGAAAGACGTATGCAACAACTTCAAAAGAAAACTGAACCTATAACTCCAGTTATTGCTACTGAATCAAGAACTAAGATACCGCCAATATCAATTCCAAATTTCAATGGAAATCAAGCTGATTGGCCAGTATTTTATCAATTGTTTAAATCATTAATACATGAAAACAAAACACTTTCAAAATTAGAGAAAATGCGTTATCTTTTTTCCAGTTTACAAGGCTCAGCTAAAACTATTTGTACCGGAGTAACTCCAGTACAAGAAAATTATGATTCATTATTCCAGAAATTAATTGATCGATATGAAGATCAGCGCTCACTAGCTGCTACGTATTTAGATCAAATATTATCAATGAAACCAATCATCCAAGAAACTGCAAAAGATCTGAATACATTTTTAGATAGTTTTGTTGAATCCACAATAGCACTTAAACAGTGCAAAATCCCTAACCTTGTCGATTATATATTTCTACATATTGCAATGAAGAAACTTGATAATAATACAGTAAAACTATTTGAAATGTCTTGCAGATCAAAAGAAATTCCATCTTTTGATGAACTTGTCAAATTTGTCAAGGAGCAAGCTAAAATTCTTGGGCGAACTCAGAGTAATACCGCTGTTATAAGAAAGCAGTCATTTTCAGAAAAATTGAAAAACTCGCATACTTTCATAGTTCAGAATCGAATCAATAATGATGATGATGACTCGTCAAAATCAAATAAATGTTTGTTATGCTCGCAGTTAATTCATCCACTCTATTTGTGCAATGCTTTCATTCAATTATCAATAGAAGAACGATGGAAAATAGTCAAGGAACAAAATGCATGTTTCAATTGTTTATCCCTCAATAGTCATATAGCTAATAATTGCAAGTCGGAAATGACCAACATCATCACACACTGTTACATCCGGATAATAGGTTTCAGTTAAAACAATTGAAAACTGAAAAAACTATGTCTGCCAACTCACACACATTGCAAATTCGTGATAAAAATCCTCAGCAGAAAGTCATAGATTGTTCAAATAGAGAGATAGGTACCTCTTTAACTCATCATAGCACAACTCGCAACGCATTCAGTCCTAAAAGTGCACATCGTAATATCAAAGCGCAAACAGTATTGCTCGCAACGGCGAAAGTTTTAGTTGAAGATGCATATGGTAATGTACACAGTTTAAGAGCACTTTTAGATCCTGGGAGTCAATCTCATTTTATAACCAAGAATCGTTGTGCAGAATTAGGGTTTTCTGTGGAGAACACTGATTTGAAAATCAAAGGCATTGGAGCGAGCTCTTTGAATGCAAATCATGTTACCACGTTCACATTCAAATCAAAATTACCGCCAAATATTTCCTATAAAATTGATGCACTCGTAGTTGAAAACTTGACTGATAAGATACCACTTGAAAAAATTGATATTAATGAATTGTCACATATCAAGTCGCTATCACTTGCAGATGACGAATTCCATAAGCCTTCAAATATAGACTTACTATTAGGGGCACAACTATGGCCTTTAATTATAGGAAGAAGAAAGGTGTTTGGGCCTCAATCGACACCAGTGGCTATGGAATCATCCCTTGGTTACTTACTTATGGGAAACGCACCTGTTGAATCGATCCCTATACAATACTCCAATTGTTCTTCGTATGTGCACAAACGTTTAGAGGAAACAAAGAAAAAACTCTGGAAATTGGAGGAAGTCACGTCAAAGTCACATACGACTCAAGAAGAACAAGGAGTGAAAATTTTCTCACTACCTACGCAATAGAAAAACTACAAAAAATGTACATATATTTTTCGTTCAAAGAAGTTTATTTTGCAATATTAGAAAAGTAAAGAATTCAAGTTTTGTATATTACATGATGCAATACCTATTCCTAGTTCATTTCCAATTATTTCCATCCATGGGCCTCCAAGTAGGACCTTTTCAATTAAGTCTCTGGTGGCAGCCCTCTCCAGAGTGAAGAATTCCTGTCATGAACCCATATTCCTTATGTTTTTATTTTGTTCCGAAACCATGTTTCAGGGCGGGGGGTATGGATGCGCCAGTAGAGGTACATTATTATTTTATATTATCATAGTCAGGATTTATCAAGCGCGCGGCAACTAACTATTGATATCCCCACCCCTTTCATAGTTGTTTCTAGCCAGTACGCTATGAACAATAGACAAGTCAACATCGCATCGCATAAATTACAGTCCACAATTATTATTCAATTTAAATTAGTGAGTGTAGTGTTTTTATGTGAAATTAGTAATCAACACGTCAACTACAGGTTTGGGTAACCCATCCTTTATCCTTTTCTTATATTTCTTTCCCCCCAACCTTTCTCATACCAGACCATCCATATTCAGCATAAGGTAGGCGAATTCATATATTTTTACTATTACTTATTTATAAACACTCACTACTCATATAAAAAGCTACCAGCCAGTACAATTTGAGAACATTATTATTTCTCATGATAATATTTTCAAATTTGCCGCTAATATTCAATCAGCTGTTCCACTGTAATCAGATGGATTTTCAAAAAAAAATTATTCAAGTTCCTTATGACATTTTCCAGCCGTGATTATTGTGTTGGAATTTAATACATGCCAGAGTATATATATAGATATATTGTTGCTGAGAGCTTATCCTTTTTTTGACTGAAAAAGGATGAAGGAGTCGGTCGATTTCATTGTCCAACGAACTTGACCTGTATAGAAGTATGAAGAATATATGTTCTGAATTTGAATTTGATTAATTGAGGCGTTCGAAAGTTATTGTCGAACATACAAACAAACCAACAAACAAACAAACGAACGAACAGACGGACAACGACTTCGGCCTTCAGTCAAAAGAAAGAACTCGCTATCGCTTGTTCAATTAAGCTTGAACGGATTTCAAAAATATTTTAACACAACATTTCTAGACTTTATCTGAACCTGCCCCACCAAATATCAACATTTTTTACAAATTGGTTTTCGAAAAAATTGAGAAAATGCCAAAAAACTATAGAAAAACTCAGATATTTGGCGTACTCTTGGGATTAAGTTTCAAAAACCCGTTCTTAGTAGGCGTCTAGAGGTCCAACTGAACATGTCTGCCAAATTTTAACGCATTCGGTTCAATAGATTTTTAGATTAGCAAACTAATTGATTGTTTGATTAATCCTTGTCTGTCTCAACTTTGTTTGATGTGTTAGATTAGCAATCTAACACAGTAGATTTTTCATAATAGACATTTCTGACCAGGAACGTTTCTCAAAACTGATGTTAGGTTGCAATCCTGCAGTGCAGAGAGCATGAATATAGCATGAATAATGTGTATAGTAATAGTGTGTAAGCAATCCTTTTTTTCCTTTTTTCGTCCTTAATATGCAAATTTTCAAAATGCTCTATAGCCTATAACCTGGTCGTCCATGTCTACTATCACCATGGCAAGTTTGAATCAAATCGGTCGAGCGGTTCCGGAGGAGTAGCATTACAAAGAGTGACTTTCCTAATCCATTAGAGCTTCGCTTCGCTCCGCTCAATTAATAAGAACTTTGATAAAAATTGTTATGAAAACATATTGCTTTATTGCAAAAACAACGAGAAAAATACAAAACCAAGATACTTAATTTACTAACCAAGATTTACAAAACCAAGAATACTAAATTTTTGGCGTGGCTGGAAAAGGAGAATTGCGCTTTGTAAAAATTGATACATTGTGTTCAAGCAGAGAAGCTATTCTGGGAAGATGGGGAAAATGTCTCCAGCTCGGTCATTATTGGTTCGAAAATTATAAATATTGGTCTCAAATTGTGGGAAACATTCTGCTCTTCAATTTGAGACCAAATTTATAATTTTGAACAAATATTGACAGATTTGGAGTAATTTTCCGACCTTCCTAGAATTTCTTCTTTGCTCAAACACACTATACCAATTATTATCTTAATGAATTATTGCTACGTATATTGCATTTGGACATCACTCCAAACGTACCAATTTTTTAAATTATTATTTGTTGTGTCTACAATCAAATTTCGAATGAAATTGATACAGTACTCTCAAATTTGATACTTGTTATGTTTCAAAACTATTTATTATCAATGTTTTTTTTGCGAAATCTTGTTTCCTCTCAAGATCAAGATATGCTTAGAGGTTTGTATTCAATCATGAATTTTCTCCCATTATATCGATATCATTAAAGAACAAAAATGATTGAAGGAAACAACGATTTAACTCACTCAATTTTTACTTATCACTTTATTAGTAACTAGAGGATAGTAAGTACATAATTATGTTTTCTCATTTAATATGAATTTCAAACAAGAATAAAAATAACTTTGTAAGTTTAGCAACTCTCAACCTACTTGAGCACAGGATCCCCCTTGCATGTTTTGAAAACGTTTTCGTTTTAAAAACCTCAGTAAAGTCTGATTTAATTTGAACAAATGTTTATTTTATGTGCTGTTACAGAGTACCAGTGGAAGCAAGGGCGCAAGCTCTATGGACAGTGGTGCAAAAGCTGCCCAAAGCCAACCTGGACAACCTACGTTACTTGGTCAAGTTCCTATCAGCACTAGCACACAACCACGAGTCGAATAAAATGACGCCACAAAACATTGCCATTGTCATTGCACCTAACCTCATATGGAGCTCCAATGATGACGGCAATAGCATAGGGTAAGACGTTTCGCCACCTCCAGTTCTTCACATCTTTATTTATTTTATTTATTTTTTAACTAAAGTGCAAAATCAATTACTCCTTCTTTGTACTGATACTTGGATTTTATAGTTTTTCATTGTTGCTATTTCGACTCTTGTAACAGCCAACACTCTTATGTAAAGCCGACTTGACTAAAACGCAAGCTGGTGTGGACTGGTCTCACTATTTAAGAGTGGGCAGTAGTAGTCGGCAAACTGCCGAACGGCAGAATTATGTCCTATAAGAACAATATAATTTTTATCAATATCTTGAAGCATATAGAGCCTCTATTTATGAACAGAATTTCACGTTTTTTACGTCATTGGAAAGATAACTCATTTCTCCAGGGGCGTGACTTTCTACTTTTTCGATTTTAAGTTTATTTCAATAATTAGAGTTCAATACTTTTTTAGTTAATTAATTATACAGTAATTTATTATTGAAATAAACTCAAAATCAAAAAAGTAAAAAGTCACTGATGTGAAAAGTAAATTGAATTCTCTTTCCAATGATATAAAGAACGTGAAATTCTGTCCATAAATAGAGGCTCTATCTGCTCCAAGAGATTGATAAAAATTACATTGTTCTTATGGGGCTTGATTTTGCCGTTCGGCAGTTTGCCGTCCACTACCATCCACTCTTAATGTGAAAATTTAATAAAAATCAAATGATGTTGGAACTAATCAGCTTGTGAGTTAGTAATTTTATTGTGGCTCTAGATTTTTAAAGTTTATAATATCATTTTTCAAGATATGGTTATTGAAATGGATTTTCTCTATTTCTTTCTTGTGTCAACCTTCTAAATTCAAAATTCTCCAGTAGGCTTATTATTTATCCATCTAAAGGCTTATTAGCAAATATATCTGTGTTAAGAAGATTTCAAGAAACATGATGTATTCTGGACTACATTTTTCATCATAATTGGGATCGAGATAGTGAAGGGCCTGTGCCTGTATTCTCTTTCCCTAGCCTACCAGCTGGTTGCCAGTTTCAAATTCGCTCTACTATACAGCCCGTCCAACCCAAGAAGACACCCCGGCACGAAGGGAAAACGGCCCCAGCCCGGCCAATACCGGCCCAAAACCCATAAATTCTCAATCAGAACTCACAGTCCTTGAAACAACACTGGCCGATCCGAAGCCGCCCCCTCCACCACGCCAGAATTCCCCACCGGCCGGACAGACCATACAGCAAGCAAATAATCATCAACCAGGATAGAGGTAACGTGTGGTTAGTACGTTGATCCTCTGAACCATAAACCAGTCTCCGCAACCAATTGGCGGCGCAGAACACCTCTGAATAACATGCAGTTAATCAGTTAGAGTGTAATGCAACAATTACTATTCCTCCAGAGACGGGAAACGACTGACTGTCTTTACTAACGAAAGGAGATACCTATCATTATATGATTGTAAATAAATATTACTGTGTTGCAGGATGAACATGAACAAAGCGAATGTACACAGTATAATAATCGACTGTCTGGTGAGCCACGCCGACTGGTTCTTTCCCGAAGAGTGCGAAATGTACATAACTGTGAACAGGGAGCGCGCCACTGCGGCCAGCCTGGTGAACGGCGGTGGAGTAGGGGGAGGGGGAGTCCACCATCATGTGCGCTCGAGCAGCGCCGACACTCAGCTGATTCAGCTCGGCGGTGACGTCATATCGACCACGCCCGCGGGGGGAGTGGGGGGCGGCGACATCAAGCGCACACAATCAAACAGCAGTTTGTCCGATCACAATAATAGGTGAGTGCATCGATTGATGTTTATAATTTAAATCATAGTCTTCAGTTGACATGAAATCTCAAAGATACATAGTATCATAGAGAAAGGATAGTTGATGAAGAAAGCTTTATCACACTCAAGGTACGTTGGTACTGGAACGAACATCGAAAGCAGTCGATCAGCTGTGTCCAATCTCAACTTTTGCTAATAAATAACAATAGTTGTAATTGGCCACAGCTGATCGACTGAGAACGATCATCGTTCCAGTCGCACCAGTAACAACGCACCTTAAGGAAGTACTATCATATGGATTTATAGTATAGTTGAAGTAGGAAGTTCCATCCTTTCTCTATTATAGTATCTACAGTAGTAGAGTAGAGTGTTATGCTTCCATATGATCAGTTTATGGTATTCAATCAAAATAAGATCAATTTTCCCACTTAAGGATGAGCATACTGTGATATTGTAACTATAATCTGTTTGTTTCGGTATTGGTTTGTTTGCTTCGGTAAACTGGTTTGTTTGTTTTCTAAGGGTGAAGCCCACATGAGCTCATAGCCCACATGAGCTCTAGCTCATTGCCCTCATGAGATAGATGATGATGAAATGACGACTACTTTTTAGGTAGTCGGGACCGACGGCTTATACCCCGAAAGGCGGAGTAACCGTATTTATGTGATTGTGCTGTGGTCAAAGAATTGTTCCCTGGTGGGGCCTCGAACCCGGTCTACCTGCTTAATAGACCGGCGCAATATCACTTCCTCCAAAGATACACACAAATCTATTAATGCTACTCATCAAGCTTACATTTCATTGTTCCTTCATTCATGGAAGAGTCTGAATATAACAGGAAATACTGTATGCTTGCAAAGTTTCTGTACTGGTTATTTTATAGGAAAAGCAGACTTTTAATCTATCAATCTGATTGATCAGTCATATCACTCAATCAATCAGACATATATTTAATGTATCAATCAGATTGGCAAATAAATATATTACTCATGCCAAATATTTCTCCATTCATGAAATTTGTATTTTCTCCAAATTTGTATTTAAATTTGTAATTTCTCCATACATGCATGAAATTTGTTCGGTAAGGGAAATAATAACTTGTTTAATAAGTGTGTTAATAAGTGTGACATGGAACAAACCTTGTGGATGTTAAATGTATCATACTGTTGTGAATTGTTGAAATGTCTGCTTTGTGCAATTGTGTTTTTGTTGGTCATATTGTGTTATTGCAGGCAGCAACAAATGACGAGTCGCCGTAAGCAAGTGTCGACTCCTCGTAGGACAATCGGCACTCAGTGCGATCTAGGCTTTGTCAAGCGACTCGGCCAAAAGACTTTGAAAACTGATAGCAAAAATCATGCAGCAAATCGGTTATTCAACTTGCTATTCATTGTTTTTTTTCAGTTTGCTGCGCTAGTGCTCCATTGTAAACATAATGGCATGTAGTTTCGCTTTCCCTTACACGATAAAATACACAATAAAACTATGGATTCAATTTCAATTAAGTACGTTCACATTCAAAATCGAGTACAATTCAATTTTCTGTTGATGCAGTTGTTCAAAATAGTATGATTAGTTCATTATAATGATAACAATTAATTGAAAATCAGCCTACCATTGAATATTAAACATTGAATATTATCATCTAAAACTACAACTACATAATTACTAATATATTCGTGGAACAAAATATTCTTGATCTATATGGAATTTCAGAGCCTTTAGGCTGAGGCCGCACTGCCGGTGGGTAGAGCCTGGAGGGTGGAGGGTAGTTGGTAAATCTATCACACCATCCACAGTAATACATCGTATGAATGGTATGTGTTCAGCCGCCATCTTGAAATTCTTAAATATGGACAACATAACCTCAAAAAACTGAATGACGACATACCATTCATACGATGTATTACTGTGGATGGTGTGTATGTTCTATAGATTTACCAACTACCCTCCACCCTCCAGGCTCTACCCACCAGCAGTGCGGCCTCAGCCTAATGGTGAAGTCTAAATTATATAAATGTGTTCGAGCTTTTTTACCTTCCTTTTGCTATAACGAGGCTCATCTCATGAGTATATCAGTTACGATTTCATTAAATTAGAGAGTTTGTTGGATGTGGTTCATTGTTATTATTTGACTAGAGTTCACGGACACTTTTTTATACTTTACAGGAGTTTACGGTACACCTGATATTTTTTTCTGGTTCAATTTTCAATTGAACAGAAATTACTTATATGTGGTTTGTGGCCTTGTGGTTTATAAAATAAAATTATAATATGTAAAAAAAATATTTTACCTGTATATTAGCTCCATGGCTTAGCTCTATGACTGGAGATATTCTTGGTATATTGTTTTATTGCTAGTGTTCACTTATATTACCTTGATTTTGTGTACATAATTTCTCGGTTTGCGTTGAATTTCAAGAATATCACATAATAAGGAATAAATTTCCAGGGAACACTTTTCACAAGCTGAGTTTTGCTTGCTTCGATACAATTGATATTTTGTTTTTATTTTGACAAACTACTAACTTTCCAATTCCAACTATGCAATATGTATATTACAACTAAACACAGTATATTAAGCATGCAATAATTATAAGACATGCACATCGAACAATTTCAACATTCAAATTTACTCAGGTTAATTTTGAGGATAATTTTTTGTTATTAAACGGCTGAAATTACGTCCGAATACGTTTACTGCATGAGTGTTTATATTTTATTTGTGTGATAATTTGGTTGAGAACCCAAAGTGTACAAATCATCTTGTTCAAGTCCTTCATAATTATTGTTGCTATTGATAAAGTTCTATAAAAATTCTACTGTAGTTTGTAAAATTCAATTACGTATATTGTGTTCGAGCGAATGAGACATTCTGGTGAGATGGAAAATTGACTCCAGCTCGGTCTAT
Source organism: Sogatella furcifera (assembly GCA_017141385.1). Classification (NCBI taxonomy): domain Eukaryota; kingdom Metazoa; phylum Arthropoda; class Insecta; order Hemiptera; family Delphacidae; genus Sogatella; species Sogatella furcifera. Next base: position 14,969,543 of record CM029554.1, read on the forward strand.
ATTGGTTCAAAAATTATACATTTGGTCTCATATTGTAGAGAACATTCTGCTCTACAATCTGAGTGCAAATTTTATCATTTTTAACCAATATTGACCAAGCTGAAGTTATTTCCCATCTTGCCAGAATGTCTTCTTTGCTAGAACAGACTATAAATAGCAATTTGATTAAAAACTTACGAGTGTGTTTTGCTTTTTACTTGGATTAAAGATTCAACTTGTCTTTTCTCTCATGATGTATGGCTATAATAAGATACCATCTTCTACTCTGAAATTAGATCAAAATCTTACGTAAAACGGAAATAACAAAATTACGAATGTAATTATTCAATTATGAAATTGAAATCTTTGTTGTACGATTAGTTTTAATTGAACATTTGATAGCTGTGTAAATTCTGTTCATGTAAGGTTGTACAATGTTTATAATATTCATAATAATTTATTTCATATCAATTTACAACGGAGAGTGCAACAGGATTTCACCCAAAACGGTTCCTCTTCTAATTAATACAGACAGTCCGAAAGTAGGTTATGTCTAACCAACACCGTTCTAGAAAAATAATTAGCTCATGAAGAGTTATGGTACAAAAATAGATTAGGTTAAACGGTTGTAATGGAAACTTTTTTGTTTGCAGTCCTCCGCAAGGCAGTCCCAAGCCAGCGATTCGCATGAGGAAGAACAAACCAGCACCTGTACCACCCAAAGATTCCCACGCGTCACAAACACACAACGACAAGTCGCAGCAACATGCGCACGCTGCAACAAGTACCCAGGACAAGTCATCAAAGTCATTATCAAGCAGCAAGCATAACGCAGATACCAGTCATCATCATCATGATATGCTGCAAACCACAACAGATCTGCTGGGTAGCTTGAGGACGTCGGATACAGAGGAAGTCGGAGGAAAGGACGATCTGCTTCTTGGATTCGAGAAGATTGCTTTGGAAAGTGGCGAGGTGGTTGAGAAGAAGTCGGATAACTGTGAGAAGGAAGCTACAGCTGTGCTTCTCGTTTCCGAATCTTTGCAACAAAGGTGAGTTGTTTATGAAGAGTTTGAGAAATTTAAAATTTATTTTACAAATTGAATTTTTGCAACAAAGGTAGGTTGTTTCTGAAAAGTTTCAACAATTTAAAATTAATTTTTTGAATTATTTTCCGGAATCTTTGCAACAAAGGTAGGTTGTTTCTGAAGAGTTTGAACAATTTAAAATTATTTTTTCAAATTAAATTATTCTCCGGAACCTTTACAACAAGGTTTTGTAGAGTTCAACTTAAATCAATTTTAATTTATTCTAGAAAATTGCACTATCTTTGTTGGTTTGAACAATTATCGAGATCTTTAAAGTCACTGACTCTGAGTATTCTATTCATTATATTGAATATAATATATCCATGTATTAAGAGGAAGCAATGATTTGTTTATGAACTCTTTTGGACTCTTCTGTTCCTGATCTATATAAATAATATAGCAAAGGTGGAAGCCGAGGGTAAAATGTTTCTTTTTGCTGATGATGCAGCTGTTCTGTACGAAAGCTAAACTTGCAATGGGGCTTATAGGAAAGCTAACGAGGGCCTAAACATCCTGAAAAATGGTTTGACCAAAACTCTCTGACCCTAAATACAAACAAAACAAAAGTAATGCCTCTCCAACTCAGGAATCAGAATGCTAACATAAGGGAGGGATCGAACATTATAATCCACACTTGTACTGAAACTACTGCATGTAATTGCCAGAAGTTGGAGCAGGTCTCGGAGTACAAATATTTGGGTGTTTACTTTGACAAAAACCTTAGATGGGATAAGCATCTCATCTACATCTCACCTTAGGCAGAAGCTTAGAAAATATATATATATGTATGTATTTAAAAAGTTGAACTCAAAGTTGGCTGCAACAGGCCAACCAAGACGCTATCCTTCTGACCAGCTCTTTATGGGATTTCAGGTTCTAGATATACGCCAGCTCTTTATCAAGGCACTTCTTGTACACATGCATAAAAGAAGGGAAAGTCAAATCATAATTATGTCAAATCATGAGCATTTCACGCGTGCCTCTAGCATCAACAACATAAGGATGCCTAGATTAATGACTGTGGCCTCATCCCGATCTCCCTACTATATTGCTCACCGATTGTGTTGCAACATGCCTGTTCAGCTTACAATTTTAAACACATTCAGTTCTGCTACCTACAAGAAAATGTTGCTCTCTTGGCTGTTTCAATAGGGAAGAGAAGCATCTGAGATGTTATTGAGGTCATTTCTAATAGTAATTGTATATGTATTAGGTATTGCTTTTCACTTCCAATAGTTTTATTATTATTATTATTATATTGACAACCTCTTGATAGTTTCTTTGAATTGGCTTATGAATGAATTATAAGGTGATAAGCGACCCGCTTCACTCATGTACTATTTAAAAACGTATTCTCTTTTTACCAAATCTTTTATTCATTTTCAAGCTCTCCAAATTTCAAGTTAAACTCCTTCAAATATTAATTGTCTCTGCCTCTGTCGTGTGCTTGCCGTGTGGCTTCCTGATGGATGATCCTGGACTCTAATTATATTTTTTCTTTTGTACTTTATTCTTAATCTCTCTCTCTCTCTCTCTCTCTCTCTCTCTCTCTCTTTCTCTCTCTTCTTTTTTTCCTCATTCTTTCAATTTTTTGTTCTCCATCCTTTTCTTATTATATTAGCTTTTTTTCTCCTTGTTTCCTCCTCTGTATGAAAACATTAAATCTAAACTGATTCAGACTTTTCTTCGCACACAGGCATCTAAGCCCATGTGAAGAACATCTTTCTTTAATGTATCTTTATCAATTTTTATATAGTGCGAAAGAGGAATAAATTTATTTGATTTGATTTGAAGATTTTTAGTAATTAAATGATTAAAGTCACTCACTATCATTATACAGAGTGATCCGCATATTCAATGAAAATACTAGACATTTTCAAAACACATCTACACAAAAAGTGAACCGCGTGGTATAATGGATACTTCAGGACTCGTTGACTAGTTGTGAAGTTGATATTTTGGTAGTTATCCACATTAAATGAAAAGATAAGACATTGTTAAACCACTGATTTATTAAAAAATCGATATACCGGTTTCGGATGTTACACCATTACCAATATCTGGTTTATCATTTTTAATAAATCAGTGGAACTTGATTATACAAAGTGTTCAACTTAAAAATATTACTTATAGTTATTGGCTATTTAAAACATTCTAACGCAGTATTCTAATTTGTCCAGTAGTGCTCACGACCTCTTGAAGCCTTCGGCACCGAAGTTGGCACCCAGCGAAGGAGCAGGTTTCAAGGGCTCGGTGGACCCCGCTTACGGTACGCTGGACCGCAAGGGTCGGCCTCCCCGGCCCACACCCCTGCCGCGCACCTCCATCATGTCGAGCAGCGCCGGCGACGAGCAGCTGCTGCAGCTGAGGAAGCCGGCGGTGCCCGAACGCCCGGCCACCCTGCAGCGCCCGCTCAGCTCCTCTTTCCGTGTCGCGCGCTCCTCTGACGATAGCACCTCCGTTGACAAAGCTGATGTGAGTGTTATATAGCATATCTTATTTCTAAATTTTTGATTGAAGTTTGGAACTCCATGATAATATAGAACACTGAGAGAGGTTGTCCATTCCACGAATTTATTTTTTCACAGCACTGGACCGCGATTTCGTGACTTGACATATCACATTTCAGCAGTATTCATGAAAATTTATAACCTGCTCTTGTCGATTATTTATGATTTGTGATTATTATTTTATATTTGTGATATATTATTTGTGATTATTTCCATTGTTACATTCTAAACTACCAGTCCAACTTAGCCATATTTAAGTTAGATTACCAATCTGAGTTGACTGCCAATCTAACTTGAATATGATTTAGTTAAACTGGTAGTTTAGAATATAACAATGAAGAAAAAAGTCCATGAAAATCGACAAAAGCTTTTGTAAATTTTTACCGTAACTGTATCATACATATATTTGATAGAGGACATAGAAAGACACTTAGGTGCTATGTACTCCCAGTTGTAGAATTAGGCAATCGAAATCTAAGACTGGAGAGTCTTCTTAGAGCAAGCTAGGCATACTTTGAAATGGTATTTTCCTCACTCTAGAATCTAGATCATACAAAACTTGATGTTCCTTCTACAAGTCAACAGTAACAATAACCAACTATAATAATTTTTCATTAATATGAATCTTGATTCAACCTGGAACACCTTGATCCTTTTTTAGCAGGAAGATTTGAATTTTGGAAGTTTGTGTTTGCAGGAAGTTTGGTTTTTAAGGTTATCTTTAAATAAAATTCTTGTATATTTGTCTGCAATCTATACAGTTTTGGTGGTGGTTGGGTGTACCATCTATTCTATGTACAAAACCTACCTTTTTGGTAAAAACTTTTTCAGAACGATCGAGGTCCTGTTTCACTGGAAAGAGCCCATGTGTATTCTGTAGATAAGCAACAGGTCTCCATAATACAAGTTGGAAATGGTCCCAAACAAGAAAATAATAAGACAGGTCAGTTAATTCGATTGGGCACTGTTGGTATCGAGTAGTGCACACTAATCAGAGCACTTATCATGTCACTAATTCATCGTCATCTATAGTTTCTAGAAATCATCTTCAGCAAATGCACTCGCAATTTGATGAGTTTCTTATTTTGATCGCTACAATACAGGCCCTTAATAGCACCTATTCGTAACCCCAACAATAGTCTCTCATATGAATATAATAGCTTTATTATATTTTTAGCATCAAAAGTTAGTTGTATGTCTTAGCTAATCTATTTCCATCGCTATTTTCAGACCACTATGCTCATTTATAACACTTGCTCGTGTCCTCCATATTCATTCAAATCATATTGACTAACGTTGCTTGGGTATATTCACTTATCCTGCAATATTTTGATGTCATCATGTACATTTTTCATCAATATTTGCTTTGTTCTTTGCGCATTGCTGCAGTATTTTATTTGCTTCTCAAAAGTTTAATCTTTTAAATTTTTTTAAACCTTGCCGCATCAATCATGCAGTATTTATTTGATAATAGATATCATAGATATATTTATTTGATAATAGTAAATATCATCAATACCCTTTTTAATCTCATTTGCAGTCAAATTCCTTTGTATATAACCGTGTAATTCTAATTTATAACTTTTTAAATTTAAAATGATATCGATAATTTAATTTTGATTGATTCATTTTAATTTGATAATGGATAATTGTGTAAATGTCATCAATATTCTTGGTATTTAATCATTTTGCATAGTTGATTTCCATTGTATATAACAGTTTTATTCTAATTAATCGCTTTTCAAATTTCAACTAGATAACTGTTATTGTATCTTCACTTGTCTCTTTCGAAATGAGGCTCTATTCTTCTTAATAATGCATGGAAAGAATGTGTACAACATAAGTCGTCTATAAATAAATTGTCAACTTGGACATATACGAGTAGGTTTTTTTACAAAATCATTCCATCCTATCATTGGTTGTGGTGGTGAAGATAATGTATTATTTCATTATTAATTCTCTTAAACTGGAATATCACTGATTTATTTTTTTAACTCAATACTGATTCTAGTTGTAAACTGATCAGTTATTTAGAATGATGATATTCCTCATCTCTAAAACGACCAATTTGATTATCACTGAATATGAATATCCCTCATTCCCCCAATTTATCCAAATTGTGAATTTTTTATTACAAATACCCCATCATCTACACTACAGTGGTAAGAAATCAGACTTGAATAACTTGTTAATTAATTGAATATAATATTTTAATTCTACATTTTTAGAGCTTTCTCTTGTATTATGATTATTATGATCTATTTCTATATTGTATCACCTCATAATTTATTGTTCGATCGCTTGCTATCGAACATTATTCAATTTAACGAATATGAAGACTTTAGAAATTCGTGCAAAAACATTGATGAATCCCTTCTGAGTTAATGAAATTGCTTCAAAGCTTGTTCGTGCAAACAGCTTGTATGTAAATACAGCTAATATTGATAATTGTCTAACAAGCTGATAATATTCTGGTAAACATAATGACTGAATTCAGAGTGATAAAATGTAATCATATTTTTGTTTTAGACTGTAAAGATTCAATTGAGAAACCAGAAAGGCCACCCAAGCCGGAGCTTCTTCCGGAAAAGTCTCAGGTTTTAACGCATCGCAGAACACCTTCCGAAGGTCACATTATTGATAAAGGTAAGAACATTTCAACTATTTGAAAAAAAATAGTTCAGCTTAATTATTTATTGGCTTAAGTGTAGCATCTTTACTTGAAAGTGTTTGATCAATTTTTGAATTAGGTGATCTCAAAATTTTATTCAGAGTTATACTCTTGGAACTTTTCAATTAGAGAATGAATTGAATTTTTCTTCTCGTTCTATATCTTCTGTAAATTCTACATTCAGAGTTTCTTTTGTTTAAAAAGTTATTTTCTTCAAAAAATACTCATAAATTATTTCTATTTTGAAACACTGTAAATAATTTTCATGAATTTAACATGCTATTTCGTGAAAAACATGGAATAATTTTATGCTATAATCATAATACGTCATATTTTAAAAACATAATCATTTTATTTTTATCTTTGTTCGAATTGTTGATAAAGCTAATCTTTTTTACCTGATCACTTCTGAAATCCTTTAATTATTTAAGCTGGTTAGGAATAATTCCTACGATCCGAACAAAGGAAAAGAGATTATACAGAATGATTAATTCCTTAACATTGTACAAGTGCGATTGATTGCATAAAATCAACGTATTGTATTATTCGGTATAACAACCTGTCTTTATTCTGCTATCGCTGCACCTGTCCCTTGTTCCCGGTGCGTCTCTCTGGCAATGTTTCACTTTATAATCTTCACCTCATCACTCACGCAAAAGTAAATACTTGAGCTTCATGTACAGCGGAAAATAAATGGATGAAAATTTATTTTTCTGTGTTATGATGCCAATAATAAAATAGTGTTTCTAGTTTCCTTACATCATGTAACTCTTCAAACTCTTCAACAAATTGATAATTAATTTGTAAATATTATATTTTCAGGTCACAACGCACCCCCCGAATCACCTAGAAGTGTTACTAGGATGCCTCCGAGACCCACCATTCCCCCACCACCGCACCCCACCCAGCTGGGGAGCACCACCTCCCCCCTCCCCACATCACCCACATCGAAAACAGCCAGCGAGAGCACCAACCTATGACATCCGCCTCGCTTCAAATCAGCCAATCAAGTCAAACAATCCAATCGTACTAACCGCTGAAACTCAATACGGTACTGAAAATAGGCGTTGAGGTCAATCGAATTCCATTTCTATTCAACCATATGAATCTAAATATTGTTGAGAAATCAATATGACACATTGTTATTGATAGTGATGAAAGGATTTTGTCTACCGTAAATCATCTCCATCTCCTTTGTGAATCATTATTAATCAACGGTGATAGTATATTACATAACTGGGCTAGAAAACACAGTTTTGCCAGTCGATGATAAGAAATTTTATGCTCGAAAATGGAGCCGCTTAGTGCAGAAAGAATTGAGTGTCTGAAACTGTTTAAATCTCTGAATTGCCATGGTAAGGGTTCATATCCACTGTCAGTTCGGACTGTGGCAGTCAAAAACCGTGATTGAGTGGAGAAATCGGCAGTCAAAAATAACTGTAAACCGACAGGCCGATCGTTGATCGATCAGCTGTAAACGAGCGAACTGTTAATACGAAGTACGAACTGACAGTCGATGTGGCCCACAATGACGGCCCGTCAATGTGGACAGTCGAAGTAGAGACAGGAAGGAAATTATTTGTGTGTGTCATTAAAAATTGAAAATCCTCGGTTAGTTATTGTAAGTTCGATCAACCAATACAATAATATGCAATATTCAACTAATCATTATAAAACTTCGTATAAGCATTCCAAATTTTGGGACAATTAACCATTTTTTTATATTGAAACTTGGGTGACTCTTCTTTCACCAATTAGAAATGTTGAAATAACAAACTGGCCTTATTAACTGCCAAAGAAAGAGAAATCAAAACAACCTTTGTGCTATTAATAATCAATATTTATAATATTCTATTCATATTATGGATCGGGTTAACCATGGATAATCAGAGTAATAAATTCTATTTACTTACCTCATTCAGGCTACTGGTTATTTTGTAGATGTGACGCAGCTATGCTGCTGTTTTGACTTCCAGAACTGTGTGAGTTTTGCACACTAGAAAACTTGAAGTTGGTACTAAGCGTATTGAATAGAACTATTCAAAATCTATATAGTTCTTATTAATAAAATTCAAGTTGATATGGTGCTTGTATAGATTTGTTGTATTCAATGAGTTGTGGGTAAACTCTGTAATGTACTCTGAAACCCCATTATCCATAGTGCCTTAGTACACACTAAACACGCTCAAATTGTTTGTGGCTTGTAAATTACGTTAATAAACTGAAGCATGCAGCGTAGCTTCGTTATGTCTTGAAAACCTCAGCCTATGATAATAAACTACCGCACAATTAAACATGCGTCTAAAATTGATATAAATTTTTTTGTACTTTTATGGAATTTAATAGCTGTTTCAAAATAGTTCAGTTCTCCATAGACAATACCGTGATCTATACTTTGCTGAATTCTAAATGAAATTTATGATTCAAAGTCTCCATCTTCCTTAATGAATTGATATCGTTAGGTAATTTGTAAGAATAAATTACTCTTAGGGATATTGAATGGATAGTGCAATAATTACTATGTGATGAAGAATCCAAGCGTCTAATTTCTTTCGGGAGTGTAGTTTACTTGATTGGAATTTAGTAATCCTTTTCACCTCCGATATTATTTATATTATCTTAAGCTCCCGTAATCAATAACATTCTCAAAACATTACTACCAACAAATAATTGTATGGTATACTTGAATTGTCTTTGATTTAAAAGAATCAGATTATTATCGATATCTCATCATCAAAGAATATTTTTATCTTTTACAATTCAATGTTAATGATATTTTCGTATTATGTTGAACATTTTTATATTATTCGTTCAGCTGCCGAGTGAAATTCAGCGTACCAGTAAAATTAATTGATTTTAATTTCTTAGTTGTAATTTTAAACCCCCTAGACTGTTTGGTTGCATTTATTTCTTAGCTATGGAATATTATATTTTATTTTATCGTCAATAATATCCTTCATGACTACAGTTTGTGCAAGTCCCAATTCAAAATCTATTTTGTGTGTTTTTTATTATTTAGATGCTGTTAATTCGTGGGCAGTCGTCACAGTTTTTTTAATTACTGCATATAACTCAGCACAAGAGAAGTTAAATGCATCATATCCTTTAGATATTTCTTAATACAGTATTTGAAAGCTTGAAACTAAAAACTATTATAATTGGATTTCTTTTCTATTTGATTAAGTTTCATTTCAACTTTCTTTTGTTATAACTACCGTACCAAACTATGTAAATTTCGTGAACTATTGTTACCGGTATTATTGAAGAATAGTTGTCAACTGTCTTAGAATGGAATAGTCAACTCATCAACTTATTATTTCAAGATTATATTGGGAATAAATTTTTTTACTAAAAGTGCAATTATAAGATACATTCAAGTCTTGAAACTAATTATCATTGTAATAAAATAATTTCTAAACATTTGGAGCAATATAATACATGTTAGATATAGAAATAGATTAAAATATAATAGAAATTTAAACATACTCACTGATTTACATTTGTTTGAAATATTATAGCAAAGAGAAGGTAAATCTGTGTAATTTCTGATTTGCCTTCTCTATGATTATAGCTAGAAAAAGGGTCATATTAAATTATGTGCATATCACTAATAGGCTACATGATTCTACTCTTCCTAAGCTTGAGTCTGATTAAAAAGGATTATATAATTAACCATAATAATAATTACCTATTGTTATTGGAATTGTAGTTGAATTTTCAGAAAACAAGTAAAATGTTATTAGAAAGACGCTAAAATTTTCCGAATGAAACTCATCTTTTTATATTATTATGTTTCATATGTTTATATTATGTTTCATGTTGTTGTTGATTGTGATTCATAAAATACATATTTTTATTATTATCGATTAAAGTTTTACAAACCACCTATGTATAGTCTCAACACTTTACCATTGTATAAAACACTTGTAAATTGTAATATTTCTGTACAGATTTGCCATTTTATTACATTTTGCAGCATTTATAATATTATTGGATGATCAGATCATTTGTCAATAAGGCAATAATATTCCAGAAGAATATTTATAGTTGTTTTAAATTGTTATTCCGTTTTAATTGAAGTCAATTTCCAGATTCAATTTTATTTTAAGTTACTTATCAAAGGTTGTTGATAAGTTCAATAAATTATTTTGTTTATTTTGAGTTTTTAGTCATTGTTTTTGTATGCTTTGCTACTGTAGTCTTTAATATTGTACCCTATGATCTTCTTTCAAATATACATTAGAATAAAAAAACTATCAACTTCACATCTTTAATTAGCTTATGTTTTGTGTATATCTGTGATCTCCTATAATTTTTTTACCATCAGTTATATTTTTCTTTCTGAAGCTATTTTTTTATCAGAGTTCTAAACTATTGTATTTATAATTTTCATTTTGCAATATCATTTCTTCATCACCGCAATTCTCATTATGAAATTCTTTATAAAAATATAATTTGTGTCTGATAAGTGGAATGTTCAGATGATAGATTAATATTGTATCTTTATTTTTGCTTCATTAAAGGATTATTTTAATCAGCCTGTGTTCTTTCTTTACCAATGTGTATTAATAACAAATCCATTATAATCTGCCTTTTCTATGGGTTTCTTTTCTCAATCAATGTTTTCATTTTGTATTTCTCATTAAAGGTTGACTACCTTTTTACTTTGAGTATGGATATAAGTCAATAGTATAGATATAATCAATCTTATATCCATAGTAAATGCTTTTTACCACACAGAATGTAAATAAATATCTGTTATATGAATCTCTGAATATAAGCAACCGAGAAGATTGACAGTTTTTCTTTGTCTTGCCTTCTCTATGCTATATATTATTACATTTTTAGTATATTTTCTGTGCTATATTAAATATTTTCAGTATATTATTTTTCTTTTATTTTTGTATTTTCCTTTATTCACAAACAGGCTTCCATATGCCTGATTAAATTCTCAACTATTCAATTCATGAAGGCACACATGTCAAATTACAGTCCACAATAAATTATTTGAGGGTATGAAAAAATATTGAAGAATTTTTTTGTAGCCTAGTACGGTGCAATTAGACTCGCACCCCAACATCCAAAGAGGAAGGACGATTTCTACGCCAACTTGTTCTATACAACCCCTTTATTGTTTGGTAAAAAGTTACACCCCTATGAGCTTCGGGTTTTTGGGGGAACGGGGGGGTTTGAAAGGTGCAAAATTTCAGTTTTTTGTGAATTGTAGCTGAACCAAGCGTCGGACAAAAAAATTTCATGCATGTTTTTTCTAGAGAACAAAATTTGGGAGAGATTGAGACCAATCACAACCCTGATCATCAACCGTTTCAAAGTTTCAATTTTTTGAAAACTCCATTTTTTTTTCACAGGAATTATTCCATTACTTTAAAAGTTTGTAACTTTGAATTGGAAACACTCGCATCCGTATTTCAAAAAATTTCCCTCTCGGCAAAATTCATTTCTCTTCAATTTGAGACCAAATTCACCCTTCTATGTTAAGTGGTTCATGTGCTACAGCGATTTAAAAAAACCCTTACATCCCCAAAATCCCCTAAAATGACATTTTCCTACAGATAACCCGTAAAATTACAATTTTCGCACTGAAAATTGTGTGTAAAACGGTCCATTCTTGAACTAGTAATAATTACCGTGCCTATTAATAATTCAGATGGACACGTTAAGCCGTCGGTCCCGGCTGCCTAAAAACAGTCGTTAAGTCATGTCAGAGGCCCTGAAATTGATCAGGAGCGACCTGAAAACTCTGACACCAGACCTGAGCCAGCCAGGTTACACGAATATTATTATTATTATTACTGTTCCTAAAGTAAAAATTAGCGTGCCTAAAAATTTTTACGCACTCCAGATTTTCAACCTAACAACACGAAATAGTAAGTACATCAAATGGATGTTCCGTATTCAGAATTCAAAATTAAGGTGGCAGCACTGGCTGTCGAGCAAACGGGAGTTGATCAGCTGGTAGCGGCAAGTTGGAATTTTGACCAAAAGGTAGTTAAGGTACGATTTGGTTGGTGCGGAACGTAACGACCGTCAGCCACAATGTACGCATACGGCTGCGGCTGAACCATTTTTGTTGGCACGACCCAGTCGCAATGATCTGCCTTCACAATATCCAGATCTACTAGTGAAAAATATAAATTACTCCATTTTGGTACTATTTGAATCAAAATTTCATTAACTTTGATATTAATATCCCTCATAATTATAAATATTTCCCTCCAGGTCATCTCAATTATAACTTACTACATCTTCTCCAAGTTTCCCAATATATTTGAGGTCAGAATCCACTGCGACTGGTCGGAACACTGCTTCTAGAGGAGTACGGTCGTCATTGGATGCGGCTGTTGGTCGTGGTCGTTGGTGATACGCATGAACGAAATCGGTCCTATGATTTAACACAGAAGCAGTCCGCCATTTTTTTACGCAATGACCGACAGTCGTTACGTTTCGCACCAACCAAATCCTAGCTTAACCCGGTCAGACTGAGACGCGAGACCGTCCCCGTCCGTCAGACATCTCACTAAATATTTTAGGTTAGATTATTGTTTACATCAATACCGTAAGTAAGTTACTGTGATAAAAGTTCAATTTATTCTCAGAGCTTTTGTAATAATTATGAGATTAGGGATTTATGTTATCATGAATACCGTTCATTATTGTTGGTTATAAATTCTGGGCTTGAATTGTTTGAATGATTGTCGTTTGTCGATCTCAATTATTCGTTTCATTTCATACAGTAGTTGACTCAATTGCTATCAGAATTCAATGGCAAAATACATTATTATGATTTTTTTATAAGAAAGTAACTTAATACTTTAATACATACAACTTTGAAGAAGACTCTGGCACCATAGTTTTGAAATTTTGAAAATACCGTAGGCTAAAATAAAACAAACTCAGATCACATTTATGTTGGGATCACAAACAGAACATTCAACTTATCCTGCTTCAACCTACCACATATGTAAGTTAATATATAATGAAAAGTGGTTGAAGGCATGATATAGAATTCATAGTAAATGCGACATTCCAATTTAATACAATCATTAAATTACAGCTTCAGTTCAATTCAGTCTTATTGTTGGCTGGTTCAGCTTCAAAACCTTGCACTTAATTCATAAAGTAGGATTCTGTTATGCAATGCATGTGACAGCTGACGAGTAAATAATTTTGCATAAAAGCATGATAAAGTCCTGAGAATCTTAAGCAATACAATTGTAACATTGCATAATTTTAACATATAAGCAGTTAGCTGTTATGCTATAGAGTAATCACTTGCATGCTGCATCAATCAAAACCCTACCTGCTAGAAATGATGAGATATTTTGTCTCAAGTGATTTGAAGCAGCAAAATTTCTCCAGAAAGAATAATATGCAGTACTTGACATGAAAGTACATTATTCATAGCACTATCAAGTTATATAGGCTATCATTTCAATAAAAATAAAACTATTGGTTCTATTAATTGTGGAGGTAAAGATTCTAAATCGTTTCCAGTCACATTGAATAATGTTAAAAAATTATAATTTGCACTGAATTCTAGTAAATATGATTATTTCTAGCTATAAAAGTTTGAAAGGGCATTTTACATTTATCAGTTATGGTACCAGGAATATTTAAAGGTCTTGAGAAGTAGTTTATACTGATTGTAGCTCATAAATTACTGTTAAATATTACAATGACTATAATAATTTATTATTCTATAGTCACTGTGATACATAGAATAGATGGAATGTTTGAATTATATTACTCAAATAAATTTAATTATTTGATAATGAATGACATTGGACATTGTAGGCTACAAAAATTGAAAGCTCCAACTTAATTGTAAGTTCTAATTTGATAAATAATATGGCATACCATATTGAACTTCAGATCTTTTTCAAATGATATTTATTTCGATGCAGGTTTTTAAGACAAATTTAATGCTGAAAATTACACATCAATCTATCAAACCATTTGAATTAACTTATAAATCAGAAAAATATTAACTTCAAAATCAGTTACTATCTTGAATACAATGTGACAAAATTACTTGCTGAACCACAAATAGTTTTTTTTTAAAATTGTATATTGATATCTATATTCACATCACCATCCCATTATTTGAAAAATGAGAGATCCGCCATCTTGGATTTGTAAAAATTGTGAGATGGTGGTATTTTAGATGATTCTTATATTGATTTCAAAGGCAAAATAAATTGAGGAGATTGCAATAAAAAAAAACTTGAAAATTACACTAAAAAACACATTTTAAACTTTTTCCTACTTTTCACATAGGCCCAATGGTAACTGTAGGAAAAATTTAATGTGTTACTCGAGCATAAAGTGTTATTGCTGCACTTGAGAAACGTTTTTCACTCGCCTCCGGCTAGTGATAAAAACTGTTTCACTCGTGCAGCAATCCTTCACTTTACGCACTAGTTACACAAATAACTATTTATTGAACAAAAAAATATTAATAACTTTCGGATTGGCTCATACTTCTAGATTTCGTTTATTGAGACCCTAGACTCTCATAAAAATCGTTTACACGACCAAGACTATCATAGGATTCATGGGGGTTGGTCAAAAGCATCCCTTTATTTTTAATCATTTATATTCCCCCATAACCTTTTGATTTGTACGTCATCGGATTCTATCGTTCAATAGCTCATCATTTTGTACTCATCTCGGCGGTATAAATTCATATATTATCATCCAAATTCGGTGAAAAACTCCAGAATTCAGATTTAAATGACACTCTTGAATAATAATACCTGCACATTGAAAATTCCAATTTTTCAAATTTCAATGCTCCTAATCGGAAAGTTGTGAACGGGAAAATCTGAAACTACCCAGAAATGTAGAGAAAATCTTTCAAATGGTTTCTATGAGAATTGGGAGACCTTTGACATAAGAAGGTACACAACTGGTTTTTATCACACTTTTTCTCCCACATAGCACATGAACATATCAGATACAATTTAGATATGTTCCATCAATACTTACAGTATGTATCTGATACGTAAATTTACGTATCTAGTACCTATCTGATACGTATCTGATATGTGAAAATGTCCGCTTTTGAGATACATATTGTATGGGTATTGATTATACATATCCGATATGTACCCTCATGTCTTGGATATACATCTAATATGTAACTAACAAAAAAAGAATTGCCAAAATACTTTGTTCATCAGTGATATAAATATTAAATGATAATATTGATATTTGTAATTGGTGAAATAAAATCATAATAATCCAGTTAATCCCATTTGGAAAGACATAAAAAGATGCTTAAGAAATAATAGGCCTACTTTAACCTCAAAATACTGAATGCAATCAATAGCCTACACAATCGACTTCAGCATTAGATAAGATTCAAATCAATTCATAAATGAAACACAGATTTATATAATAAGTCTATATTATAATATTACATTCAAATAAACAATTTTCATCCTTTTAAAAGTCCCATTCTGGTTTTGTCTCCACGATTACATCAGCTTACACATCACTTCTCACAACAGAAAATTTCAGTTCAGAGAGCACACGAGCAGAGGCAGTTACTAATGTATTGTGGGTAGGTTTAGCGGATATGTATCTGATATGTATTGGAAAGTATCGGGAGATATGTATCAATCCTGCCTCAAATAATATGTATCAGATACGTTAGAGGTACATATTTTGTAATACATACTTTAAGGGTTACATTGATATGTACTTAATATGTATTGGATACTATGTGTGCTATGTGGGTGCTCATTTTTTAAATTCTATTGAAATTTCTCTAACAATAAGCATTGAACAAGAAATATTAATATACCATCTTTTAGAGGATAAATCACTCTACATTTCAAGACCAAGAACATAACTCTATTGCCAATAGTTACCGAGTTACAATAGAATGAATTATGAGTAATTTTTCAACAATTGAAAACGCTGATTTTCCAACAATGTTATCAGCATGAGGAATTAATTGAAGAATCATGATGAATCTTATATGATACTAGCCGGCAGGCTCGCTTCGCTTGCCTTCTCCGCCTAGCCTGGACCCCCGACAGTATCAGCAGTGTCAGTGAGTCAAACAGGCTCGCTTTGCTCGCCTGCATAACCTCTGCTGTTAGTGCTGTAAGCTGAGACAAACAGGCTCGCTTCGCTCGCCTGCAAATTCTGTTCGGAAGGAATTTAAAACTTATTGAACACAGCATTTCTAGACTTAATTTGGACCTGTTCACAAAATTTCGACATTTTCTACCAATTTGTTCTTGAAAAATCCAAGAAAAACTCTGAAAATTCCCAAAAATAGTAAAACACTAATATTGAGCGTAACCTTGGGAATTATATCGGACATAGTTTGAAACTTGATTCAATATCTTCCAAATTAGTTTATCTATAATCTCGCTGAACCATTGAATTTACATTAAGGATTGGTCGTATCAGGGCGGAAGATATGCAACCCGCAATACATCTACAATTTTGAAAACCTGATTACTGGCGTAATCTTGAACAGAATTCAAAAATATCTTAACACAACATTTCTATGTAGACCTTATCTGAACCTACCTACTAAATATCAACATTTTCTACCGATTGGTTCTCGAAAAAATTGAGAAAACGCCGAAAAACTATAGAAAAATTCAAATATTTGGCGTATCCTTGAAAAGTTCCTGAAATCCGTTCTTAGCGCGCGTATAAACGTCCAACTGAACATGTCTGCCAAATTTGAACACTTCGTACACCTCGTGGATTTTTAGTTCTGGTGATGAATGAATGAATGAGTCAGTCAGTCAGTCAGTGCCATTTCGCTTTTATAGATATAGATTAAAGATCACATTTTTTTCTACAATTTGAGATCAAATTCATATTTTTTGAACAATTATTGAATGAGTTACGTATATTTTATTGGATGCGTAACATATTGCATGCTAAAATTCGTTCATTCCAGGAATATCGTTCGGAAATAATACATTTGGGAGAGAATATGAAGCTAATTTTTCCATATCGATAACTAGAATATAGACTTAAGTGTTCTGCCAAAAGTCCTGACCCTTACCCCTCTTGTTTCAACCCCCACCCATAACCATGCCGAGATACATAGTATATGAGAAACCCTTGTGAATAGGAACTGTGGGGTACGGGGGGGTTTAAAGCAAGAGGGGTAAAGGTCAGGACTTTAGGCGGAACACTTGTCTATATTCTGGTTATCAATGTGGAAAAAATTAGCTTCATATTCTCTCCCAAATGTATTATTTCCGAACGATATTCCGGGAATGGACGAAATTTAGCATGCAATATGTTGTTTATCGCATATTATTGAACTTTTACCCACCTTAAATTCTATAAAAATTTCAACTTTTATACGTCAAAATGTAGCTCTTGAAAAGCTCTACAAGTTTCATATCGGACGTTTTTCAGTAGAACAATCCTGTAAACTTCTATTTGGAGAGGAATGCATTTTTTCGACAGAAATCTAGGGATTTCCTTCATTCTTCCTTCTATAACTCTTGAACCATTGAAGCTAGAAAATGTTATCAATGAATTGAAATGTAGGAAATTGAATTTTCTATCTAATGAAAAAAAATTCGTTCTCTCACCATGGATGGTTGCTGAGATAAATTCAATATAAGAACCCCTTTCAAATGGAATCTTTGAGGGGGTGCTGGGGGAAGCAAGAGGGGTAGGGGTCAGGACTTTCAGCAGAACACTTGTCTGTATGCTAGTTATTGATGTGGGAAAAATCAGCTTCATAAGAATTTTCCCAAATGTATTATTTTCAAATGAATTTTCATCAAATCGTGTTATTTTAGCATGCCAAGGGGTGTTTATCGCATATTATCAAACTTTTACCCCCCTTAGATTCTATTAAAATACCAATTATCATACATCGAAATGTAGCTCTTGCAAAGCTCTACAGATTTAATATGGGACATTTTTTAGCAGAACAATCTTGTAAACTTTTATTCGAAAAATAATAGAAATTTTAGATAGAAATTGAGGGGCTTCCTTCATTCTTCAATTTATAACTATTCAACCACAAGAGCTAGAGTATAATGGTAGAGAAAGGAAATGAATAAAATTTTATTCTCTATTTAATGAGAAAAAATTGACCTCTTATCTTCAATGGTTGCAGAGATTCATTCAATTTAAGAAACCCTTGCAAATGAAAACTTCAAGGGGGTGCTGGGGGGGAAGCAAGAGGGGTAGGGGTCAGGACTTTTGGCAGAACACTTGTCTATATGATGGTAATCGATGGGGGAAAAATTAGCCTCATATGTTTTTTACTTTCCTTGCCCTACCTACTACCATAGGTAAGGAAAGTATTGCTTTCCAAAAAAATTAAGGTACCCCAATTTTAGGTTTTCTATCCGTTTCAAGGTCCCCTGAGTCCAAAAAAGTGGTTTTGGGTATTGGTCTGTGTGTGTGTGTGTGTGTGTGTGTGTGTGTGTGTGTCTGTATTCGCTATGAGCATCTACCGTGCTGCGCTCTGGTGGATTATCGTGTGTACTTTTCTACGCGTTTTAGCATACAAAGCATAGCGCTAAATGGGAAAAACGCATTTATAATTAGAATGGAATTATTTGCTGCTTCATGCATTTCTCAGTAATTAGAACATGATATTTAGGATAGGATTGTTAGTGATTGATAGTATTATAGCTCATTATATTAGAAAAATCCTAGTTTTCAAGTATTTGAGAGCAGACAACCGCAAACAGATGTATTTGAGAGTCAACAAAAACTTTGAGATAACAGCTGATGAGTTAGGCCTATGTTACATGAAAATGAAAAATTGGCGCAAGCTCACATTTAATTGAAAAATTGAATGATATGAATATTTCTTATTAAAACATAATTGAACAAGCGATAGCAAGTTCTTTCTTTTGACTCAAGGCCGAAGTCGTTGTCCGTCTGTTTGTTTGTTTGTTTGTTTGTTGGTTTGTTTGTATGTTCGACAATAACTTTCAAACGCCTCAATAAATCAAATTCAAATTCAGAACATATATTCTTCATACTTTTATACAGGTCAAGTTTGTTGGACAATGAAATTGACTGACTCCTTCATCCTTTTTCAGGCAAAAAAAGGATAAGCTCTCAGCAACAATATATCTATATATACTCTGGCATGTATCAAATTTCAACATAATAATCACGGCTGGAAAATGTCATAAGGAACTTGAATAATTTTTTTTTTTGAAAATCCATCTGATTACAGTGGAACAACTGATTGAATATTAGCGGCAAATTTGAAAATATTATCATGAGAAATAATAATGTTCTCAAATCAATAAATTTTTTCATGTGAAGTCATAATGTTAATATTGATTTCAAAGTTTAAACATGTGATAGGAGTCTATTTATTTGAACAGCTGACAAAAGGCGGCAAATTTAAATTATTTTAACATTGGTTATTTTTAAAGTATTCTTGTTCAAGGAAGTTAGTTGTTTAATTTGATTTCCATGCTTTAATAAGTAAGACTAATAAATAAGTCAGCCGTGCTTTTCTACAGGATTTGAAGAATGCTAGGAGATCTCTAATAATTTATACGATTTATCTGAACTATCAAAAAATTCCATTCTTGAACAAATCTCTACAATGTTTGTTTTCAATTTGATACACTTAATAATTTACAAATTCTGTTGAGTTTAGAACAAGAGGCGATCAATATGACTCTACAGAGTGTTCCAAAAAGAACTAACTCAACTACTAACACGGTGTTCTTGGAGCTGAAAGAAAACAGAACATATCATTGGCTAAACACCGAATTCTCCTTAGTTTTCCTCTAATTCGCCCTTCTATTATTTCAAGACTTTTCATCATACCTAGATAATGGATAGACTCTAAACGAAGTTTCAATAGTATGTATGGTTTTCAGAAAAAATAAGGGAATGTTATTACATCCATATTTGTAAATTTGTTAGAATTTTTCACTGAACTATGTTCAGTTCTTAATAGGTCTACTCTGAATTCTTGCAGTCAAGTCGTCTTGGACAAGTAGGCCTACGTTTTTATTGGTGCATTGGCGGCAGAAGAGTTGCGGATAATGATGTATCAAAATATGATCAAACGATTGATCAAAATTTACCGTACATAACTATATGCTCACAAAAAGGAATCATACATCAGTATTCAATAAATCTAGGTATCGTATTAGTATGATTTGTGGTTCATATTTTTAAATGATTAAAGCCGTAAGTTGACTTTAAGGGCTCGCACGCGAGTTCTTCAGCCCATTGGGCTTACTAGTTAATAGAGTTTTTGCGTTGATAGTAACAGCTTATTAGATTAACTAACATAAAAACTATTCATGTACATTACCTCATGTACAGGTTAGAATGGAGCACTCCATGGTCATACTTGATCGACAAATTCTTTTGCTCGTAAACAAAACAATTAGGTTAGCTTCACCTATCAATATTTATTCAATGCAGCGAACCATTCTTTTTATTGATGAAACTTATGTATGGCAACTGGAAAAGTGTAGAACTTGAATTTTCCATTGCGTGTTTAATTTTTACAATCCGGAACACAACAAATTCTCCAGGACATTATTTTAGGTTTAGCCCTATCTCCTCCAATGTTAATTCGCACAATATTTCGCCGAAATGATCCGCCAATAGCGCCTCGATCGCCAAAAATATCCTTTCCACCCACTTGCACACAGCGAATATATCTACTATGAAAAATTATATCTCGATTCCTAATTGACCGATTGACTTGAAATTTGGAACTTAAGGTTCTTATACCATAGGGACCCGACTCTAAGAAATTAAAAAAAAAATTCATCGAAAAATGGCAGATAATATGCCAAAAATGTTGTTTTTCAAGATTTTCTCGAAAACGGCTCCAACGATTTTTTTTAAACACATACCTATAATAGCCCTATTCTATTAGGAAAACTTAAGGTTGTGTAGGCTATCAATGTCACTCCAAACTTGCAACAAGACAATTCGCATCAGGGTTTAAAGGAGACAAAAATTACATTCGAAAAAATGTCATCGGCGTGTGCGAATTTCACAGTATTGGAAGATGAGGAAGTAATAGCCTAATGAAATTCGCACTCGCTGATTACTAGGTATAGATAGGTTGTATATTGTATTACATTACGCAAATGTAAATGGCAAGGAAAGTTGTGTGAGTGTGCCACACCAGATTTTTTTCTCTAAAAAACACTCATTGACTGGACTAATAATGCTGAACCATGGTTTTTTTACGATTTGCTGGATTATTTGAATGTACCGCTCATCACTCAGGGTTTCCTCTTTAGTAAATTTCCAGATTTTATGAATTTGAAAAAAAATGTTTATAGGGACTTGAATGAATTAAAATTATTTCATGATTCTCCAGTGATAATAATCATTATCCATAGTTTATAATCAAGTTCATTTCTTATATTTGTATTTTCTTTGGTGAAAAGCGGTGCGAGTGTGCGTGCGCGTGAAGTAGTGAACACTGAACACTGAACAGAACATGGCGATTTTGTATCTTGTCGAACGTGATATTAATTGTCTGTGATTTTGTGTTTATCATTAAATAATTAATGGTTCTAATTCACTATTTGCTAATGTGGTGTGATATTACTTCTCGGATTTTTCTATTTTCATCTGCATTACGTCTATCCTGAATTCAAGCTAGTCATTGTGATATAGGGGTAAGTTGACTCACTTCTCCCTCGTTTGTTGTTACAAGGCCTACTTTTATGGGATTAGGAATATTTTTATTCATAATTGAGTTTTAAACGTAATAAATGTAGGAATTCAGCTCATATTAGACAATACACAGATATCTATTTTTTTATTAAAATAACAAATGATAACTATTTTTGGTTACAAAAAATGCCGGACAAAATAGTGGTCTACTATTTCATTGATAAGTGTGTCTTTATAAATTTTTACATCATTAAATTCTACAATTGGGGTTCCTGAATAATTAGATACAGTAGTTCCTCAATCATTCACTTCAAATTGAATTTAAGTATTTGATTCAGTGACGCATACATTTCAAAGAGTGCATTAGATTGAGGCTACCTTGTAGGTTAGGTAGCCTACAGAGAATTTCTTGATTATTATTTTGGTGATCCATCAATTCTAATCGATTGTTTTTACTGGCTATTAAGGCTTGTTAACTAATTAATTAATCAATTTACTATGATTTCAATGTAAGTCAACTTAGGTTAATTCACTTGGGCTAACATAGTTGGTTAGTTATTTAAACTTACTTTGTCAACCTCAGTATTGATTGTGTAAATTATGTTACAGTGCCGTTCCTAAACATTAAACTGGTAAGGTTTCTATGTGAATAGCCTACTTCTTTAAATATAAATTTAAACTTCTTTATTTTAATAAACTTTAGAAATGTAAGAATTATCTTGAAGTTATACCGACTTTAAGTTGATGAGTTGAATGTTCAATTACATGACGAAGTTAATACCGGTATCGGTAAGTAAATAGTCACTATTCACCAGTATTAACTATGTTGCTACGGTAGATACTATTTATTCGTAGCAAAGTAAGGCGTAGGCATAGGCCTACATGTCAGTTACAATATTCATGTATTGGTCTTGGGACTAAGGAACAGTTGAATCTTGGTTCAAGATTATTTATTTCAAATTTCTCTACAATCACTTTGAGTCCAAAGTCAACCATTCGTCAGTCAGATGATTGGCTAGAACAATGTTGTAAAGATGTTTAAATTAGTAATTGAAATTTACATTTATTGAAAATAATATTGTTCTACAAGTCTTTTAAAAAGTTCAGTTTCAAACAGGATCTAGTAGGCTACCGTTACTTGTAGTCGTCTAAGTTTGAGGTTTCTTGAGCAGTTTTTGTAGTTTGTTATTTTTTTATAGATAAAATGGACATCCCATTACCCGATGACCTTCCACCATTGCCACCGGACGGAGGTGGTCTGTCAATTCCGAAATCGGAACTAGTGCAGCTGGTGGTAAAAGGACCGCCTCCGCCCTTTCTGGCCGGTGCGCCGCCACCCAAGGGCCCGCCTCCACCATTTGTGGCCTCCACCCCACCACCTAAGGGCCCGCCTCCGCCCTTTGTGGCCTCCACCCCGCCCCCGAAGTGCCCACCTCCGCCATTTGTGGCCTCCGCCCCGCTCCCCAAGGGACCGCCTCCGCCCTTTGTGACATCCGCCCCGCCCCCCAAGGGCCCGCCTCCGCCATTTGGGACGTCCGCTCCACCTCCGGTGCTACCCTTCAACTACATGAGCACACCGCCGCCCCCCATCGCCCGCCCTCAACCACCCGCAGTGCCGGTGCCACCTCCTCAAACATCGATGCCTGAGGACCCTAACAGGTAGGCCTTTCTAATCAATATTATCAGTTATATTCAGACAAGAGGTATTCAGATATTGAGGTTTTCCAGCTAAGTCGAGATATTCGCTAAGTCAGTGTTAACTCAATTCTGTTGTACATTAGTTTATTAATTTTTTTATTGACAAACAATTAATAATGCTGTATGTATCATAGATAACGCTGTATTGGATAGATATTGGTACTCGGTGAGGGTGAAGATCGTGAAGTTGAATCACAAACTCTGTGCACTGCTCTTGGGTGGGTAACCAGTATTGGCCAAATACATGTTGGTAATATCCTATAACTTAGGGTTCCAATCTTTATGGGGTTTGTGCAACCTTGCAACCACTGAAATTAAATCGTTCAACTGAAATACACTTGCAAGGAAAATCGTGCTGTAATAGTCTTGTAATCTATTTTCTAGATACTCTTACTTTCTCTAGATACCGAGATACTATTTTCTAGATACATTCTCCCCCATTCACAGTCTTCTTGGAGGACTTCCACGCAACCAATGTTGTTCATTAATAATTTATTATTGTAATGTGTTATTCTTATTCTGTTTGTTGAAAGAACATAATGTAACATCATGTATTGTGATATTGTCATGCCTTGTGGAATAAATAAAATTGAATTGAATATTGACCAAATACATATTGCCATATTGGTAATATCCCGTTTCAATTTTTAAGGGGGTTGTGCTTGTGCAACCTTGCAACCACCGAAATTTAATAGATTTAATAGAACGTTCAACAAATAACAAAACCTTGAAAGGAAATTTGTGCAGTATTAATCTTGTAATTTATTTTCTAGATACTCTCCCAGCCTACCAATGGACGACGACCCGCCCCTTCCCTCTTCAGGGGTGCGGGATGTGTCGTCAACGAGCAATGAAGCGACCAGCCAACCCCCACTGCCATCCACGTCTCCCCCGCCCGCCCTGCCACGCTCCATCGTTCTGGGCAAGACGCAGGCCAAGAAGCGGCTGCTCGCCTTCTCCATGACCAAGGCGGGAGGCGCCCCCACCGGCCTCTCATTTAATCTGCCCAAGAAACCCAACGCCATGAAGGACGCCGCCGCCAAGGCATTTCCCCTCTCTGGCGCTGACACTGACGCTGTCAAGAAGAAAACAAAGAAAGGTAAATATCTAGACTAACTTATTGATCAAAAGTAAAATTAATCTATGTACTGTGGAAGGCCGTT
Source organism: Sogatella furcifera (assembly GCA_017141385.1). Lineage (NCBI taxonomy): Eukaryota > Metazoa > Arthropoda > Insecta > Hemiptera > Delphacidae > Sogatella > Sogatella furcifera. The sequence continues at coordinate 14,994,303 of CM029554.1, forward strand.
GTTGGACCGTAATAGTTCTATGTTATATGCAATTATATATTATGAGATCGAAATACAAAATCATATTTCAATCTTTTTCTATGTAACCTACTGTATCATAGAACCATTACAACCCAATAGCGGGCTTTTACCGGTCGACGCTTTTTCGTATTCTATGTTATAGTTCTCAACAATGATACTGACTACGGTAGACGAAAACGCTCTTGTTATCTATCTTTCTCTTCTTCAAACACAATCAATTAATAATTTAATTTAATCTAATGTTTCAGTGTAGGTAGCATATGCTGTTCATTCAGAAAACCTAATTTGCTATTTGCCAGTTTTTTTGATGTTGGGAACTGTAAGTGAAGTATATATCTGGCGTCGATTGATTTGGCTTAGGAATCAGCTGTTTCAAGTGGCACTTTATCAGAAAAAATATGTTTTGATGTTGAATTTTATTGGCCTCACTTTATGTGATTGTGTTGCTATGTTTCAATTTCAATTTATTCACAGTCAACAATACAGTAAATAGTACATCAAGGCAGAGTCATGAAATTTATTTAGTAATAATCTTACAACACTACAGTCATAAGAGTATAAAAAAGACAGAAGAATAGAACTGAGAAATTGAAACCCAGTAGCCTAGAATGTGCTAACAAGTCAGACAAGTAGTTATTCATGAAAAAATCATGTTTGCTCTGAATGCAAAAAACATGGACTGAAAAGAATATGGCGAAGTTTATAAATATTTCAAAGAGCATTTCTATAATTCACGTTCTAGCCTACATTTATCATCGTTAATTCATCTACAAAATATAACAAAACTATTTTAAGCACATACAATATTTTTAAGCCATAGGATGACCCAAAACACGAATAATGTTTTTATGCAGTTATATCAGGGTTTGAATCATAATTATACTCTTGTTTTTCTCCCTTTTTCATTATGAGCGAACAAAATAATCAATTCTCATCACATAAATTTATTTATACATCAAATTGTTGAATAAAACAGGTACAACCTACATAGCACTAATATAGGCTAATAAGAGAATCGGGAGGTTTTGTATCCATCAATATTAGCAACTAAAAGGTCTTTATAATTTATTTATTTCAAATTAATACAGTGAAAGGAGAGAAAAAACAGGCGTTAGCCCAAAACTTCTACACTAATTTTGATTAAAATATCCAAAGTCAGGTTATGCTCCTTTTCACTTTTTCCACTTCACACAATTTTCATTCAGAAAAACATCATAGAGAATTTAGAAGATTTACAGGAAAAATATATATAGAAAATCCATTAAAATAATTATTCTAGAACTTGAAAAATAATTATAATGTGAGAAATGTGACCAGAAAGGCTTACCAGAGGTTGATAATGATGTAATAATCGAAACCAGTATCTCGAGAAATCAAATTTATTAATTGAAATCTATTTCATCTATTAAATCTGTTTTTATGGCAATTTCTAGTATTTTCATTTAATAAGGAATGTGACGTTATATCTAATAGTAAATTTTTGGTTGCAGCGCCACAGAATAAAGCGAGAAACACTATTAGTGAGATTGAGGAGTTGAAGCGAATGGAGCAACATGATCCAAGGATGATTCATAGGTACCAATCCGGCTATGGCGCTATGTCCACCTTTACCATCACTGTTCCTGACCCGCTTCCAGAAGGTCAGTCCAAATCAATTAATCATCAGTATTATCCACTCACAACCATCAATAAAACACTTTCAACACCGTTCTATACTTTCATCAATTTATTTAAGTTGGCTGTCAAATTAAACTTAATTATTTAACTGCTGAAAGCTCCCATCAAGCTACCGGTACTTGAGTCATCGACTGCTTTATAGGTTTTAGAAGTGAATATGAAGTATGAGACTGGTTTTAAGTTCATTTTGCTCCCTTCAATAGTATTTTGTTGAATTTCTATTGAATCTTTTATGCACAAATTCAGAAAATTTCTTTTTTCAAAATAATAACGGTTATCATTTTGAAATGGATTTTCAAAACTGTAAGCTATGCAACGACTTTGATAATATTACCGAACATATTTTACACTTTAGTCTTGTTCTTCGGATTTGATCTTTGGAGATGGAGGATAATGAGGAGGAGGAAGAGGAGGAAGAAAAAGAAGAAAAGCATGTTATGAGTCCCAATATGTAATATTTTGTAAATTTGTATAGTCAGAAGTCAGAATAATAGTTTCATAATGAAATTTTCCAACTTCAAACTTCCAACATGATAAATAATAAGTAAGCCTTTGTCACTTTTATCTTTTCCTCTGAGTCTGGTTAGACCCATTGGCAGTGAAAATTGATTGTATTATTCTCTGAACACACTGTATAATTATGATCGTAGATAAAGAAGTGTAAGCAACGGTTGTATTCAACCTTTAAAGCACCGAATGAGATATTTAGAGCACTCGCTACTCCCGCTCGTGCTCTAACTCACATCTAACTCGTGATTTAAAGGCTCTCAGAAGACAACTGTAACTGCATAGTAGTACTGTTGCATAAACTCCTATATCAGAATTTTTAATTTGTTCAACAGCAGAAAAAGCGGCGAAAGTGGACTCGCTAGTAGACGACTTGTTGCAGAAAAAGCAGGAGCAAAGGAAGCAGCACGAAGAAGAAGAAATGGAGAGGCGGAAGAGGAGGGAGAGAGACAGAGAGGAGCGGGAGAAGAGGAAGCGGAAAGAAAAGGTGTTACCGAAGAACTGGGCTGAGTTCATCAAGAACAAGCACAAAGTGTACTACTTTCGAACCTTCAAGAACGATGTGGAGAAGCAGCGGGGTAGTAGGCGGAGGTCGAGGGAGAGGAGGAGTCGGTGAGTTGCTAATTCAATTAAATTTATATAAAATTATTCATTTGATTATTCAATTAATATTAATTTACTTACTTATTGGTTGAAACACAATCTAACGTCCAAAATATCTTTGACCATATTTTGATAACTAGCCGGTAGGCTCGCTTCGCTCGCCTTCTCCGCATAGCCAGGGGGCTCCGCCCCTTGGACCCCCGACAGTATCAGCAGTGTCAGTGAATCAAACAGGCTCGCTTCGCTCGCCTGCAAATTCCGTTCAGAAGGGATTCAAAACTTATTGGACACAGCATTTCTAGACCTAATCTGGACCTGTTCACCAAATTTCGACATTTTCTACCAATTTATTCTCGAAAAATCCAAGAAAAACTGAAAATTCCCAAAAATAGTAAAACGCTGATATTGACCGTAACCTTGGGAGCTATATCGGACATAGTTTGAAACTTGATTCAATATCTTCCAAATTAGTTTATCTATAATCTCGCTGAACCATTGAATTTACAGTAAGGATTGGTCGTATCAAGGGTTGCGATATGCAACCCGCAATACATCTACAATTTTGAAAAACCTGATTACTGGCGAAATCTTGAACGGAATTCAAAAATATCTTAACACAACATTTCTAGACCTTATCTGAACCTACCTACCAAATATCAACATTTTCTACTGATTGGTTCTCGAAAAAATTGAGAAAACGTCGCAAAACTATAGAAAAACTTAAATATTTGGCGTATCCTTGAAAATTTCCTAAAATCCGTTCTTAGCGCGCGTCTAAACGTCCAACTGAACATGCCTGCCAAATTTGAACGCATTCGGTTCCGTGGATTTTTAGTTCTGGTGATGAATCAGTCAGTCAGTCAGTGCCATTTCGCTTTTATAGATATAGATTGAAAAGTCCGAAACGAGGTTAGGCTATATACTTTTGCAGCACTTAACACAATAATTTTAGTTCCATGAAAAATATTAAAATTTTCAATTTTGAGTGATAGGTTGACAAACCAAATTAATTGACTTGAGCTATTATTATTGTGGCAGATGAACAACAGCAATGATTTTTTAAATTTTTGCAATAGCAGAAATGTTTAGTACTATTTAGATACCTTTGAATTTTAGACTAAATTATTAAATAATCCAGCAGTTTTTGAACTACAATTCTTAATATACGCTTGCAGACTCATCAATTTGTTATTTTTAAATGCTTATTTTCCTCCATAAGGTCAGCATGAGACATGGAAGGTTCTGGGTCAGAATAGTCATGTACTTCAATAGTCAAAAGGAAGATATTGTCAATCCCAGAAGATGCAATATCATCAATGGTTGGATTGGTTTCAGGTCTCGCGACAGAAAGGGTTCGAAGTCGTCGGCACGTGTGAACCTGCTGGACTCTCCGCTGGTGGTGAAGAAGACACTGCTGGCGTTGAAGGCGCACCGCACGCCCGGACAAATGAGTTTGGGCGAGGCCGAGTTCCCCCAGCACATGGTGTGCTATTCGCGCGCAAAGCCCACGCTCACATTCTGCGAGAATCCCCGCCATGCCACCAGGCACCTCTGCTCAAGGCAAACCATGCTGGCCACTGTGCCCGCCGATGTCGAACATCTCATACACACCTTCATCGATGGCATTCAGCCGAAAAGGTTGGTTCACAGACAAGTGCACAATCATGAAACTAATCATATTCATTCATTCATTTGCTAATTAATTCAATCATTCATATTCATTCATTTGTTCGTTTATTCATTCACACATTAATTTATAATCATTAATTTTTGTATTCTATATTTGTAAATTCATACCAAATTGACAATTGTCTTACAAGCAATAGAAAAAACAATACGTTACTTGTACAATTCTTCAAAATTATGATGTGGTAGGTCTATTCAGCCACTCTATGTAATGATGATAAACCTTTGCCACATAAGAAACCCCACAAGAAACTCAATACAATTACAATTCTGACAATGAAACCAAATGAATAGATTATTATTATAGAGGCATCTATCAAGTAGGTCTTTGAGTAGTTGTGAAGTTGATGTTGTGGTAGTTATCCATAATAGATGAATGACTACTTTCAAACCATTATCAATCTCTGGTTTAGCAGAGATTGGTAATGGTGTAACAACCGAAACCGGTATCTCGATTTTCTAATAAATCAGTGGTTTGACAACATCTTGTCTTTTCATTTATTATCAAGTAGGTAACCATCCCTTCACTTTTGACCTAAGGCTGAGGCCGCACTGCCGGTGGGTAGAGCCTGGAGGGTAGTTAGTAAATCTATAGAACATACACACCATCCACAGTTATACATCGTAAGAATGGTATGACGTCATTCTGTTTTTTGAGGTTATGTTTTCCATATTTAAGAATTTCAAGATGGCGGCTGAACACATACCATTCATACGATGCATTACTGTGGATGGTGTGTATGTTCTATAGATTTACCAACTACCCTCCAGGCTCTACCCACCGGCAGTGCGGCCTCAGCCTAAAAGATCCAAGCGACCCAGAATTCCTTATGCTTTCTGGCAATGAATTGTACACATTTCTACAATACGGAAAGAAAAAACAACCAGAGCCCTTACTATTTTAATCTCAAAAACTTATTTGTTGTTTCTCAAAAACTCACTTCTCTATTACTATTTATCTATTTAATCCAGTCAATGAGTGTTTTTTGGGAATAATATAAGGCAAAGTTTTCCTCTATATTATAATCTTCCTATTTTATGGCAACTTGAATAGCTTGAATTACATTCTCAAACAAGCTTTAATTAGTTGAATCTAGTTTTTTATGTAACTAAATGCAATGTAATAGCAATGTGTTAACTCTGACTTGACAAATAACAAAACCACGTCTTAACTGGTTAACACAAAGATCGTGAATACCCTCGTTTATCCTAATTTTGTATAATTTCAAACCCACTTAACCCGTAATTTTCTTTTGCAGGCTAAAAGTACAACCTGATGTCAACATGGAGATGATTGCAAACAATGACCAAGAGAATAACGGAGAAGAAGATGGCGAAGAAGAAGAGGAAGTGGAATACACCGAGGAAGTTGAAGTAGAAGTAACCGACGATGAAGGAGAAACAGAAAAAATCTCGAAAAAACATGCCATTGATAACAGTCCATCAAGTGATTTTCATGGTTTTGCAAAAACAGAGCCATTGGAGAATGGAGAAGACGATGATAGCGAATGGTTTAAAGGATTTGACAGTGAGGACAAAAACGAATGTGTGACTGAAACCAACTATCTTGATGGCCATATAAAGAAGGAGAAAGAATGGAAAACAAATATGAAAACAGAGGTGGGCGCTGGTGGAGATGGTCCACCTAACGAATCGGAATCAATGCCAAAGAAAAAAGTCAAACTCGAAAAGAGATTAGTCACTAGAACAAAAACAATAGTCAAATCGAAACCCTGTTTTAAAGCTCATAGGAACTGGTATAATAATGATTTCGTTCTTCAACCTAACTCGGAATCGACTAACCAACCTGATGATTTTGAAATTGACGAAGAAGAATTGCAAAAAATGCAAGCTGAACAGGCTCAGAAAGTGGAAGAGAGTAAAGAAGTGGAGGAAGAAAAGGAGCCCGAAAATGAGAAGCCAGCTGAAGAAGCTCAGTGTGTGGAGGAAGTTAAAGAATCTACAGTTGTTGAAGAAAGCCAAACAAAGACAAAAAGTCGTAGAAAACGTATCAAATTAGATGAATATGAAGATTCAAGGGATTTTGAAGAGGAAAACACGAGGGAAGGTAAGAGTAGTTCGAAGAGAAATAGAGAAGGAAAGAAGAAATCTCCGGAACCGGAGGCTATTCGGGTGCGGTCGAAGTGGGACAGCGACTATGAAGAGGAAATGAGTCAGAGTGCGACAAAACAGGACAGTGTGCTGGAGAAGGAACCGGAAAAGGAAGTCAACCCTGATCGACATCGGTGGAATGAAGAACAACAAGAAGAAGATGCAAAACAGGAAGATAACTATCACAACAATTGGAACGATGGTGAAGACTTCCAACTCAATAAACAACAGACTGAAGATTCGTTTGATGGAAGAATGGACGAGGATAGTTGTAATATTGAGTTGGAAAAAGAAGATAAGTACTTGAAAAATGACAAAAACGATACACGAAATCATGAAGATAGTGATAACAACCATGTCAACGATCACGAGGAACTTGATACTGTTCCAATGGAGATAGATCAAGAAGAATCCAATACCAAAGACAGCGTTTCAGTCGACTCAGGCTCCAAGGTTAGAATGGCAGAAATGGGAGAGAAATTGGCATCTGAGTACGAAGAGTTCTTGAAGATGGTCAGTTTTGAAGCTGAAGAAAAGCGCGAAGGGTCTAATTCGAATTCGATAAGGTCAAACGACAAAGAAAGAAGAACGTTGTCTGACAAGAATAGATTGGATGCTACACCTCCGTCTGACATTGTCTTGAATAAGTCGTCCTCGCCATGGGAAGAAGATGATAGCGGCAAACATAATAACTCATCTGGTGAAATGGAAACGCAAGATTTTAGTTCAGACAAAGAAAGTAAATCTAGGAAGAGCTTAAAAGTGGTTGTTGAGTCTCAGGATGTAGATGTTGAGAAAGAGGAAGAGGAGTTGGTTAGCAAAGAGAAGAAGAAAAAGGGCAGTAAAAAGAAAGCTTCAAAGAAAAGTAAGAAAAAAGTTATTTCAACCAAAGCAAAGAAAAAACAAAAAGATAAGAAAAAGGGACGTAAAAGGAAACGAAGTTCTTCTAGTAGTTCGTTGAGTAGTTCAGATTCATCATCGGAAGACTCAGATAGCTCGAGCAGCAGCAGCAGTAGCAGCAGCGATTCTGACAGCAATAGTGACGATAGTTCCTTCTCTAGTGATAGTAGTTCGTCTTCTTCTAGTGACGACAGTTCAGTAGATCGTAAAAAGTCAAAGAAAAAGAAGAGAGACAAGAAAAAGAAACAGAAAGACAAGAAGAAGCGAAAGAAAAAGAAGAAGGCAACTAAATCAAAACCGACATCTAGTGAAGATGAAGATGAGCGTGACGATAGTGGCGATGACAAAAAGAGAAAAAAGAAAGAAAAGAAAACCTCCAAGACAAAAAAGAAGAGTGCTCACAAGAAGGAATCAACCAAAAGTAAAAAAACTAAACGTTCCAAGCAAGAGAAGACAAAAAGTAAAGATGTCGGAGAAGAAGAAGAAGAAGAAGCAGTAATGGATAGTCTGATGGAAGCCTATATAGAGCCAGATCAAGAAAAAATGAAAACAAAGAAAATTAAGAAAAATAAGAGTAGTAAAAAAGAATTGATAGAAGAGGAAGTGCCATTGTTATTGAGGGAGGAAGAACTTATCCCATCTGGTCTAAATGTTGAACTGGTGAATCCAGATTTGAGCAGCAATAATCCTAGTATCAAAAAGAAGAAATCAAAGAAAAAGTCGAAGAAAAGAGAGAAACGAAAACGTGGTGAAGTGGAAGAAGAATTGGGTGGCATTGACAGTTTTGATCCGAAATCACGTCACAAAAAGAAGAGCAAGAAAAAGTCCAAGCGTTTTTCATTGAATGAAGGCCCAGGTCCTGAGTATGTGAGTGAAAATAGAGAGCCTAAAGGAGAAATAGTCTTCGAACGATTGGAATACGAAGAGTTTGATCCAAAAGTGGAGGTAAACGCCGTGAAAAATTTGGAAGTACCATCGTCTAAAGCTGATGAATTGGATCATAAGTTTTCCAGACGTGAAGCAAGATTACTTGAGAAGCAATCACTTCTAGAAAACATGGGATACCTTGAATCCATCTCACAAAACTACGAACTGGAACAGCAAGCTCGGTCTGATTCTATCATCAGCTTGCATGCTAAAACCAGTGTGGAAACAGTTAGAGGTTCAACCAGTTCAAAATTCGATTGGGAAGATCTTACCGAACCAGATAGATTCAGCTCTAATGTGAATGACGAAACGAAAAGAGGTTCAAACAAGTCGGCATCCAAGAGAAAAATGACCGAGGAATCCGACGAGTTGTTGGGCAGCTATGACATGAGAAAAGTAGTGAAACAAACTGTTGAAACGAATGTAGTTGAAACCAAGAACATTACACTTGTGGATAGTGAAGATGTAAAATTGAGCCAGGATTCTCGGTTATCGTTTAAGGATAATGTTAGTTATACTTTGAAAACAGGTGATTCAGAAGATAGTAAATCGGTTGTTGGAGTTGGTGACTCTGAGGATATCGATAGTCCCAATATATTTGAATGTGAGGAGGAGAATTTTGTTTTAGAAAAGAATTCGGATGTGTTTAAGGAGTCTGAAAAGTCAAATCAAGGCTCGGAGAGAAATTTTAAAATAATTTCAAAAGAGAGCCGAGATAAGAAAATGGAGGGTTTTGACATCAAATTTGATCAGCCAAAAAACTTGGAAGGGCTCCAGTACTGTGCAGGTGAGAGCAGTACTGGTTGCCAAGCCGAAGAGAAAGACTCATCAGACCGTTACAGTCCTTCAAACGTGATAGACGCGTTTTCACCTGAGAGCAGTCGAACAATCGAGCAAGGGCCTGAGGAAATGGACATTGCCAACTCTAGTTCAAGTCCCGCTCGATCTCCCTTTCAGGCAGCCAGTGCTCCAAGCATATCCAACAGTGCTAGTCACGATAACTTGTCAGTAATGTTGGATATCCCACTGCCTCCAAGCAATCTAACAGCCGATGCTCTGTCCTTTTCAAATCCCATCGCAAAAGCGACTGCGCCTTGTCCCGCGCCCGTCCCCCCTCCACAACTACCCTCAGTGCTCATTCCTCACAACGTGCCTCCATCATCCTTCAAGAATGTATTCAACATGCTGCCCCAAGCAACAACTCAACCAACTGACTCTCCAACCAAACTACCAGAAAATGTCGAATCATCTCCAGTGGACAGTTGTACCAGTAGTCCTCTAAAAGTAATGAAACCAATCCGACAACCAACCAAATTGGTATTAGAAAAGCAGTCTGTAAAACTGCGCACAACCAATGTGTTCCACATGTTTGAAGATGATGAAGATGAAGCCAGCACACCCAAGTTTAGCAAGAAGATACCCTTGTTGGATAACTCAACGGGTTCAAGTTTGAAAACATCAATTAAACCAGCACAAAATGATAAAACTGGTGTAAAGGTGCAGGATAAACCTGAAGCAGATCAGTCGTCTTCAAGCAAGGATAAAAATTTGTCACCATGGGAGCCGGGGTCTAATGAAATGCAGGAATCGTTTGCTACTAAGCATAAGCACAAAGAGGAAAATGTCGTTATAAATCGTCCATCTAGAGAAGTAAGTCCCCGCAAATTGAAAAACGTGGATGATCCATTGATCCCGTTTGAAGAAATTGCTGCTTCTATCAAATACGAAGAAAAAGTTGGTGGGAGTTCCAATCTTGATAAGCACGGAGAAAGAATTGGGGAGGGAAAAGAGATGGTAGCGGAGGAGCAGAAACCTGGAACTCAAGTTGAAAAACCAGCAAGGGAAAGCGATAAGAGAAGGAGAAGTCGATCACATAGTAGAGACAAAGACAGACGGCGTAGACGAGATCGATCCAATGACCGGAATAGAAGGAGAGAGAGCTCGAGAGATCGACGACGTAGGAAAGATAAGGAGAGAACGTCGTCGAGGAGAGATCGGTCACGCTCTAGAGATAGGTCGCACAGATCGGGCAGGAGGTCTGATAGGAGGAGGTCGTCGAGGGAGAGAGTGCCGGCGGCGGATAGGAGAGATCGACGACGAGGAGATGATCATGATTCCCGGGGGAGAAAGAGG